>OW026457.1:17007892-17607892 GCA_932274525.1 Podabrus alpinus
GTGCGGCCTGAAGGCCGCACTTAGGAGGATTACTTTCAAAAACACTTGAACCATAATTTTTCGACATTAGTTTGACTAATAAGACCGATGTGAAATATTGTGGAACTTTGAAGTAGAGCAAATTTGACCCTTTCGAAGGATCTTTTCTAATCAAGTTTTTCAAATTATTTCCATGCTTTATTTTATTTACTTTTGCGTTTTTTATTCAAAAATAGAATTACTATTGAAGTTCAATCAATTTTTTGTTGCCATTATGTTTGATTTTTCATTTTGTAAACATGCAGTTAGTCAACGATGGTAACAGCAGCTCATTGAAGCTTAAACGATTGACATAAATTTCATTTTCAAAAATCACCTCCGGGGGGGGGGGTAAAATATACATCCGTTATTCAATCCCAGAAGTTCCGCTCTGTAATTCATTCAACCATGACATCAAGCCATTGCTGTGTATTAGCAAATTATTTTTATCGATGATGATGATTGTTTTATTTGTTAATTTTATAAATTACAGTTTGTTTAAATTATAATAATCAACGCTGCAATTTTGCACGTTACTTGATCGGAGCGATGTTTGAATTTACAATTTCACAATTTTTAAAACACTCGAACTTTTTTATCTTTGAGGTTCAAACGATGGGAATAGAATATTCTAGAACGATTCCTGAATAATTCGTATTAATTTTAATTGAAAATTCACGGGGGAGAGGTTCCCTAGATATGGAATTTCTAGATTCCTAAAGCTCCTTCGCGAAAAAATCGCAATAAGGAAGCTATAGTACCCCCCCCCCCCCAGAAAGTTTCCACCAACTTCTTCGCGATGCTTGAGATTGAAACGTTTTTTAAGTTGTTTAAGTTTTTATGGCTTCCCATTGAAAAATTTTACGAGCCTCTACTGAAAGTTCTAAAAAATTAGCATTTGCAGTAACCGGGGGGGGGGCGTCCCCCTCCCAGTATATGGTGATCCGGAGGTAAAACATTAAAAAATGTTTTATGATATTGCTCTATTTTTCATGACAAAGATAATATGCTGGGATATTCCATACCCCCCCCCTTCCCCCGGTTTCTATTTTGTACTTTCTATTGTAGATGTGAGTATTTAATTTCACAATGAAGAGTAAGTATCCCTATTTTCAAAGTAACACAGGAAGTTGTCTGTAAGCAGTCGGGTCGCTTCATGATACAGAAACCTTTTTACGTCCCCACACAGATAGGGCTTTACATATCGATGACTATAATGCAATTTGTAAATTTGCCGTCCCCTGCTATGTTAAAAAATCTTAGTGTTTTTAACTTTGAATTACAATATCTCAGAACCAAATGCAACATTTATTTTCGGAGGGTGTTTTTGTTGAGCTATTGTGAAAACTCATAGGAACAATACATCAAGGTCATGGATATTGAGCCATATAATTCATGAGTGCCTAAGTTTGCGGCCTGAAGGCCGCAAGTAGGGTGGGTTTACTTTCAAAAACTTAGACCGTAATTCTTCTACCTTAGTTTGACTAATAAGACTGATGTGAAATATTGTGGAACTTCGAAAGGGGGGGGGAATAAATAAACATTCATTATTCGATCCTAAAATTTCCGCTCTGTAATTCATTCAGCGATGACATCAAGCCACTGCTGTGTATTAGCAAATTATTTCTATCGACGATAATTATTGTTTTCTTTTTTAATATTAAAAAATAAAAACTATTTTAATTATTATCATCAACGCAGCAATTCTGCACACTACTTGCTCGGAACGATCTTTTATTTTTACTTTTTTACAATTTCAAACACGGTCCAACTTTTTTACCTTTGAGATTTAAACGATGGGAATATAAACCCAGTCCAAACGATTCTAGAGTAATTTGCATTAATTTTATTTGAAAATTCATGGGGGAGGGGGAGATTTCTAAATATAGCATTTCTTCCTTCCTAACTTGTTCTAAATAACTGAATATTTCTTAAGCACCTATAAAGCTCTAATTATAGAAAGGAATAGAAACAATAATGATCGACACCAATTTTATAAAGCAATTCGTGATAGGGCAGCGATCGTTTATCACGCCCCCCCCCCTTTCTTCCAAAGAGTTATCACAAAAGACACCGCGATGCTTGAGGTTGAATCGCTTTAACCAAACCTTCAAACTATTGATACTAACTTCGTTAGAAAATTCGCAATGGGGGGGGGGGTGAAAGGTGTGCCTCAAGAATAATTATAAAAAATAATAATTTTAAGTAAATATAATACCCACTTAAAAAATATATTTATTTGTTTGATCAATTTATATATTTCCTTTTTCTTTAAATTTTGTGCCCTCCCATTGAAAAAAGATACGAGCCCCCACTGAAATTAAAGTTCTAAAAAATTGACATCTGCAGAGCCCGGGGTGGTCTGGGGAGTATGGAATGGTGATCCTGAAGTAAAACATTAAAAAATTCTGTTTTATTTTACTTGGCAAGGATGATATGCTGGGAGTATTCCATATCCTTCTTCCCCCTACCTCCCAGTTTCTATGTTGTACTTTTTATTGTAGATGTGAGTCTTTAATTTCACAATGAAGAGTATTCATATTTTCAAAATAACACAAGAAGTTGTCTGTAAGCAGTCGGATCGATACAGTTTACAGAAATATTTTAGGACCCCACCCAGGTCCTTCTATATTAAAAAATCTTAGTTTTATTAAATTTTTAATCAAAAAAACCAACAGCCGAATACAAAATTTTTTTGCGGAGGGTATTTTTGTTGAGCTGTTTATAGAATTAAATAAGAAATGAATTTTTATTTAATTGTTTTCAGGCTATTTTTTTAAATTTCATTCCCCAAATATTGAAAAATCTAATCCAGAAACATTCTACCTTCCCCGCCTGAAAATGTTACGGTCTTGCCACTTCACTGCTTTCCACTCACTCATAGAAATCAGGATTAGTTTGCATCAATCCTTACAGTAAGGGAGAGTCCATTAATTACTCTTTTTTGCATGCGATTCACAATAATTATGCCCTAAAAACTATCTGCGCTTCCCGCCGCCGAAAAGTTAAAGTCGTGCTACACCACTGATCCCCACTCCTTCACAAAGAAATCAGGACTAGTCCAAATCAATGCGTAAAATGATGGAAGATCCATTAATTAATTAAAAACTATTTTTGAAATGTTGACCCCCTTCCCTCCCCCACGTAAGGGTACGTAAAATTTTTGAGACCCCCTCCTACCTTATATAAGAATCATTTTGGAAATCTTTGACTTCTCCCCCTCATATTTATCAAGATTTTTCATTTTTTTATTTGAAAACGCAATTTTGAAAGCTGAATATAAACTGGATTCAATCAACATATTTAAAAATGACTTACGTAAGGAACACTTTGTACCCCCTCCCCCCGCGCACATTGGGATTAATTTCAGGAGAAATTCAAAATTCTAAAACTAATAATTGATTGTAAAACTAAAACAGCAAAATCGCAGTTAAGCATCAGGTAATTAATAATCTACAAATAAATGTTTGCGATTTACATTAAAAATATGTAACCATGCGGAAGATTTTCCAATTAGTAAGTGACGTATTAAATGTAAAAAGTAAGAATACGTTCTTCAGGCTCAGGATGTAACAAAAATTCCAATAATTAGCAAAATATAATTACCTACAATAAATTTAACGACACACTAAAACGTTTGCAAACTTTCATCATAAAATGGCACAGAACATACATACGTCCAAGCACAGCCACGTTGTTATTGGCGCTGGTGTCGCCACAAACGGCAATGTAAATCGCGCAATAAAAAACATTGGCGATCAGGGCCGTATTCAGAACCAGTGCCAGATGAAAGAATAGTTAGCAAAACCATGATTAAATTCAAAGAAAATTTACTGCATTACATGTTTCGGCGTTATCAAATTCGGATTTTTAGATTTACTTACTGTTATGTGATAATATGTTTGAATATTCAGGTTTTTGCTTGGAAAAATTGAAGGTTTAATTAATAATATCTGATATTTTCATTTTGAAAACTTCTGCACTAAAGATACGTTCTACATTTTATGTCGTAAATGTGCAAAAGTAATTGCCTTCCATTTTCATTTATCTTTGAATATTCTTCTCCATTTGGTATTTTTGCAATCATTATTAATAAATCTTCATGTTTTCTAAATACTTTTATGCTGGTAGAAAATAAATTATTACTTTCTGGACTTTCAACGTTGAAATGAAATATCGTTCTCAGGACTACTTGAACAAGATTTTGATCACTCAAAGTAATTATAGCAATTATTAACTCGTTATCGACATAGTATATAAAATTTCCATTTTCCATTCCTTGGTTTCCAAACATATTAGCTCAAAAGCGTTATGTGACCAGTTGTACTTCAATGCGTGATAATAAAAATAACGAGCTTGATAAGGTAAAACTTTTATAATACAATGAATTTTATAATGAAGTGGGAATTTCATCTTGCAGACAGTTTATTTTGGAAAAACTTCGGGCGAGCTGAAATTGTGCATGCGACTGCCCTAAGGAACCCACCAAAATTTCTTGCCGGCTTCTTCCCTAATTGGGGACTTTAACCCAGCTGACGTAGTTTTTCGCCTATAACTCACTTAATTTCGGAAAATTCTCATCGGATCAAATTTAAAGAGAATAAAATTCTCTATAAAACAGAATTTTTTAAAATTAAATTTTCTTTTAAGTATTCATTGGCGTAGCCGGATATTATTATAGAAGGATGTATTATTTTAACCTAGTTTTTACAAGTTTTCAGTCACAAACCCCGCACGCAAATGTTTTTTTCGCCGCTATTAGCAAACTTTGTTTGGCTGAATGTTTGAAGTCACAAACCTCATACGCTATTAATGGTTTAACAAAAGTGAGACCGAAGGCCGAGAAGCTTCGTAGAGGTGGCCACAAGGCCGTCCATAATTGGCTACTTGAATGTTATAATAATATAACGGTCCGGTTAAAGTTAAATTATCCCATTTAGCACGTATGCTACATACCAAATTTATGTTTCAATTTACTATGATTGTTTAATCAATTTATCACGTTATTCCACTCCAACAATTCGATTTTAGAGTTTTAAATCAAATTAATAACGTAATTGTAGTATCGAGTAGAAAGAAGTGTCGTTAACGCCGTAGGTAATCTACGAAGCATTAGTGAAAACTAATTTATTATGTTATGTCCTCTGTTTAATTTATTTAATTTTGTTTATTCATGCGTAATAAATTATGATTGTGTGCTACTCGTACAATACTTTATTAGATAGAAATCAAACTAAATTGATGCCAAAGGGGGTTGTATTATAGCGAGGGCTGGAATTAAGATGTTCTTGATAAAAGCCATAAAACATTAATCGAAACTTTCAATTTGTTTTCAATATTGTTTATGATTGTCTGATAGCGATAAAACATAAATATATTAATATTAACAAATAATAAAATATCAACACTTTTAAAACACGCAATTTTTTTAATGTGATTAGTTTCATTTTTAATTAACGATATTACCTGTTAACTCTCAAAAGTTGATAAAAAATGTTTTCCTCTTGGTATTGAAAATTTCAGTAAATGTGAAAGCTTTTAGGCTGCGTTCTTTTTTTAGATATAACTTTCTCAAAGAATTAACTTCAAGATATAAGTTTTTGTTTTATCAACCTACCAGAAATTATCGCCATAATTTAGCAAAACTATTAGCTGTGCTGCATCTATGATCTTTTTTATGGAAGGGGTCTTTTAATTTAAAAAAATTGGTGGGAGGAGGCTACAATCCCAAAAATATTTTTCTTGGGGTTTGAAATACTTTGGGGGGACCAAGCCCCCATAGCCTCATGGTTACGCTACTGGGTACTCACAAGCGATTTAATTTGCATTCTGCAAAAAACTTTATTTTTATATTCATGTGTATGAATATTATATTTCATATAAAATTCGCATTGCTTTTGAACTAAACAACAATTTTAAATCAAATTATATGAAAGACGCAGTTACATGCTGCGCTTTAGATTTGATTAAAAAGTGCCTTCAATCGGCTTTTTTAATAAACAGAATATGTTATGTAGATGTTAAGAGCTCTGAAGCGAAAAAATGTAAATAATAATATAATAATTTACTCAAATTTTTATACCTCTATAATTTCGGCTTCTGAAGCGGCTGTTCCAATGTACCCTGACTTCCTACGCAAGCCTGTTCCGACGACACTGCTAATTTGGATGATAGTAGACCTTTACCCAATTTACAATTTACACAAGTGTCAAACACATAAATTTGCTAGCAAATTGTTTTAGGAATATTTCTATATTTTTCTTGCTAAATTTGCGTATACGAGTATAATTGCGCACAGACTATTCGAAAGTGTGGTCTATTTGCAAATAAAAATATGCTAGAAAATTTACGTGTTTGACACTTGTGTAAATTTTGTATAAACTTTTTTAGCAAATTTAGGACAAAATTTACACAATTTACAATTTACAACCCCCCCCCTCCCACAGTAATCGGAAGAAACAAATGCGTTCGATATAACGCGATGCTCGGCTGCAATCTCATTTTATCGCACCTATGTATATAGGGTGTTCCGCAAGGTGACTTCATTACAATTAAATAAGAATTCTGATGTGATTCTGAATCTAGTTTTCATTTTCACATTTTTTTATAATAAAAAAATATAAATCATAAGGATATTAAATTAAAAATTAACAACTGGTAAACGTTAACAATTTAATTTTTTTCTGAAGCTCTTAGCAATAGATTAATATTTTTTCAATAATTATTATATTTACCAATTTATGAGAGCTAATGAAAATATGTTTACTTCTCTTGTTAATTTTTAAATATTAATTTATTATTCATAATATTAAAACATAATTATTGCCTTAATTTATTTAAATCAAAAATAATATTATATAAAAGATAATAACTTGTTATGCTTTCTTTTAATGTATCTATCTGTGTGTTTATAACGCACGCTAAATTGATGTCAAACCCTCCCCCAGTGCGGCCTTCAGGCCGCACAACCAAGACAGTCACGTTTTCGTACATTAAAAAATTATTTTTTGGATTCATGTACATTAGTGCATGATTGTCAGTGTTGTACGGCTTAAAGGCCGCACCGAAACTTTTTAGGTAGATAATGAAGAAAATGGATAGCCAGAAATTGGAAAATTGGTTATTGCCTAAGTTGTGCGGCATTAAGGCCGCACTGCAGTAACAAATCATCGCCTCAATTTGCTATTATTGCTATTATTATATATTGAAGTATTTTTATTTTATTTTTATAAATTTCAATTTTAATTTTAAAGTTTTCATAAGTTTAAACTTCCAATTTTAAGGTTTTTGACTTTAAGCGTTGTTACTTCAAATTCATGTGGTTTTATCGCAACCATCTGCCATATTTTTGTGCGTCTCACAAAGGTATATACCATCACTTTCCAAACACTAAATTTCTATCACTTATTATCCAATTCTAAAACACTTTTCAAAATTAAATTTTTAAACAATTTTCTCACTAAATCATTTATTTAAAAAAACTTCCGTACAATTTCTATTACGCCTGATTCAATCAAGGGTTATAAGAGCAACTCTAGGCAAATTTTTGCGTGCCTGCCCAAGCAAGGGTCAACCAGCGACTTGTCACAAATTTAAGCCTGCCTGCCTCAGCAAGGCTCAAAAACCCACTGGCGTTCGACTCTGCTGTTCAGAGTTGCCAGATATCACGTTTGAAATATTGCATTTTTGTGCAGAAGAAGGAGCCTAATCGCATCTGAAGTGTAAAAGTAGCAGAATAAACGAAAGTTTTTTTTTATAAATAAACTATATCGTATAAACCATCGTCAGACTGGCAATGAGTAACAAAAAAAAATGTTTTTTTACAGCCATCGTCGGACTAAGTATTCCATCGCAACAAAAAGGAAACAAAAAAAGATTAAAGGTATTAAAGATTTGCAATTAAGTATATTAAAAATTCTCAACAGCCTAAAATTTGCATCTTTGAAATTGAGAGAGCTTAAATTAGGAGCCCATCGCAAACGCTGAAAATTTATCGTAATTGAGCAATAAAAGGGGCCTAATTTGGCGGAAAATCGCCTATATGGCAACCCTGCTGCTGTCAAACTCCCAATGTGAAAACGTAGTTTTTCAGAATATAAAGTCCCCAACAATAATTTTTAATTGGAAATATATTTAAATTTTAGTAAACTTTATAAAAAAAAGCACGACAATTAATATGTGTAAATGTTGATAATGATGATAATTCAGGCTGCAAAGACAACACAGGACAATGCACGAAGATCAAGGCTAAGAAAAGCAAAGTCCCGAAAGGGTAGAAGCTAATAGAAGAACGGCAGTGGCGAGTTACCCTAAAGGTCATGGGGACACATGCCCTCTTATCCAAAATCGGATACTACAACTTTCTATAAATAAATTTAAAAATAATAATTTTAAGTATAGGTAAATAATTATGTAGTAAATAAAATAGAGAAAATTTATATTTTTCTGGTTTCCTTAAATTTTGTCCCCCCCCCCCCCCCCCCATTGAAACAAGTCACGAGCCGCCACTGATTGAGAATACTACATACTACTAAACAAATCTTTGGAAGAAGGCGATCTTCAGCCTAGCAACTGAAAAGATCCAATAAGGAGACGCTCCAGAACTGTGAGACCACCACCGATATACAACTTTAATTCACAATATATTGTCATGATTCAATCGTCAATAGAGATTGATAATCATTAGTGATGCAAACAAGCAATTACAGGTAGCATGAAAATTCTTTTACGATTTAGAACGTTCTCCGAAATTACGGAAGACTCGAAGAAAGAATACAATAAATTCGGTTAATAATAAAGACAAGTAAGGAATGGGAAAATCCAAGAATGATATTGAAAAGTACAAGCAAATATTCACAAATTAATTCATTAAATAAATTGTTAGATGTTAAGAAATTATTATTAAATAAAAAAAAATGTATAATTATGTTAGATTAAGTTGTGCGTCAAAAGAAGAAATTACGTGGGTTCTTAAAATCGGTTGAACAATAATGCAACGGTAGTTGTCCGAGGCGTTCGAAGTGTTGCAAGCAAGCGATGATCGCAACGGCAGGCGGATAGAACGGTGAACACTAAAAACAAAAACCAAGGTGTAAATAATTTAATGACACTTATTAAATTAATCAATTATCAAAAGTGCAAGAAAACTTACCAGGTAGAGAAAATATCAAGTAGGAACAAAAGGGATTTTTTTTTAAATAACCTAGCAACGATTAGATAAATAAATGCTTCTCCCAAGAACGCCAAAGCGTGGAGCACGTGTAAATTCGGCTCCGAAAAAGTTTGTTAATTGATTTTAAATCAAACTTAAAAAAGTGTGTAGAACTGAAAGTAAACAAGTATAAGCACGTGGGCAATTGAAATTAAGTGCGAAAGTAATAAATTGTGAGTACTTACCTGGTATAATTTGGAATGATGGGAATGGAAAAGGTATCAAACAATCCTATAATAATAATTGGAGCCTAAATTCACACCGTGGAATCGAAAATAAAAGCAGAGAATTCTGGATCACAGACGTACAACAGATCGACCGCTTGAGTGTGAAGTTGGTAGCGGAAAGGAGTGACGAACACGTAAGGGTAAGAACCCACTGAAACTTAATTTTCATAACGAGGCGTGAGTTCGCGAATTCGAATAACATTAAACCGGTTTCGGGAAAAAACGAGATTAACTTTGGGGCAAGATTACGATTTAATAATAAGAGTTTGTGTTATCATAGTTAAAAATGTTTTATTATGTTTAATGTTATAAAGGTCATTTTTTTAAATTAATAAATGAAAATAAAATTTAATTATAAATTGTATAAAAACATAGTCGTATCATTCGGGGATTTTTCTATCCCGTCAATAGAGATTCAATTTCAGAATAAGAGCGAAGGAGCAAAATCGCAGAACCGACTACTAGAGAAAAGGGTTTTCATGCGAAAGGTAAATATACAAAGAGCTAGCTGTGGTGGAACCACAATAATTTAAAATTAACAAAAAAGTCAATCTTAAACAATAAAAAAATATAGCGGGTGACGTACAAAAATAAATATAAACACAGTCACCGCAATATGTTAAAAGCAGTAATGACCATCAAAGTATAAAACTAAGCCCATACCACTAATAAGGAATAAAGAGACACAATGTCCCCCCAATTTTTTATCTGGGCTCTGGAGGATATTTTCAGGCGGTAGCCTGCATCCGTAAACGGATTGAAAGAGGCTGAAGGTAGAAAATAAAATATTATTGTAATATTTTGTTTTGGAAATTTAATCAGTGGCGACTCGTGACTTCTTTCAATGGGAGGGCACAAAATTTAAATAGGAAGGAACAGTATAATAATATATTCTTGTGTTACTTTGAAAATATTAATACTCTTCATTGTCAAATTAAATAATTCGTTGGCGGAGGGGGAGTATGAAATACCCCATTCATATCACAATCACCATTTCGATCAAACCCCCCACCCCACCCCGATCTCTGCAGTCGCCTATTTTTTATACCTTCATATGAATTTATTGTTTTTTATTTACTTATTTATTCGATTTTGGATAGAAGGCACGTACCCTTGTGCACTACTTTAGCATAAACCGCCACTGTATCGACACGAATGTTGGTGTCCCATTACATGCACGATATCCGATGTCGTCCTGTCCGGCCAGTATTTATTTATTTAAATGAATCACATGGAGGAGGGGAAGAAGGTCGAATAAAATAAACCGAAAGAGTGTCTTACAATTCATTTTTCATAATAACAGGGAAAGTTGACGTTGTTATTATGCATTTATCTGGGACTGCGTCAAGCGAGAGAGGTAGTGGCAAGGGCTTTAGATAGACCCCTGCATAAATTGATCTATGTGTCTGCCTGTCTGTAACACTAAATTGAGCTGATGGTTCTGCCCTCAATACGGTTTTTAGGCCGTTCAACCTAGGCAATTAAGAGTCAGTGCGGTTTAGTACATCACCTATATTAGTTCATAAAGCATTGCTCATTGGTTTACATTTTGTTATTAACTTGAAAAAATTAATAACGATAACAACCATAACAATAATGACCAAATAAATGAAAACATAATGAATAATCGAATCTTTTCTTGACAATCTTATCGGTTAATCATTATTCACGATAAAAAAGCGTGACTAATAATTATTCGATAAGATTATCAAGAAAATATTTGATTATTTATTTTCCGATTATTCTCCGCACCGTACGCGTTTCGAAAGATTTTATAGATTTTAATAAATGATTCATATGAAAATAATTAATTCTAAACCCGTAATAGAATTTTTTTAAATGTAATTATATCCATCTAGAATCTACAGCATTTCTTTTGCGGCCTTCTGGCCGTACTGAAGAAGAGATTAACGGACGAATTTAACGTTAAACGCCCATAGATAGATAGATAAATAAATTAATAAAAGGAAAATTTGACTAACATACATAAATCGAGGCTATTATATTTATGTATCGGTTCATTCCATGTCAAATCAACCAACGTATTTACATGACCCTCTTCGATTTTGCTCAAATTTGGTATACTACTTCTAAGTTATTTAAAATAAACGGACCCATATTTTTTTGTTTGGCCCTAAAGTGGTCCGTTGGCATTGTACAGCACTCCAAAATAATTCAATTTTGGTTTGTAGAGCTTCATTAATAATTTCTATCAGTCGAACCGTACCACTTAGAGACACGAATTATTTTATGAAATGAAGATATTTAATAGGCCTTTTTACATGGCAATGTCTTCAGTTTTTTTAATTAAAAAGAAAACATAATTTGTGTGTGCAAAATCAAAAAAAAATACAATAATTGGCTATAACGTTATTTGTATTTAAATCGGCCTTTAGGCCGCACAACCAAGGTAATCATGTTTACGGTTTCGTGCCGAGAGAGTTTATCTTTTAGTCCATCGTTGCGGATTAGCATGCTGCAATGGTGGGAAATTTTCTCGCCCGTAGTTAACAACTCACGTAAAACTATAAGTAGATCTCCTATAGGTGGTAACAGTCGTACAAGTACCCCTCATTTGTGCGGCCGGTGGGGTGTACAGCGAAATTCTTACATGCCCAGCACCTACGGCTGGAATGATCCTATTTTTAAAGGATAATAAAATAATTTCAATTTGTCACAAAATAATAAGTTTACTTTCCTATTTTTGCCGCATTTAAGATTAGCTTATGTAAGTCGTTCTTTTAGTGGCGGTGACGACGCACCATAATTCATGGGTAATTTTAATTTTTTTTTTTATTGACTCCATGAATATTACAATCTATCCCGACAGGGACAATAAGCAACAGATCTGTTAAAGTTTTACATGGTCATAGCAGAGGCCAGCACATTAGCTGACTTCTTTAATTTTAATTGAAGGCAGTTATATTTATATTTATTATTATATCGAATTAATTAATTATAGTTAATTCAGTTCTTATGTTTTATTTTATTGGAGTTTATTTTCAAATTTTTGGGGCATATTAAGAGCAGCACATTTTTTATTACCTAAATGTCCGATTTAAAAATTGACTTCCTTGACTGATTTGGACGTTCAAATCCGCCAGGTTAAAATAAAAGTTCGTAATTTCGTAATTTTATCGAGTTCGGTTTGCTGTGTATATGTACTGTACATAATAAATTAAATAAATATACAATTGAATTCCACATTAGGAATAATAAATAACGGCGCCAACATTCGCATAAGGCTAGCAATTCAAATTTAAAAAAATGTTGCAACAGACGCCGCATTAACGCAATATGCGACAGCCACTCATAGAAATTATTACAAGAATGCAATAAAAGTGAATCTGTTAGGAAATGGAGTTTCAATTTAATGAAATACAATGACTGCACTGTGCAGTTAAAAAGAATGAAATTTTGTTTAATTAAATAACAAATATTTAAGCACTGACAACACTGCTAAATACTTTTAACCAGTGGCAGCTCGCTATAAGTGCCAAAGAACCATGGCACGACCATAACACACCTTATTGCTTCTAGAATATTTTATTTAATTTTTCAAATAATTACTTATATTCCAGAGCAAGATGGACCGGAAGAGTTGACCGGTCCACTTACAAAATAAAAACTCGGTTAAAAACCCGGAGAAGTAATGAAAGATATAGGAAAGAGATGCCGTTTAAAATTGGACATTTCGGCGTGGGGACTTTTCAATGCAGACTCATTTCACCGGCAGAAAATATTTCTATATAATATGATTTTTTAACTATTGAGAATTAATAATAAGTTAAACTTGGAAAATAAATAGTTAATTAAACATGAAAATATTTTTTATTTTAACATACGCTTTCAGAACCTCAAGTCGATTTTCTGACTGAAATTATGAAATATTTTCATTTAAATTCTTATTATTTGAGCACCAATCGTTTTGATGTTTGATCATTTCCAATCTTCCGAGCAAAATAAGCTGTCACAAAAAAACCTAAACGTTTGACACCAATTTTAGACGTAAATTCTATTTGACGGGGGGGGGGGGTGGAGACAGCAACATGCACTGATTAAATACTATTCTATATATCTTCCTAACAATCTAAGTTAACCCCTCTCCGAGTAAAACTTGAAGCGACGCTCCTGAGTTTTATTCGTTTGGGTTGTTTGTAAAGACTTGTTAGTTTTAATAGGTACAGTTCGTCTTATGGTCCGAAGTTAACATTAAAATACGAATCTAAATTCGTTCCATAAATTTGAGGTGCGTCTTATTGACTGTTGTCCGAAAAATACGGTAGACCGACAAAATTTAAAGGTATTCTCGATTTTATACAAATTTGAGGCCTTGAAAATTTTTATCAAATCTATCTGGGCGGTATTCCATACCCCCCAGACCCTCCGGTTAAACTTTAATTTGTTTTATTCGGGAAACAAGCACTTTACTATTTCGTTTTTTAAAAATATTTTTGTGCAGTCTTATGCTAAGTGAACCCATTCCTTAGAAAAATAAGTATTTTACCTCCGAGCAACACCCAGTATCATAAACATATTATCTAAATAACTCTTTTTACATTGGATTTGTAACGTTCGTTTATATGATTAGTCAAATGACTCAGGGTTATAACTGATTCACAATCAAGCCAACTCGACGAGAGTCACAGCTTTTCGATAAAATACAGATTGCAATGGTATGCAGGCGACAGGTGGTAGATTACGTTCTGAACGTGGAATTTGAGCCTGGCCTGAAGTATGATATGTTTCAAATCCATCAATTCTAACGATGACCTTGATTAAAAAAAATTCTGGCCTGTAGATAGTTAAATCATCTTGCCTAAATCTTAAAAAAAATTTAGGTGAACCTTAAGCTCTTCAGGAGGTTTGGAAACACTTAATATAGAGTTAAAATATTACCAGCAGATCTCTTCTTCTTCTTCCTCAGTTTTTCTTTGTCCAAGCCATGGAGACCGTTCTTATCTATCCTGGACCAGTTGAAACCAATGCAATTTTGTGCACTTCTTGATACCATCAAGCCGTCTCTTTTATGATCTTCCCACTCTCCCTTTGGTGGTTCACGGTCGCTAGTGAATGAGTTTGGACGTCCATCTTTCGGGATCTTGTCTGGCTACGTATCCGACCCACTGCCATTACTTAAGTCTTGCTATCCTTTGCACAATGTCTTTTATACCGGTTTTCTGACACTGCTTGATTTCTTATCCGTTGCCTCACGCTAACTTCCAGCATTCGTCTTTCCATCATCATCAACAGATGACACTATTAAATCTGAGGTCATAATTAGTTACTTTATGATTCACCACCAGTCATCTTTTTTGCCCACTACTGAACAGACCTCCATCTGTTTAGAAGGAGCATTGGCACTTTGGCCAATGCGGTTTGATAGGGTGGACGGTCATAGCAGGAAAGAAAGAAAGAAAAAAATATAACCCCCCTCTCACGCGATAGCTCAGCAAAGAAATTCTAAAATATAAAATAAGTTTCTGTCGAATTTGAAAAATTTCCACAAAATTTAAACAGAAAGGAAAAATTATTTTTGTATAGTTGTTTCCAATTCTGGATAGGTGAGCGCATTATCCCAATGTGCCCACAGTATGAAACATCAACATCATCAAACGATTCAGAGAAAGTACAGGTTCCAATGTCTCATTTATTTTTTGATATAAACGATATACTGGACTGTCCCGCCGACAATAATTTGTTTATTAAAGTCAATAGTTTGAGAGTGGAAACGAATAAAATAAATCGAAAAGATTTCTATTGTTCTACTGCCGACATTATTAGGTATTTTTGTGGATTCCTGGGGTGGTAAAAGCCATCATCAATAGTCTAAATGTATCTGTGTGTGTGTGTGCCTGTCTGTTACGTTAAATGGAGCCGCTAATCCCTAGCCTCAGTGCGGCCTTTAGGCCGCACAATCTGGCCAATCACGAAGTGCGGCCTTAGAACACCACCATCTGCCTATTTGTGTATCTATTTGTTCACAACGCATCCTCATTGGTTTAATATGTGGTTACTAGCTTAAAATGTTTCAGTGCGGCCTTTAGGCCCCACAACTATGACAATCCTGCACGATTAAAAAGTAACGAATAAGGAAATATATGGGGACTAATCCATCCTTTCAAACGGATTTGTAAATCCCAGTAAAGATAGCAATATTCGTAAGGAATGTATAAAGTTATAAATAAAATAAATAAATAAGGAAATAATTTATTATATTTTATTGATGTGGATTCTGAAAAATTAAAAATTTTTTTAATATGGTTTTCAAGAATCACTTGAAATTACAACTTCAATATCTTAAGGCTAATGATTAAGTTTTAATAATTAACTAATGAACTGTATATTTAACTAACCTGCTCATTATTTGTGGACACCTGTGGTTTGATATAATAAAGGGGGGGGGGGGGCGATGACTATACATGAAATTTTTAACCTCTTAAACATTTAATCGAGTATTTTAAATTTGTGAATCACAATCACAAGTGAATCACATTTTTTCAAAGTTGCTAACTTTTTTATATTTGGGGTTCATGCGATGGAAATAGATACCTATTGGACCTCAATCGATTCTTGATCAATTGTATAAAAAAAATTCAACAGCCCCCCCCCCCCCAACGTTTTCGTGAATAACTTTGCGATATGTGTGGTTCAAACGTTTAAAGTTGCTAATCAGATACTATACATAATCAAAGACTGTAAGGGGTCGTCCACGCCTTGGGGGCGAGGGGGGTTTACAAAATGTGGCCAAGTGTGACGAGGGGGAGGATTTTGACAAATGTGACGTCCGCATAATAATACCCCATTTTTGGAATTTCTAAGAAAATTGTGTTTAAGTACATATTTTTTTATGTAATATTTTGTAAATAAACTTATTTAATACTCCTGAAATTCCAAATGCCGTGTAAGCAATGTCGTGTCAAGTTTGATTTTATGCAAATGAGGGGGGATCTTTGATTTGTTACCTTATGACGTTCCTTCAAAAGGCGGAAAAAATTGCGGACGTCCTTTAAGGAATTTGACAATATAAATTAGTAGTTTTGGTATAAAGGCTTAGGTTGGCCGGGGGGGGGGGGGGTTTAATAAATGAATACGCAAATAATGCCCAGACTGAAAAACGAAAAACACAATGTTTCAAAAAAATCATATAAACCGCTTGGGACTTGGTCCTTTTTGATGTCCTGTTTGTAAATTACTTTAAAATTGAACAATTTTAATAAAACATTTTATTTGAATGACCTAAAATCCCAATTATAATTTTCTATTATTTATCGAAAGGTCAACTAAAATGTAGGAATTTGAAATAATAATAGCGTTAATAAATAATGAAAATAACTGAAAAATTAAAAAAACGTGAAAAATAATTTACTCAACTCATATTTTTTTTGGCAGGCTTGTCATTGCGTTCGTTTCGCTCTGTAAAACATATCGACAATAATAACAATTTCACAATTTCCACATTTAAAAAAATTGTAAACAAATTCATTATGGTATAAATTACTGCAACATGATTCTATATAATTTCACTAATTAACAAATATTTTTATGGATTTTCAAAAGTGACTGTGCGGTTTTGGAGCTGTAAACCTGAAATGTAACAATTTATAAAGATCCAGCCGTGTTCTGGTTTTAGATATTACACAAAACTTAATTAAAACTTTTAATTAATTAATTATTTGTTAATCTTTAATTTTAGTCATATCGCAAAATTATTTTTTCAGGTGTAAATTACCAAACGATAATAAAATAAAATAAAATCAAATCCCCCCCCTTCCCCCTTTCAACTAAAAAACAAGAGGCAATTCATACAGAAAAAAATATGTTAAAACAAAGCGCTTTTGTCACGTTTGAAACGTAGATTTGCGTAAGGTCAGTAAAAAACATAAAGTCAACCAAACCGAAAGACCGGACTTTCCCGGATTCGTAAAATAAATTTTCGTCGTAAACCCTGAACATTTAAAAACGATAAACTTAAGCTGGGTTATATGATCTAGAAAATGCGGTAAATAATAAACAATTCTTTTCGAAATATTATTAGGTAAATCATTATAATTCCGGAACTATACGACCGGACTCGAGAGAGCGTAAACTTGTAGGAGCGACTCCGGTTCGTCAGTAACGATGCGTTATTCGTCATTGATACTAGTGGGTGATTGTTCCATTTGCTGCCATTCTGTCGTGTTTTCGTAAACTTTGGAAACTTTTTGCGCGTAAAAATTTTGTGCGAAGTTTTCGAGTTTGTGTTTTTCGGATTTTCATTACAACTTTTGAGTGAAATTTCTTCAAAATGTGGTTTTGGCTGGTGTGTTTTGTTGGCGTTTCTACAATAACAGGTGCGTTAGTCATACGTGTTTGATTGGGCAACCACTTACCTGTGTTGAGGTTCAAACTTGACTTTGTAACGTTTCTCCATTCAAATTTAAGTGTTTTATTTTCAGAAAACCGGTAAAAAATGTTTTTTTGGGGGGGCTGGAAACGACCTGAAAAATATCGATTTCAAATTGTTAATTTACCATTATCAGTTTTCACCACTCAGCATTTTTGGAGCGGATGTTCAATTTTGCTTTACGCATGTTGAGCATTTTTTTTTGCTTCCAGAAAAATTTTTTTTTTAAATAGTTTAATTTTTTCAATGTTTATTCAATATTTTCTGTGATGGTTTTTATCTACTTGTTAGTGTAAACAGAGATAATGTTTTGATTAAATAATCGTTCACCTAATTTATTGTTTTCAAAAAATATTCTGCATAAAGAAAATTTAAAAATCAAAAACTTGAGTTTCGAATTTCGTCGACTTCATCAACAGTAAGGTCAATTTATCACAAATTCTTTTTCGACAAAAACTTGATCTGCAGACGAAGCTGCTTTAATTTAAACAATTTTAATTTATTTTTGAAAAACTAAGCTGACAAGCTACACACCTGAATCATCAACCAAGAATGTCAAGACATTCTAGACGCCATTAACAATGCACTTAAAGTTATTAAATTTCTTGCATTAAAATCCTCCAAGGTAATTAAAAAGGAATTAGATAAATGTTCCATATACCAACCTGGCAAGTGTCAACCTTATCGTTGAAAGTTAAAATTTCGTCGACTTTTTCGTAAACCCAAATCCAATTAAAAATTATTCAAATGGCCAAATTACGAAAAAAAAAAGTTTTTGGAAGTTGGTCGACTTACAACAGGAACGCAAATTTCTTCTGACCAACCCTTACAGCAATAAAAACAAATAACGTTTTTATTTTAAATAATTTCTACATAAAACCACCGAAATGAGTCGGAAAAATTCAAATATTGCTCCAGTTGGATTATATGGATTTATATGTAGAAGCTGACTGGTTAACTAATTTGACTTACGGAGTCTATGTGCATGGTAGAGCCTCAGATTCTAAATCAAAAAATTTATTTACTCTTTTCTACGTTATGAGTTTGAAACGCCAGGTTCGCGTTATTATTGGGTTCTTTTCTCATAATAAATGGAGGATAAAAGGATTGCTCTATATTTTGTAGTTGCGTGTTCCTTTTTTATGCAAATTGTGAGAAAACTTAAATTTAGTAGTACGAAAGTTAAACTCGTCCTTTCGGATTGGATCGAACATCCAATGTGGTTTTCTGGTTTAAAATTTATTTACGCGAGATGATATTATTTTGGCACCGGAGGCTACATTTCAAATTGGAACTTTTTTAGCAGTTCGCTTTGAAACCAAATGAAGCTAATTTCACCCCCCCCCCCCCCCCCCCCCCCGCGCCTTCCCAAACTCATTTGTTTTATGTAATCTCGTGTAGAGATACGACGAAGTAGTGGCGGTCTGCTTGAAGATGCACCCCATTTGTCAACCACGTTTCACGTCTTTTGTGTAAACCGTACTACCTGAATTTTTTTCGCACCTGTTTTCAAACTAGGGGTGTAGTATTTGTTACGATTATGATGACTTTATTATGAGATTTATATTCCGTAGGCGTGAAAACGTGCCTTTGCGACTTTTCAAACTTGGATGTTTGTATTCTTTGGTCATGTACTACCATTAGTCCATTCTTTGTCCATTTGTGAAATGGTTTACATTACACACCCGTTTTTTTTACCTCGGGGTTTATTTATATGTTGCAACTTTGCAACTTCAAGTTTTAATGAAATAATTGCACGTATTAAATTTGCAAATTTTTCATAATTTATTAATAATCTTGAAAATTTTAGTCTGACCTAGTAAGTGGCTAATTGGCAATTAAAATCGGTACTTGGGCGTTAATTAAATTTTCTGTTAAACATTAAAGGGTGGAGAGTTTAATTTAGTCGTTGAATTTTTGAAAAAAAACAACCGTTTAATTTTATTCCAAATTAGCGCAGTTCATTATCTTCGTTAGCCTTCCCCGATGCCTTTGTTACGTTATGACTTGTCGTCCGATCTTGTTGTCATTAATCGATTTTTCTCGGTTATGACTGACAGGAAGTAATATGGGATTATTTCACAGTTAATTAACGTTTTAAAGTGTAGGTGCACGATTAATTATCCTTCGATCGCGAATTTTCAATTTTACCGCGCCACCTCCGAGCAACTTAATTATTTTTAGTTTTCAGGAAAATTGTTCAGTTCATCATAACTTTACACCGATAAAGTTGCAGGGCAATTTTAAATAAAATAAAATCACTTTAGGGAGGCGGAACGGTTGCTCGCTTATCGACTAACACACAGCCCCTTTTTTTATTGCAAACAGACCGAGCGCATCAGCAGGCGATTTTTGTAAAATTTCAGGTCAAACGTAATAAAACGGCAAGTTGTACAATGAAATCGCTGCTTTAAGCCGAAGATTTTCAGGATTTCAACAAAAATGGAATTATAAAGGCAGTTAAGAAGTGGGAGCTTATTTCTTGAAAACTCGGTCGCAAGCCTGATTTAATTTATTAATTATATTTTCTTAGTTTTCAGTTGTTTTGTACTTTCGAGAACTAAGTTTTCAAAATTTGTGTGTTTTATGCTGCTTTGTTTAATTTCACCGATATCGTCTTTGCATCTCTTTTCTGGTTCTTACACCTCTTCGTTCTTCACTCTCTGACTTATAAAAAAAATCAGTTGTTGATTTACAGTAGACTCTTATAATCTTTAGATAATTATTACGTTATGGTAATTGGACCATAATGACCGGTAATTGTATATAACAGCCCTAGGGAAATGATAATCTTCCCGGCGACAGTAATTTTGATTATCGATTATATACAATAATCACACCCCTGCGAGGACTGTTACCGTCCCCATAGGGCTGTAATTCCCCAAGCAGGCCGCGGGAAGTGATAAATATTCGGCATGTTGCCTTTTGACAGTCATCGAACAACATTTAAAGATTATCATTTTCCTTGGACTATTCTCTCAATAATTAAATTAATATAAATCGTTCCATAATATTCAGATCTTAAATAAATGAATATTCTCATAACTTAGGATAAATATCGGATAAATACTAATATGTACTTGTCTTGTGCTACTTTGTTGTCAACTTTTTATGCATTTCAATTGCATCACCGTTTATTACTTACGTTAAGAACGTTGAACCCAAAGAATATAAATATTGTAAATACGAGAACTTAATAAGAAGATTCCAGATTTGTATGGATATCACCAGTGGCGGATCCAGAAAAGATTAACCGGGAGGGCGTATAATTAAATAAAGAAAAAAATTCTTGAGGTATGATGTAGAGGCAATAAATTCAGATGCCATCTGCCAACTATGGGCATAAGGGAAAGCCCCAATCGCTTAAAACTTCTGATTGCAGAGCATCGATAAATTATAAGAAATGTCATTCTGTATCCCAAAGTCTACCACCGGATTGGTCAAATCATTCTTAAAACAGTTTCACTGGAAAGTTTAGTGCAACTTCCGAGTTCGCATCGCGGACTTCACGAAATTTTTAAGCTGAAAACTCATAATTGAGGCCAAAGACCGAGTTGTATTAAAGTCGAAAGTTTCCGTTCGAGTCTGAAGTTGACCATATAAAATTAAAACTAGGTTTTAAAACTTATAGTTACCAGTTTATGACGGTTCCTGATAATGGATAATCCCGGAAAATAAAAAAATCAAAAACCGTTGAAAAGCTTCCTTCATTTAAAAATAAAAACCTGCAAAACTCTTCAAATCAAATCATCTGCGGAGTTAAATTCAATAAGAAAAGTTGCGTTGATTTAAAAATTCGCTTCAGAACATTTTGTAAAAATTTATATCGCTTGGAGTGTTCCATTCTACAATTTTTAGTGTTATAAGCAAATATACAAATATTTGACATTCCATGACATATCATTGAATTTCCCCATAATCATGTAAAGGGCTGTCCATAAATGATATCACAAGTTTGGGAGGGGGAGTCATCAATTTGTGACGAAGTGTCATATGGGGGTATGCCATACTTTGGTCCGGTGAACATATATGGTAACATATAATATTATGTATTATGGGACTTCTGAGGGGTGGGGGGTTAAAAATTGTGACATCATTTCGGAAGGGAGTTTTTGTGGCAAGGGGGGGGGCTTTAGTTTGGTCCTAAATTGTGTGACATCATTAATGAACAGCCACTAATTCGATATTTTTATTAATCATAATTAATTTGTGATTAGAAAAATTTATTATAAAGACTTGTTGAAATATCACTGATCTTTTTGAACAAGAGTGGTCATTTGTTGAAAATTTTGCACAATCTACTTATTCGTGAATCGTCGAGCAGTAATATCGATAATAGATTTTGAAATTAACTGCGCAGAAACGCAGTGTGAACCAGGTTCTGCTCAGAAATTGTAGCGTTTTATTGCAATATATTACATAGTGTCATACAACACAAGCCCGTAGGCCTGCTTTAGTGGAAGTGGGGGGGGGGTGTATGGTTTATGAAGACAAGGATAATTTTTTGAAAAGTTTTCTCAAGGGCTGGCGGTTCAAAAATTACGGGCAAACACGAGTGTTTTGACAGAGATTCCGGTGGACACCAGAAGGTTTTGGTATTGCCCCCCCCCCCGCTCTGACTGAGTGGAGCTTACTACTGACTGACTTCTTACAACATTGTAAGATAAGAATAAATAAAGTATTGAAAGAAAAATTCGGTGAGAAAATTATAAATTGAATTAAGTGTACTTGTATAGTTTGTTTCAGAATAATTGAAATTAAAAAAAGTCATAGAATCAAATTACGTTGATATAAAAGCGTACGAACTATGTGATAAGATATGCTGTCGACCAAGCATATGCATTGCTAAAGGCTTGCGCGAGATTAAAATAATTAACCTTATCTTTATATTATTATGTTTCGTTTATAGTTTGTACGTTTTTATATCAACGTAATTTGATACTATGACTTTTTTTAATTTCAATTATTCTGAAACAAACTATACTATAACATAATCAGAAGGACAAACTTTAAGAAATGCAGTATAGATAAAATTTAAAAAATATATAATCAAATTAAAAAAAAAAGCCGCGACCTTTAAATTGAATTATATTATTTAACGCTTTGTGTAAATATTTACATAATTATTTTATTTTTAACATCTTATTTTGTAAACATATTATTTTATCTACATTTTGTAACCTTACTGCATCATAAAGCATTTGCTGTGTGACGCGACGCTGAAGGATCGGAATTTTATAAATCTTGATCAATAGAGAATTTATTACGGCTGTTAAGCATTATTATAGTGGTTAATGGCCATGGTTATGCGGCCTAAAGCCCCACCAGAACGTTTTGAGGTTATTAATAGAAACTACTTTTTTTTTGTTTTTACTACTTACATTTTGTACACACCCAGCCAGTCGTTCATTAGCCGAAATCGTGGTCAGTTTATTAAACTAGCATGAAGACTTTTGACGTAAAATTCGCGTGTAGTCTTACATGAAAAAGTGTGTTATTAAAATATATAAAAAAAAGGGAAGGAACATTATTTTTACGAATTTCCAGGGACTCTCGAAATATTACAAGCGGTTAAAAAAAATTCTGTCCCTTTCCTATTTTATTTAACATTATCGCTCCTTTAGCCTTAGACCGCACAGTTGTCAACACCGGCCTCCTCCTCGATCTACCACCTACTTTTCCTTATTACTAAGATTGAATATGGGCGACCGATAGAGAAGGGTTTTGGTCATATCCTACCGTGCTAACCAATTGCGGGTTTGTATATGCGCAATGAAAAGCGGTGTTCTTCAATCAGTCACCCATTCAAGTGCGAGCCACTAAGCAACCTTAGTGAACTTTCGTGATCTGATGAGAACAGTATTGAATAACGGTAACTAATCCCTGTAGGTAACAGCCCAACGGAAATGGTAGTATTCAAATGTTGCCCGATGAGAGGGCAACATTTTTTATAGCGATTTCCAGAGGACATTAACCCGCGGGAAATCGCCAAAAATTACTGTCCAAGGGCAACACGCCGAATATTTATCGCTTCCCGCTATCTATTTAAGGAATTACAGCCATGTGGGGATGGGAACAGCCCTAGAATTCTTACCTCCGGACTGTAATTGTGTGTAACAGCCCTAGGGAAATAATAATAAGTATTCAAATGTTTTCCGACGACACAAAATGACTGTCAATTCCCTAAATAGCCCGCGGCAAGTGATAAATATTGAGTGTGTTGCCCCTTGAGAGTCATTTTGTGCGATTTCCCTTCAACTTAAACCTTCAACAGTCGATATTCAAAATGCCTGTCATCGGGCAATATTTGAATACTAACATTTCCCCAGGGCTGTTACATACAATTCAAGCCTGGGGGCTTCAACTATGAGAATTGCATTTGATTTTGACAGCTGTACCTGTTGCTTAAAACCCAGAAGCATCGTAGGCTTGTATAGCGCTGAATTATTATGATAACGCCATGAACCACCATTGCAAATCCACCCCTGATTTAAAGTAATCATTTCACTTCAATTAGTATTAACGTCCTTCACAAATTTAATATTAAAAATTTGTTTTTCCATTAAAAATTATATTCTATTTATACCGAATTCAATTGGAGAATTGAAATTTTGTTACATGTTTATTTTGCAAGTATATTAATAGAGTCGAGCGGTCAAATATTGATTTTTACCCACCGAACTACGGTTACGTTTTATGTAAAAGTTTGTCCACATTTGCTAGAAAAGAGGGTCATTTCTTATTACCGACCCTCATGTTGCAATAATTAACATCCAGAAAAATTGAAGAAGTTTCCACTTGACTTGCAAAATCCGGCCTTATTCATTGCGGCTTTCAATCTCGATCCGAATTTTTTTCTTTGTTCCATTCGTGTCGTCGATACCGTTTTTGCGTGAAATTTGGTTAGAAATTATAACGAATTTTTTTAACAAATTAGGTCGACTTCAGCAATCACGCAATCGTACATAAGAGTTTCATTATTGAAATCAGAAGTGGGATGAAACGTTGAACTTTTAGGGTCGCTTTATGTAAGATTCTTTCATTGTTTATTGTAACGAAATTGAAGTGTGCGAATTTTACATGAATCCGAGACGAAACAGTTAAGTAAGAGCATTAAAAATAGATTAGTGCACTTAATAGCAATTTTGGTTTTTTAGGCTAATTTATAGTAAAACTTAAAACGTTTCCGGAAGAAAACTCACATGATTAGTTTTAATGGGGGGTTTGAACTTAATTTTGAAGAGCAAATTTTTGACTTCAAGTGGGTTTCTTTTTCTAGTTGTTTAATTATGTATCTATATACGTAATATGATAAGTTGAGGAATAAGGAACTCATAATGAAATTTTTTTGGGCGACTTTAAATTTTGTGTGCTGATGAAACATGTGGTAGCAGTTTGTTTGTCAACTTGGGAGAAAAAGTACAAAATGAGGAATAGCCACTCGTTCACTAAATATACGAACTTTTATGTGACAAATTTTAGGGTCGATGTCGGGTCACTTTCCAACACTAAATCACATTTGAAATATGCCAAGTTAGACTATTTTTATTCTTGTTTTTCAACATTTTTCCATTTGTATTCTTACAAAACCTACCCTACCTTACGATGTACTACTTGAGAAGTTATCTGTGGACCCTTTTGAATGACAGAGACTTGAATTTTAACCACCGCCAAGCAGGCATTCTTTAAAAAATTGCACTCGTAAGAAACATTTTTTGTTTGGGTTACAAAATATGAAAATTAGTTTTGATGTGGGACGTCTGTCTTTTTAGTAATATAAACAGTACAATTTTATTTACACTAAAAAATTCAATATTACCTCCGTCTCTGAATGTCGCTAAATTTTTCCAATTTTATGCTTTGGTTAAGCTCCTCGCAATAATTCATCGACTTAAATTTCATGGTCTGAACCTGAAATATTTCAAGTGGTTTACATTCTTTCATTAATATACAGGGTGACATTCACACCACACATTTTTCTCCCTAAAAATGATAAAAACCACAAGCGATGTGTTATCATGATTCACGTCCTCGTGAGGATTTCATCCATTCGTCATTATTCTAAATTTACATCTTTTTTGGAATCCATCAAAAAGTTATATAAATTCTTCGTTCCGTGATCACACCCTAAAAACATCACGTGGAAGAAATTCTTAAAATATAACCTCTTGAATGTGTTCGTAAAATACCTTAAAAGCTCCTGTCTCTGTAGTTGAAAACAAGTGGTTTGTTTCAGGATATTAAGAGGATTACAATAAATTTTAACGATACTAAAGTTTTCTGCAATGTTTATGGTATAAACAAAATGAAATAAATTTTTTGTTCCACCCTACGGACACTCCAGCATTTTTATGTATTACAACGAAAGGGTTGTATAATGCGAAGAACCGTCGTAAAATTTATTGTCACAATTTTCGAACACATCCAATAACGTTGACCAATACGGGTTGGCTATCAAGAAATCGTTTAGTTACAATGTCAACTTTTAGATTTAAAATCCGAAATACGAAACCGTTTTGATTGTGTGAGCGAAGCTGTAGAGGTAAAGATTAATGGCAGCTGGGTAAATAAATTAACAGAAGTGTAGAAGTGAAGTGGTGGGTCGTATTTCAAAATAAATATAATTGGAACATTTTAAAGTACGAAGGGCACTTATACGGTTTTAACGATTTGATTTTTAACCAAGATGTTGTGTCAAGGTCTCGGTTCTCGAGAGCGTTCAATTTGGATAGCTTTATGATGTCGATGCATAAAGGCACTTAGGTATGAACTTCATGGAACCCAAACCCATTAAAATGGAGGCGAAGGAAGACCATTTCAAAGTGCACTTGAGGTTAGGTGTTGTGTAGATTCGTTTTGCATCTATCGATAATTTCACCAGCTAATTAATTTGATAGCGGCAAGTTCATGGAAGTTCAGAACCAAAATAGACCATAGCAGTGGGTTGGTGTAACCACTGCTTGCGTAGTTAGCTCGGCTCTTTGATGGTAAACAGACTGAATTTTTGAATAAATTTATTCATTATTGCCAAAAGTCCAGAAAATTATTGTCCAGAAATGCAAAATATCAAAGTTTGAAGATTCCATTTCGGAAATCTTGATAATCTTTCCAAGAAGCGTACTAACTACTACTGGATTATTTTCTTAAGTTTGACAATCGTCCAAATAGTGGATTTAATAAAAACTCGATGACTTCAGAAAATGGTAGAAGACTCTTAAAAATAGTTTTGAAACGAAGATTAAAAGTTATCCCAGTCGCACCCATTTTTATTCCCATACTGAAGTTTTGTTTTGATCCAATATCAGAGAAAGCTTTTGCCGAGAAATTAAAAAAAAATAACTTAAAAACTCAAAATAAGGCTAACGATTAATAATTATTTATAAATACTTGCGTTTTTGGTCCATAAAACGCGATAAAACTTAATTTAA
Organism: Podabrus alpinus; assembly: GCA_932274525.1. Lineage (NCBI taxonomy): Eukaryota > Metazoa > Arthropoda > Insecta > Coleoptera > Cantharidae > Podabrus > Podabrus alpinus. The sequence continues at coordinate 17,035,163 of OW026457.1, forward strand.
AGCCTTAAAATCGTTTTAACGAGTTTTTTCTATCATATTTTAAATTAACCCAAATATTAAAAAACCTTGTAGGTACCTATTTATAAATAATTACTGCATCTTCATATCATAATTTTTGTTTACCATCCTTATTTGCATTTAGTTAATGAGATTTTACAGAAAGAGAGATTTTTTAAATTCCTTTAGAAAGGTGAATCAGAATCAGATTACGGTTTTCCGATTTTTTAGCGTCGCGAATCTCCACCAAAATATTGAGTCAAAAATATTTAAAAGTTCTTTTTGGCCCCTCAATTTTCAAAACTTTACAGGGACCCCCGGACGTTCCGTTCCCCAAATATCGGCTTTTAAAGCAAAAACTGGAGTTTTAATAGCCCTCTAGATCCTAGCATAGGATGGATGCACTATTTTTTCTTCTTCAAAAGCTTTTTCAAAGTTTATTTCGAACATAACTAGGGGAACAATAATTAAATAAGGAATTTAACATAGAAATGCCTTGGATGGATGCGTGAACCACTCCTAAACCTTGTATATGGGGATTAGCTTTAAATACGTTTAGATTGTTTATTTTTTCTAAACTGAAGGTTTTCAAGTGACCTGGAAAATCGGGATTCCCCCAATTTTGTGGTATCCCGACGAACAATCGAAGAACCCAGTAACGCAAGTTACCAGAAGTTGACTTGATGACATTATTACTGCAATTGTAGACGAGTTCTGAGGTTTTATTTTTAAAATATTTTTGAGTGCATTAAGACATATTAATTTAAAAATTTAAACCCGCCAATCACTAGTATAGTGATAATATACCATCAAATCAACTTTTAGTAATTTATTCGAGTTACTGGGTTCTTCTATTGTACGTCAGAATTTGTGTCGGTCTTGAATATTATAATAATTTTGAAATAATTAAAATAGAATTCTAAAATTCAGCCGAGAGTCTAACGGTCGCCATAACCTTCTTGTCGGTGATTGCTGTGGTTGTGCGGCCTGAAGGCCGCACCGAACTTTTATGTACATATTTAAAAATGTATATTATGATAGATATCAATCAAACTTTTACATTCCATGCCGAATATTGCTATTCCACTTGTCTGCAAAGTCTTCATGATCCATTTATTGAGGTGAATCAATCCTCTTCTTCCTCTTTTACTTGCAACTTAATTTATCCACAGAGTTTTGATGTTCACCAGAGAGCCGCGCTAAAAAATTCCGTTAAGTCCGCAATTCTCAACTCGACCAACGATCACACCAAGCCACTGCTGTGTTCTATAGATGTGATCTCTATGATAGATAGAGACATGTTACCGAAATGGCCTTCTATCCTGTAAAGAATATACATGGAGGCCGCACTGAACTTTTATAAGTTTATGACCGAAAAATGAATCAACGAGCGGTGCGTTACGAAGAGATGTTGGTTAGATTACATACAACAAATAATGTAACCAACCGAACAAAGTTCCAAGGCGGCATTCTGATGATGTATAAAGTAGCAAAAAAGTTTGACACCCCTCATTTAGGGTACGTAAGTTTTCTGAGACCCCTAACAATTGTAGGATCCTAAGGAAATTTTCGAATTAAAAAATTAATTGTTTATATGAAAAAGTAATTGCGAAAGGCAAATATAAATTCGTTTCAATTAACATTTTACAAAGCTTATAATATAAGGAACAAAGGATCCTCTCATGTAAGGATTTGTAAGATTTTCAATAAGCCTAGACACCGCTTCTAAGTATAATATTTGTAAGATTCCTTCACCCTTTTTATTGAGGTTCAATTTTTAGTCGCCAACCTAGAAAAGTTGCAGTGCGGCATTTAGGCCGCCAACCATGGCAGTCACGCATCAGAAAGTCATGAAGGTCATCAGTACAATTTTATTAACGGCAGCGCTAATGTCTAGTTTTCCAATGCTGGCGGGAGATGGCCGTCATAATTAGCTCGATCTGCGGCCTCACCAAAGAGAAATGATCTTTCAATTGAAACTTTCAAATGGTCCTTAGGGGTCGTCCATAAAGAACTTTCCGACTTTTCAACTCCCCCCCTTAACACAGTTGGTCACAATCTTCGCACCGCCCCCAGGAACGTCCTATGATCACAAATCAAAGATCCCCTCATTTGATAAAATCGAACTTGAGCAGTTAAAATAAACAAAAATTCAATAATTTTTTAGAATTTTTATGGCTGTAATGAAAATTAGAATTAAATAAGTAAGAATTTAGATAAACTTTATTTATCGTTATAAACTTTTAAAAATATTCAAACACAATTTTCTTACAAATCCCAAAAATGGGATTTTTATGCTGACATCACATTTTCCCAACCCCCCTACCCCTGGTTATACTTGATCACACGAAACGTGAATATTATTGTAAAAACCACACGTAAACAACACCTTGGACCCCATCCCACACAAGGATTTGTAAGATTTCGCATAACCCCCCCCCCCCAAAGAAGACTCTTACGTAATCAATGGTTTCTCCCTAATATAAAACGCAATTTCTGTGTATAATTCGCTTCCTTCTGTTCATTCGATTTTATTCACCAACCTATAAAAGTTGGTGAAAAAAAAGAGATAAATGTAATTTTGAATTTAAAATTGGGTCAATATGGAGGCCGCAGGCCGACTCGTATGCTTAAATGAAATTGGGAGGTCGAAGACCGACCCGTATTCTTAATTGCAAGTGGGAGGCCGACCCGTATACCTAAAAGTAATTGGGAGGCCGAATGCCGACTCGTGTTCACTACAGCATTCATAGGCCAAAGCCGGACCAAAGAAACTAAAGGTCGAACTTCCCGAGAGGAAATTAAACAGTGTATTTCGTACTATTTAATTTGTTTTGTAAAGTGTAATGAACCCGGATGGAAGGGGGGGGAGGGTCAAATTCGAGCTGAAGTAATTCCGAATACAAATTGAAAGAAGTACCCAACTGTTGCCCACCTGTATGTTGTGCTTAAATCGACGAAATCTTGGTTTGGTTCACACATTTACTCGTTCGGGGATGGGCAGGGGTTTTTCTTGAACGCCTCTAATATTATTGGAAGGTGGCAGCCAAACCGTCGCAAGTTGTTCAGGATGGTTATTGGCCTGCTCTTGTTGCGTATTGACAAAATCTGTAATCAGATGATTAGAAGTATCGAAATATTAAAAAGCGATCATCTTGTCGAGATATTTACTCTAACTGAAAATTTCTAGTCATGGCATAGTTGAATGACGGATCTAAAGACCCCTCCTTCGCAGATGAAGGCGAAGAAGAGAAGCAAATATTTCGTGTTATCTGAAAAATTTCACTTTCAATAAATTTATTGTAATTTCAAAGACACATTTTTGGAACCTTGATGAAGACCACGATGCCACTTAAAGAGAAATATTGAAGCCAACGACTCGTTGTTTTTGGCTCCCCCCCCCCCCGCCCCAGACGAGGTGATATTAAGGAGGAACAAATGTTTATTTTTCTTTGAAAACGTGCACCTTTAATAAATTTATTTTTTGGATCATCACGAACGCCGTATTGCCAATTTGATACGAACATCGACTCCAACGACTCTTGGTTTCCCCTTTCGAGATGAAGGCAAAATTAATCATCAGATAAAAATTAATGTTCTGTGAAAACTTGCACCTTAAAAAAATTTATTGTCACTTTAAAGTTACATTTTTGGAACTTTGATGATGGCCGCATTGCCACCTTGATAAGGAACATTGAAGTTCTTCCCAAAAATTAGGTTAGTCAAGTTGACACGATTCAACTCGAACAAACTGAATTCCGTTGACACGAACTTCAGTGACATGAATTAGCGTTAAATAATCACTGTTTTGTTAACATTAATCCGCCGCCTTTCAAACGATAATTTGAGGCTTCAGGGGTAACATTAACAAACTCATTCGCCTCATTTGGAATTTTGACAAGCAGTAGCCAAGGTCATATTCATCAACTCAAGATCAAGCATGTTTAGGATAGCTAATTTTACCATAAAGCGGTCATTAATTTGTTTTTCATTTGACCTACCACAGACTCGATACCAGCTGCACTGACCCCAATACAACCAAGCCTTCTTTTAATGACAGTCCCATAAAGAGTTACGGGAAGTTGCTGCTCCATTTCAACATCTCAATCATTCTGGAAAAACACATTCGATCAAATTGTAATACTCACAGTAGTTGTTCTTTTTATTGGATTTCCATTAACACCATGTCAGATAACAGTTTGAGTTAATATGTATGTACCTATGTATGTACGTGTGCAACACAATTTATCGAGCATTTAGATGATACTCCGTGCAATGAATAATTATTCACTTCCGACGCATTTGGTCGTGCAAAACAGTAAATAATTACGATACCACTGGTCATACGTAACGATTTCGATGCTTGCTCAGAAGTCTCTCCTTTATTAATTTAATCGATTAATTTTGTTGTTGTGGTTTATGCCGTTTACGCGTTAGCTGAGAACCACATCGATTAATGTTGACCTTTTTTGAAATTCCATTAATTTAGCTTATCTCATCGTTTACTATTTCTCCACAATTTATGTCGAATTGTATTATTAATCTGTTTAGTTCGATTAAATTGATTTGCTTACATTAATAATTCAGACATTCAGGTAAACCATGGTTGTTGCATAAATAACGCGTGCCTTGGTTTCATACCATTCCGTCATCTTCAGATGAACTACAGGTTAACCAGGTTAATTTTTTATAAAGTAACGTTATTGATTGTAAACTAGAAGGGATCCCATAAAGGACCAATTAGTGTGGTTAAACGACAGTTGACAGGAGCGATAAATTAAGGGTTATTCTAGCCGTCAAGTGATATGTTAAAAAATTTGAAAAACGGCCGGAAATATTTCCAATACTTACCAATAAATTACGAGTTAAACTCGTTTGCTCGTAAATCTAGCGCGGTTTCGGCAATTAACGATATTAGTCCGGATTTCAGAGGATAACGAAAGGATCTAGACGATGCTTGTCGAAATGGCCGCAGATAACGCGTTATTAAGGACTTGGTTTACTGTAGGTTATTCACTTGAACTCGACCTACAAACTTATTTTATATAAAACTATTTTATTGCTACAATTTATTTAATCAACGACCGCAACTTCCTTTCAATTCGTTTTAAAGTATGGAATTATGAAAAATATAATTTCGAAAATATTTTCTCTCGAGTACGAATAGGTACACGAACTACAAACTTTTCATTACAATTGAAGTGCTTTAATTTTATTCTCCAGCGCTGCAGACTTTTTGAAAAAATACAGGATAGTGGCGGTTGTAGAGGAGGCTTGGAATTGATTGATAAAGTTGACTTCAATTTTCGGTTACACCTTTCCAACTTTTTATTAGTACCTATTTTATGAGATAATACAAGAAATGTTCTACTTTTAAATTTAATTTCGTTTTCATAAAAAAAACACTTTCTGATCACGTAAACCCTAACTAATTTGATTAAATGGCTTCTCTAACTTTTGTCAACGTTTTTTTATTAATTAACACAATTGAGTTATTTTCCGTAACGAATTTATTTTTTAAGTGCTTAGTTGGAATAAAAATGTCGAGCCAATTTAGGCAGAACACTGGGTGATTTGGATAAATAAATGTAAGGTGATCTATTTTTTCGTTTCCTCATTTTTGTAACATAAAACTTACAATTAGCTTAATTTTACCGAAATATTGCGTTACTACAATTTTTTGGGGTAGGGATTCGGGTAACATTTCATTTTATTTTGGGAAGGTTTAATTAATGTACCATACGGTGCGAGGATTATTAGATGGTAATTTAATTGTCTTCCGAATATCCGCGTCTTCCGAAGACTTAAAATAGATCACGCAGATTAACCACAGGCGTCATTTGTGATCTTGATCTGAGGTCTTTGTGTAAATTCAATACTGCGGTACGAAAATAATTGTTTTTTTTTCTTGTTCCTATTATTGCTAGAGGTTATTAGCTTCGATGTTTAAAATATCCTTTACCTTATTAATATTAATAAGAACGGATGAATGGAGTTTCCAAAGGTAATGAGGTAACATTTCAGATCGTCGCATTTTGGTTTAATTTTGGCAGTGAGCCCAGAGTCTGTTGAAACAAATTTTGTCATTTATTTTCTACTGTATTAAGTTTTTATCAGAAAATAAGGCAGTTCTTGAAAAAACCTATGCCAGTGGCGTATCTTTCGTACAGTAGATGATGGTTAACATTGAAAATTTTGCGTTTTTGGATTTATTGGAAAAGAAAATTAATTTTTTCAATTTCGTGTTATTACAATTTTCAAGTGTTGTTACAATTAATGTGAAAATTTGATGGTGCGCGGAATTTGGATACGGCCGTGGTCACCAATTCTTTTTTGGGCCGAAAGGCCGAATCAATTTGACCACACGAGCAACAAATTCCCCTGGTTTCGGTCAAACTTAATTATAAAATTAAACACAAGCTGATCGTATTAAAAATTTAATCGCACTTTAAGTCGGACAACCGAGACTCGGATAATCAATAGACGGAATCTACAAATAATTTCAAAAACTTCATCAAAACGCACATCGTGTATATCTTAAAGGGGATCGAAAAGAATTTCACACGTGACGAATTCAACGAAAGGCCGAACCATTTATGGTAATAATTCCCCCTAAGTGCGGCCTATGGGATTTCCACGTATGAACGTAATTCCGTCGGTTGCTTGCGGTTGTAATCCTCCTTAAGTGCCTATAGGCCGCACAACCACGGCTATTGCGTACAAGATGGCTAAAGAAGTTAATTCTCATTTTCAATATTTAATTATTAGTGGCATTTTCAAAGTTAGTTTGTTACTAAAGAACTCCGGCACGACTGCCTTGAGATGATTTATACCGATTTATACCAAAGATTAAGATAAACCGAATATTTCAAAATAATTCGATTAAAATACAGTAGATTTGCACGTTAAACATCAATTTAAGAGCTAAATTGATCTAATTTGGAAGAAAAATTACAGTCGCAGTGCAGGTTATTTCGTGTATAGAATATAGAGTTGGTGTATTGAACTAGATTTCTATTATTGGCACTGCATGTTTTAGAAAAACAACCAATATCCAACTAACCTCATCTTTGGTATTCTAACCTGAGATTGGTAAAGTAATTCTGAGAGTGCAGCAAAAAATTTGTCACTTGAATGAACCGAGCTTTTAAGCTGTTTCATCGAGAATCTAATGCTTTAGAGGAAAACTGAGTTAAAAATAGCAGATTGGTCAATTTTTTTTTTCTAGAAAAGTTTTATAGAAATATTTTTGTGTTTAGTATGACAAACAATTTCATTTTGTGGAACAGCGCGCATTGGCTAGGGGGGTTACTTATTTATAAATTGGCGTAGTATTCATAAAATCGTGTAGGTTAGCCGCTGTTACTTGATTTGGTCCTACGACAGCCTTACTTCGGAAAGCTGTAGGTTTATATAATAAAAATATAAAAAACAATTTGCGGAATATTCAAGTTTACCCTTCTTAAACAACCCTTGAAGTTCTTGAAAATCATCAATTTTCGAGAGCTTAACCTATTTTTTTCCAGTGCAGAGGAGGGGGCAAACCTTCATAGGCACCATCCCAATCTGGGATGCTAGTGTGAGATTCTTACTCACTAAAATCTCCTCCCCGGTGACAGCAGGATTCACCTCTCGGTATTTCTTCAGCTGTCGACCTGCGATGTTGTTGTGTCATATTCTTATTAATCCGCATTGTCGTCAAGAGAGCTTAACCTATCAGAAGCTCGCAGTCGATTTGCGGTGGATTACGTCACGCAATCTGTTGACAGTCCTTGTACTTGCATATAGTCTAGCACTTCGAAAAATTTCACCTCAGAAGTTCATCGTACGTTTTACATGTAGTACATTAAATTTTCAATTAATTAAAATTTTTCCAAGTTTACCAGAACAGGTACATCGGGCGCGCAGAGGTAGATCGGCCGCGAAGAGATGGAGCGGTCGGTAGGTTAGTGATAGTTTTTGATTTTTTTTCTCAAGCTGAACGTAAACAAGTTGGAAGCACACAAAAATTGTAGTTCCTTTTTACTTCAAATTTTTTGTTTATTTCTACTATAGAAACCTTCAGCTTTCCGAATATCTATAGGGAATTTTTAAAATCCAGCTACTTAAATTCGTGCTACTCCCAAACTAAATATACTTATTCTTCTTCTTTTATGTGCCATATCCGGTCCCCCGGACGTTGGCGACCTCTCTCCAACATACTGCCAACAGAAATATAAAATCCCCAACAATAATTTTGAATTGCAAATATATTTTAAATTTTAATATTTATAAAAAAAACAGGGTAGTTAGTAAATATTTTATGACGACCTTTAAGTTCTATGTCTACTAATGGCATGCCGAGTCTTTCTGGGCAGAAGGCGCATAACATAGGGCGGGGAGGATTATTATGTACATACATATTTATAAATTAGCGAAGTATTTATAATAAATATTTTATAATACGGGTTAGACGTTACTAGAGATCTGAAATATTCGTCGTAAATCGGTGAAGCTGCCGGCCTGCGAACGTCTTAATTAGCTCGGCCTTCGGTCTCGCACATAACCTATACAGGCACGACAATCAGAGATTTAATACATAAATATCACATTTTATTTATTACACAATGCCTGATTCTGTATTGTTTATCATTGATTCTGACGACCTCTGCGTTCTATGTATAGTATATCAGTGGCGTGCCTAGTATTTTTGGTCGGAAGGGATACAAAGGGAGCGGGGGAGGGGGGGTTCACTATAAGTACATAATATTTATAAATTGTTGAATTATTTACAATATCATGTAGACAATGCTGATTGAGATTGAAGATTTGCATCGTAAATCTGCGAAAATGGAGACCTGGGGCCGCCTTAATATGCTCGGCCTTCGGCCTCGCACATAACCTACGACAGACTCGAAATTATGAGACTTTATTATATAGATATGACTCTTCGTAATTTATTTATCGCCACAATGCTGCATACTACATCGTTTATTATGAAATCTGTCGACCAATGCGTTCTATAATAGGCCTGTCAATGATGTGCCAAACCTTTCTGGCCGGAAGGGGCACAACATTTTTGGAGGAGTAAATGCATATTGTATTCAAATCAAGCATGACTTTTTGTTTGGTCGAGGCGCTAAGACGACCATAATTGACAGGGACATGGGGGGCCTTTAATTACATTTTTAAACTACTTTGTCATAACGCCGTTGATTCATCTCGACTTATAATCGAGATACAGCTGAACGTCCACAAGACGAATCTCTTTAATTCACAATTTTTTAACGGAAAACTTTGCGTTTTGAGAATCTCATAAACTTCCATGTTTTGTTTTAATCGCCAGGGTTTCAAAAACTTCGGTTTTTTTTGCATACCAAAATATATCTTGTGATTGACAGTTTCAGACTATCCTCATTCGTCACACAAGCTGACAGTTTCATAGTTATTCTGAACCCTTTACTTCTATTTTGTTTACGGTTAAGACGTAGATTTTTCAACATCTGGTTATTTGCCAAACTTAGAAGTTCAAACTTCGCTAATTATTTAAGGGTCGGATTGTATCGTGATTAGTCCTGGGCAACTTGTGCAGTGGCACGGATTAGTATGAATGGCCAACTGTCTAAATGAGGATCCATCATAATATGATCTATTTAATCACTCCATGTCCGAGTTAAAGAAGACTATAGAACGGTGATATATCTACTGTACCATTCTAATAGGATTTACATTGTACAACCCTATCATATTGTATATACATATAGTTTTTATCTACAAAGTTATATCTATCGATGTATCCGTTAATTGAAATAATTAACGAAAGTGGTTTTTGACATTTATTTATTTTATATTAATCGAGAGTTTAATTATCAAACTTTTATGGTGGAATAAAAATTTGATTGGCAGTGTAATCAGAATTTTCGTATTTTTTTCATAAATTCAATGATGTATTATTACAACTTAATTAATACCAGACTTAGTAGTGCCCCCCCCCTTCTGTGTGACTGATAACTGATTACTTATTGGCATCTCATCCTTCGCATTAAAATTGTAAATTTCCTTACCATTTCCTAAGTGTGAGGACGCATGGCGAAATGTGTGGCCTCCCAAAGCAGATATCCTCAATTGCAACAAGTACGAAATTATTTGTATACAAACTACATTGGACTTGTTGATATTAAAAAAAAACTGGAAAATTTTATCACTTATCCAAATTCCAAACCTGTATGCCCCGAGTAAAATTCACACGTCCAATATATTTATATTTGTTGTCACAGACAGATTTTTGCAATCACGTTAGTTTATCTTCAAATGTTTATTTTGTAACGTGAATATTTATGTTGAAAATTCCAAATAAATTTTAACATTACGAAATTTTTAAAACAGAATTTTTTCAACTTTCATCATCCCAATATTAAATTAGAATTTGGGTGTAAAATGTGACGCGCGCCACAGGTTTTCCTATTTAGCTAAACGGAGAAACAGGACAAAAGTAAATTAGTGTTGTTTTTTGTTCCAAGTAGCCACTTGTGTGTTTACTTAAGAACCAAAGTTTAGATTCTACGTTTCTCTACTGTTTTAATTATAAACTTTTCTGTTTGTCTTCAGTGTCTCGGCGTTCCTTGTGGTTGTTTTTCAGTAGCGTAACTGACGTTGTTTTTTCAAGTCTTGGATTTAATAAAATAAACTTTTACGTTATTTGATATCGCGGTTTGATTTAGTGGAACAATTGACACTTTTATGTTAATTATGAATGGTCTTAAGACACTCCGTAGTATCTAAAAATATAATTTGTGTCAGTTGCGCCACTGTTGTCTCGGTTATCTTTTAGGTATCATATCCTATTTACATGTGTTTATTTTCAGTTTATAACCTAGTAATGTGAACTTATTCATAAAAAACATTTAATTAATTTTAATAGCTTTTAATATTATAGCAGGAAGCGGCGTCATATTTGCGTCGTGACGCATATTTAAATTTACGCTTTACGCTACTTTATTATTTTTTAGAACTCTTTAAGCACAAAATCCACGTAACGTGGCTCGATTATGATTTGGAATTTCGGTCACGTTGTAGCAATTTTAAACGATTTTAGTTGTCAATGAACGGCGTTCGGTATTTATATATAGGTACTTTACCTACCATTAGAAGCAAAGATCTTCACCTACGGAGAAACCTTTTGAAATTTGTTATTTTAATAAATTATTGTTCGCATTATTTACTCGAACTGGCATTGTAGTATTTCTTATCGCAGATTTCTATTTATTGCGTGATGTAAAATTATCAACATAGACTGAAATAAACCATTGTCTGTTAGACGCAATATGACTGAGAATAGAATTTTCCGGTTAAAGGTTCTTTGTATTCTCTCCTTAACTTATTGTTTTCAATATCATACAACATGATTTAAAATCGTGTATACATATTATTACTATAAGTTGCCTCGCTTCCATTTTTTTCCTTCTTCAAACGCAGAATTTCTATTTTATTACATATCATTGAAATGAACATGGAATAAGTTGATAATGAAATGTACCGCTAATTAGAATTATAAAGTGGGTTTGACGTTCATCACTTGCTTGTTAGTTTTCAGTTGGTTGCTATTTTCTGTACGCGATTACATCACAAATGTATAACTGTTCTATTTGAAATTTTTATACCTTCTCCTTAAATATCTTCTAAAATTAGTTCAAATTTAATTAAAACTACAGGAAAGAGTTAATCAAACCACGAATTAAATTTTCAAGGATCAAATTTGGACTTGCAAAAGTTTTTCTGAAAAATGAGTTAGAACCTGCTTTGTTTAACTACATACAGTGGCGGCCACCTAATTAACAACGATGTCATTTTCATTCATTATTAAAATATTAATAAAAAACGTTCTTACCAGCCTCTTATTTTTTATTTAAATGATGATACACCTTCAGACGATTCTAATTAAAACATCTTTTTAATTTTTCTTTTCAGCAAAAGTGTAAATACATATTATGTATCTTAACAATTTCAGCAAAATTTTTACGACCGCATAATTAGCAACGCCGTATTTAATATGTAATAGATTGATAAAAACAAATGAAAATTGATACTTTAGAACAAGAAAATAATATAAGTGCCAGTCTTCTAATAAAAATCGTGTAATTCATTTCAACATGGAAAAGCAAAAAAATTGCACGCCAGAAGTTGGGAAAATAATTTTGAATTTGATTAGAATAGGATGGTCTTATAGGCAAGTTGCAGACCACATCCAGTGCTCAAAAAGAATGGTATATAACAACGATATAACGTTGTACAATATTTTATGATGTAATTTCAACATGAATTTATCATAAATATACAAATAAAAACTTTGAAATTTCTTTATATAGCAACCGTTGTTAATTGTGTGGCCGCCACTGTACATCTCCATTTTCTGCCTGGTGCATGGCGTTGTGATCTGCAGTCGATTCATTTGAAGTCACATTTGATTGCTATCACCATAAATGTTGGTATACAAACAACCCTAGCGTACAATACAAGTTATTATACAGTGCAACCTCGATAATACGAAGAAAAAATAATTAGACATTAATTTATTAAATAGGAAAAAAATCCAATCGTATAGTTTGCAATGAAATTTATATTTCACGCATGAACTCAAGTGCGGATTCAGCCCAAGTTCATTGGATTTTAGCAATTTCAGTGCAATTAATCGTTTTTTTTTCTAGGTTTGAAGATGTAGGGGGCCGGTTAGTTAACCTCTTGTATTCGCCATTGTTTGAAATCCGCCAAGATTAGTGGTTACAATTCATTTATTAATTTGACTTCTTAGCGTCTATAATTATTGCACTGTAGAGCTGGGAACAGATTCAGTCATTTTATTGCGTGACTATCGTGGTTTATAATAATTTTCATATTGCTTTTTTGAGGTTAGTAAATGAATCAATTTGAGGTACGCTAGGGAATGACAGAATTTGGGTTTTATCGGTATCACACGCTGACACGGGCAGCCGTCCTTATCTACTTCGTGATTGTCATGGTTGTGCGGCCTGAAGGCCGCACTGTAAGTGGCAATTTACTATAAAATAGACAGTTCATTTACTGCATTTTCCTCGATGCCTATTTTTGCACTCATAAGGTCTGTTCGTTTGCTTGGACTAACTTGAACTGAGCAAGTTAGTTCAAATAAAAGCGTTCGTTTGCATGAACTGAGTAAACTAAACGTTGTTCGTTTGCTGTTCGGAACATGTACCGAACATGAACTTTTCACACTACCTGCAAAGGAGGAGCAGAGCAGGCAGTGCAAGTTATATGCAGATATAAACTTTTGTGGTGGGGAATATTCAACCGTGAAACATAACCTAAAATAGTTGACAGCTTTGTTTATTATTGGTCTGTTGTGTTTACACAACGCGAAATTAAACATAAAAATGAATGAAAATTCAATTGAAGATATAATTTTATTTAATAAACTATTGGACGACGATTTATTACCCACTGCATGTAATAGCTTAAATAAAAGGTTTAAGAGCCACACTAAAATGCTGTTATTTACTAAATAATTTTTAATATCTTATTATATTTTATTTTTGAAATACAAATAAATTTTCACTTTTTTTCCAATATTTTCTGTAATAAATTATTTATTTGCGGTAATAAATTATAAAAATGCGGTAAGAAATAATAAATTTCTGTAATAAATTAGTGCGGCTTAAAGGCCGCACAGAGATAAATAAATTCCGATAAATTCTATAATTACTCATTTAAAAGGTTAAAAAATTTGATGTTTGCATCGAATTTTCAAAAAGTTTCCATTTTGATATGGGTGTTACTTGCGGGGTTGCTCGCTCCACCAAACGCGTAAGAGACGGGGCATTTCACGTGAAACGGACAGCGAAAAAAAAGTGACGTTCTGAAATTTGTTCATATTCGGCTCAATTGTACTTCTAGTAGGTATGAATGTGGACACACAATTTTTTTTTGTATGATGTTTATTTGTCAAGTTATGGGCTTCTAAAGAATTGTCGTTATTGAAATTCGTATTTTTTGAAAATAGTTTTTCGAATTGAACAAATTTATTTTAAAATATTAAATATGGCGACTTAAATAGAAAATTTACCGTTCTTTCTAAATACAAAATAAAACTGGATTTTTTAATTTTTTTTAATGTACAAAACCGGAAATAAACTTTCCAAATCAGAATTTTAGTAACTTCGACCAATTTTTTTTAAAATTTTTTTTTATCAAAATATACCCTAACGTACATTTATTATACACCAGAAGTTTCGAAATGGGATCTGCAATAGTTTAGGAGATAAATGAATTAAAGTACATACGTGTCGCACTGAGCGTAGTACCTAGCCTTCCTTAGGTCGACTGGTTTGCCCGAAAAAAAAACATACTCAGTAAAATTGCTGTGCTATCATAATAATTACACAATGAGACAATATTGTAACAAAGGAGGTACCCATTTTATTTAAAATTTTTTACAGTTTTATAACCAATGCTAGAACTGGTTCTCTTTACCAAAAGGCCTTCGGTTGTTGGAATAAAGGCGTGCAACTTTTTTGTTCGCGGAATGGTGATTGCTGAATCGAACCGGGGTTGCAAAAAAATCCTCTGACGTTGAATATTGTCTTTGGAGCAGTAGTAAATGGCTGTCTGTTTTAAAGATGATTTTGCCCATTGGTATAATCGCATTGGTGTAAAGATTGCGTTACTTGCAGGCAACTGTAGGCTTGCACGCGTTGCTAAACGTTTGAGGTTTCCTCCAAGCCCATCGCACGGTCCCTTTCCGTGAGACGTTGCGTGAAAATGTATCTCTGCATCACGGGGCCTTACAACATTTTAAAAATAGATTCAACTTTGTGAATCTATTTTATTACAAAGAAGATTTCAATGCGAATGCAGAGATACATTTTCACGCAACGTCTCACGGAAAGGGACCTTTCCTTTGTTACAATATGGGTACCTCCTTTGTTACAATATTGTCTCATTGTGTAATTATTATGATAGCACAGCAATTTTACTGAGTATGTTTTTTTTTCGGGCAAACCAGTCGACCTAAGGAAGGCTAGGTACTACGCTCAGTGCGACACGTATTACTTTAATTCATTTATCTCCTAAACTATTGCAGATCCCATTTTGAAACTTCTGGTGTATAATAAATGTACGTTAGGGTATATTTTGATAAAAAAAAATTTTTAAAAAAATTGGTCGAAGTTACTAAAATTCTGATTTGGAAAGTTTATTTCCGGTTTTGTACATTAAAAAAAATTAAAAAATCCAGTTTTATTTTGTATTTAGAAAGAACGGTAAATTTTCTATTTAAGTCGCCATATTTAATATTTTAAAATAAATTTGTTCAATTCGAAAAACTATTTTCAAAAAATACGAATTTCAATAACGACAATTCTTTAGAAGCCCATAACTTGACAAATAAACATCATACAAAAAAAAAATTGTGTGTCCACATTCATACCTACTAGAAGTACAATTGAGCCGAATATGAACAAATTTCAGAACGTCACTTTTTTTTCGCTGTCCGCTTCACGTGAAATGCCCCAGTACGTCAAATTTTTAATTTTTCCGCCTTAATGCTGTTCTGGCGCGACAACTACGAGAAAAATTTTAAATTTAAAGAGCATCGGGTGGGATTTTTCGAGCGTCGCCTTTTTGAACGTAATATTTTTTTCGTGTGACTTCAAATAAGGTCGAAAATTGGGAAAAGGCAATTTTGAAAAATTTCGATTTGAAATTGCGAAGATTTTGCATCTAAATTTTACAGTCAATCTCCAGCGAAACGAAGTCGTTTTACGAAAAATTTAAATACTCTTTTCTCAACGCCCCTACAGAAGGTACCGAAAGAATAATTGTTAGATTAATGTAAAATTTTTAACGCGGATCAAAATATTATTATGATAATTTTTTTGAAATTTTACACCACTAGATTCTCTAGTTTTGATCGCTGAATTCTTTTGTAAAGAGCGTTAAATTATCTAAAAATTAGATTATAACCCTTTATTGTCTAAAATCAACAGATTTTGATTTATAGATTAAATTATGTAAAGAAATCTTAAAAATTTCAAAATTATGTATTTTATATGTATCTTGCTTGTAAGTCTTGTATCTTCTAAACAAAACGCGTTACAAAAGCCTAAGAGCGTCTACATACGATCCAATCTGGTCGGGCCGACAAACTGTCCTACACGTGAGTTGAACAAGGACACAATAGCCGCATCCTTATTCAACTCATGTGTAGGACAGCCGGTCGGCCCGACCAGATTGGATCGTGCGGAGACCCTATAACTCTTCTTTCATGGCACCAAATTGCGGACTACAATTTTAGTTTGCTAAACTTTTTTGAAAACTTAATACGTTTAAAATAAAAGCTGAAATTACAAGAAGAAAACGTAGTTTTTGAAGAAACAATATCTTTAAAGTAATTTTAAAATAAAATATTCAGTTTTACTCCGGAGGGGGTGGGGTATATTTTCAAAATTGAGCAAAAACTGATTAAAAACCGAGATTCAAAAAAATTAACCTTTGTTATTAGGGGCCATTCATAAATTCCGTTACGCAGGAGCGCAGGGGAGGGGGGGGGTTAGTTCAGATTTGCTTGGCGATCGTAAGAAAGTTAATTAAAACAATTGTGTTATTTTGCTAATTTTTATAAAAAGGGGGATATAGGGGGTATTAGGATATGTGACGTAATATTTAGAAGGGTTGACGTTTTTTCGAAGGAATGTGTTCAGAGGGGGCACAAAGTTGTTAAAATTACATGACATTATTTACAACTGAAAAGCCTCCCCCATCGATGGGGGGGTCCATTGTATAATGACCCAAAAATGTTTAATTTTTGATTATTGTGTCAATTTTTGTGTATTGAATCGGTTTTTTCCGGATATTTGAAAATTCTTGATGATAGTTACCCCCCCTGTACCCGCCTTTAAGCGTAGTACACTATTTAACCACCTCAACCGTAGGAGTCGACTTAGTACCATTTTTTGTCGAGTGAGAACTGTGAATTTAATGGCAACATTATCAACAAGTCATTTCAGTGCTTCTATGTTTTTTTCTTCTAATTTTGCTATCAAGCGAGGGATATCATTTTTTTAACTTTTCGTTTCGAGATAGAGGGTTTGTAAGAAAAACTACAAAATAAAGTTTAGAATTAATTTAATTCATAACTCGAAAGCCATCGATTTTAAACAGTAACTGGTTATAATCCAGTTTGTAGACAATTTCACTCTCTGTAAAAACCCACTGATCCATCAACACCAAAAAATTAAACGTTTGAGATTCAAAGACATTAACCTTTGTTATAGGGGCCATTCATAAATTCCGTCGCACAGAAGGGAGGGGATATTAAGAATTGCTTGACGATTATATGAAAGTTAATTATTGTAAGAATTGTATTAAGTATTTTGCTAATTTTGATAAAAATATGTGACAAAATATTTGGAGGGGTTGACGTGTGTTAACGGGGGGGCATAAAATTCTGAAAATTACATGACATCTATATATATAAAAATGAATTGCCAAATATGTATGCATCATCATCACGTGAGAACGGCTCGACGAATTTGGCTGATTTTTTGGTGAGTTGTTGCCTATATCTTCGACAAGGTTTGTGTGAAAAAAAAATTGGAAAAGTTGCCCGGGAAGTTGAAAAATTCGGGAAAAAACTGAAAGTGCGTTTAATGTCGTCAACAGGTGGCGCCGCCATATTAAAAATGAATTGCCAATCTATATATATAAAAATGAATTGCCAAATATGTATGCATCATCATCACGTGAGAACGGCTCGACGAATTTGGCTGATTTTTTGGTGAGTTGTTGCCTATATCTTCGACAAGGTTTGTGTGAAAAAAAATTGGAAAAGTTGCCCGGGAAGTTGAAAAATTCGGGAAAAAACTGAAAGTGCGTTTAATGTCGTCAACAGGTGGCGCCGCCATATTAAAAATGAATTGCCAATCTATATATATAAAAATGAATTGCCAAATATGTATGCATCATCATCACGTGAGAACGGCTCGACGAATTTGGCTGATTTTTTGGTGAGTTGTTGCCTATATCTTCGACAAGGTTTGTGTGAAAAAAAATTTGAAAAGTTGCCCGGGAATTTGAAAAATTCGGGAAAAAACTGAAAGTGCGTTTAATGTCGTCAATAGGTGGCGCCGCCATATTAAAAATGAATTGCCAATCTATATATATAAAAATGAATTGCCAAATATGTATGCATCATCATCACGTGAGAACGGCTCGACGAATTTGGCTGATTTTTTGGTGAGTTGTTGCCTATATCTTCGACAAGGTTTGTGTGAAAAAAAATTTGAAAAGTTGCCCGGGAATTTGAAAAATTCGGGAAAAAACTGAAAGTGCGTTTAATGTCGTCAATAGGTGGCGCCGCCATATTAAAAATGAATTGCCAATCTATATATATAAAAATGAATTGCCAAATATGTATGCATCATCATCACGTGAGAACGGCTCGACGAATTTGGCTGATTTTTTGGTGAGTTGTTGCCTATATCTTCGACAAGGTTTGTGTGAAAAAAAATTGGAAAAGTTGCCCGGGAAGTTGAAAAATTCGGGAAAAAACTGAAAGTGCGTTTAATGTCGTCAACAGGTGGCGCCGCCATATTAAAAATGAATTGCCAATCTATATATATAAAAATGAATTGCCAAATATGTATGCATCATCATCACGTGAGAACGGCTCGACGAATTTGGCTGATTTTTTGGTGAGTTGTTGCCTATATCTTCGACAAGGTTTGTGTGAAAAAAAATTGGAAAAGTTGCCCGGGAAGTTGAAAAATTCGGGAAAAAACTGAAAGTGCGTTTAATGTCGTCAACAGGTGGCGCCGCCATATTAAAAATGAATTGCCATCTATATATATAAAAATGAATTGCCAAATATGTATGCATCATCATCACGTGAGAACGGCTCGACGAATTTGGCTGATTTTTTGGTGAGTTGTTGCCTATATCTTCGACAAGGTTTGTGTGAAAAAAAATTGGAAAAGTTGCCCGGGAAGTTGAAAAATTCGGGAAAAAACTGAAAGTGCGTTTAATGTCGTCAACAGGTGGCGCCGCCATATTAAAAATGAATTGCCAATCTATATATATAAAAATGAATTGCCAAATATGTATGCATCATCATCACGTGAGAACGGCTCGACGAATTTGGCTGATTTTTTGGTGAGTTGTTGCATATATCTTCGACAAGGTTTGTGTGAAAAAAAAATTGGAAAAGTTGCCCGGGAAGTTGAAAAATTCGGGAAAAAACTGAAAGTGCGTTTAATGTCGTCAACAGGTGGCGCCGCCATATTAAAAATGAATTGCCAATCTATATATATAAAAATGAATTGCCAAATATGTATGCATCATCATCACGTGAGAACGGCTCGACGAATTTGGCTGATTTTTTGGTGAGTTGTTGCCTATATCTTCGACAAGGTTTGTGTGAAAAAAAAATTGAAAAGTTGCCCGGGAATTTGAAAAATTCGGGAAAAAACTGAAAGTGCGTTTAATGTCGTCAATAGGTGGCGCCGCCATATTAAAAATGAATTGCCAAATATGTATGCATCATCATCACGTGAGAACGGCACGACGAATTTGGTTGATTTTTTGTTGAGTTGTTGCCGACAAAGTACCTGTACCCTCTATCTATATATATAAAAATGAATTGCCAAATATATACTATGCATCATCATTTTTGTATTTTGTGTCAACTCTGTATTAGGAAGATCATCTGTAAAGATAACGATATTGTTGCGATTGGTAATGCCGATGATCCTAAGTTTAGTATATAAGCGGAAGAGTATACGAAGAGTTGAAGAGAAGTAGTAAAAGTAGTAGTAGTAGTCAACAGGTGGCGCCGCCTTAACCTGTAATTAATTAAGTTTCCATCAGTAGAGTATATAGAAAACCCGATCCGGAAATATTGGCAATTTAAGGTTTATTTCTTTGGAAAAAATGCCAGCCCAAAAACCTAATTTTTGGGCCCATTTATGAATAGGAAATTTTTCAAAGCCGGGTGGGATCTGCCGTGCTATCCCCTTTATAATGCTTGCACACTCCGCATTCGCTAGATGGTGCTCTTAATGTATCATATAACCCTATATGAACTGAAATTTATTTTGGAGTTGACGTTGGTTGACATGAAATTCCGACTTAATTTTTTTCTAATTGTTTTTCAAACCATCGTTTGAATTAGATCCAGAGGTACCCTTGCAAGCAACTTCAGTAAATACATCCGAAACTGTCAGGATTCGATATTACTACTTTTAATGTAAATTTTTTGTTGTTTTCATAATTTGTTTAATAATTTCGAATAATTTATATTTGGATAAACAATTCTTTGAGTGGCATAAAAATTAATTTCGGGCAGGACAACGTCTGCCGGGTCAGCTAGTAATTTATAAACGACACCCTATCAGTGCGGGGGGGGGGTCCATTGTATAATGACGCAAAAATGTTTAATTATTTTAGCAATTTTTGTGCATTGAATCGTTTTCTTCTTTGGATATTTGAACATCTTGATGGGATAGTTACCCCTGTATCTTTTCCCTCAATATGTCATTTTTTTAAGAGTGCATGTATACCCCGCGAAATATAGGTTGTTTTAGTGCCGTAACATTAACATGATAAAATCAAAACTATATTACTTTTTAATATAATTTTTAAATATTTCAATTAATAAATGTTCAGACTAAGGTTTAACGAGTTTAAATTTCAATTTTAAATAGATATTAATATAGTAAACTTAATGTAATGTAATTGAAATTTGATGTTTTTTTGTAGCCATTATATATTTATATTTCTAAGTTATGTAACCGTTATCAAAAAATTTTGAAGCTTTCCACCTTAGAAAAACATGTATACTAGTGATTGCACCTTGGTTTATTTCAATATTTATCTTACTTACATAATAATTATGTGATTGTTGAAAGTCTATTTTCATATAAAAATACAGAAAAATTAATATTTTCGTTGGAATAAATTCTTTTTTTAAATTTCCCATCAATTAGTTAGCCAATCACTTTATTGGGCGTATATCAGAAAGAAGTTCCACAAAATATTCTAAAATTTACTACCGATGACCAGCGACCCTGCACATGCACTCTTAACTTTTCTTTTTGAGATAGAGGGTTTGTAAGAAAAACTACAAAATGAAGTTTCGAATTAATTTAGCATTTCTTGACTTAATTTAATCCATAACTCGAAAGCCATTGATATTAGACAATAACTAATGAAATAAATTCGAGTTCTTACTGTAACTGAAGACAAATACGTTGAGTAATTTGAAAAAATCCCGATACCCCGAATATACAAATTTAGTCAACTCTGGAATGGGGATTCCCTAAATTTAATTCTAAAATCTGAACTGAATAATTTTTTTGATTTAGAAGTAAAACATTGTTATAGTCAAGTGTATTATTTAAATTTGATTTCAGAAACATGAATTTACATTAAGCAGAATGCCAATATTCGGATTATTACAGACACAAGACCCTGATAGAATATTGGAGGATCGAAACCAATTTATATCTTTAATATTCAATTGCTGTATTCAATTTAGCTCAGCTGACTTAGTCAATATTTCTGTAATATTATTACACTTCATGTGTTATTTTATAATATCGGAACTGACATTTTAAACCAAATTGATTTATTCGAATACAAACTACGAAGGCTGTTCATAAAGAACACAGTCACTCGTGTTATATTTACCATTCTGTATCACTCCAACCTCCCTCATACCTTTACAGAAAATTGATATATACGCACTCTTCAGTAAATTACAAAAGTTTCTGTAAATCGTACGTTATTTATCTACCCGCACATTTTTTTTCATATTTAAGATTTCTAACAGAAAATTCGATTCCAACTTAGCTCATTTGTTCAGTTATTCACGTTTCATTAAGTTTTTGTATAAGTTTGTTAGTTAAAACGTAGGAACATATTTTTTAGCGCGGCTTTTGCTTACTTAAAAAATGTTTTGGGAAGTCTAAGTTTTAAAACTTTTTGCCATTAGGAAAACTTTTCAACAAATTTTCATAATGTTATTACCACACGGAAAGGTGGTTTTTATTCCACCACTTAGGTGGTTCTTTAGTTATGTAAAGCTTTTTTTTTTCATCATTGTATTATTTTCAAACATGGAAAACACGAAAACCTGTCGTTCAAATTTTTAACAGACACCGGGGCTAATATTTTTTTGAATTTACAAAGTAATATTTTACTCGACTAATTAAAGTTTCATGCAGGAAGAAAAGTGTGTCAAGTTACCCCATAGATGATGTTCCACCTTACCCCAATTAAATTGTAGTAAATATGAACCGATACAATAAGGCATCTATAATGACAAGATGTAATCGTTCAATCAAGTTGATCGCAGAAAGTAAATGGAAAAACCAAAAAATCTGCGATAACTTCGTTTAAAATGTATCTAGCGTATTGAAATTGCAATGACATGTAAATCTCGTCAAACAACGCACGGTGTGACAGGGACGCTTTATCTTTGCCTTCGGGATTTGAAGGTTCAAGCATTGATAACCTCTTCCAGATTCACAGTTCTTTCCATCGTTTACGCCGGTGTCCTACAGTTCTTCCTCCTGGCTGGGCTTCTTTGTTAATCTCTCTTTTTCGTCATTTAGTGGACCATAAGTGAAGATTGGTGTTGTTGTTGTTGTGTAAAAGTTCGAAATGTTTTTCGGCTTTTAGTATTTTTCAATGTTCTGTGCATTGTACAAACAATTAAGTAATCATCGACAATGGTGGGGTCATTGGTATTTATGTATGTTATTTCTTACTTTGTTTAGTCTTCGTAGCTCACGCACATCCTATAGGTATTTTAAATGCGGCACCTGTTGTACTGTTTGATTATTGATTAATATTTTCGTTTTTTCGTGTGAATTCTATAGCCCCGCCCCAGTCTTGTTTATCGAAATTTTCGAAACTTATCTGAAAAAATATTCCTAATTTTAATTTTTTGTCCTTCTTAAATCCTTTTTCTTAACAGAAGCGTCGTAACCCATTTTCTTCTATGCATAATTATGTGCTTTTGAATTGTTTTCACGTACAAAAGGACCTACTAGAATAAAGTCCTTACTCTGCCTGGAATCGAACCGGGTATTTCGTATGGGCACTAGAATTGCAAATTAGCTCTATGATCGTCGCTTTTTTCATATAGTTGTAATTTATTTGGGTAACGACGAAATTGTAAAAGCAACTCCTGAAAATTGGAAATTCTAAATTAAAATTACATGAAAGAAATGTAACAATAAATATAATTAAAATATTGTGGTGTGTTTTGATATTTTAAAATTTGAAAAGGAATAAAATTTTAAACCAAGGATCAATCCCTTTTTTATAATTAGTTGCCACGGCATGGAGGTCAATCGGACTGCACTGATCCAATAATGCAGACACGCTCCTCCACATATAAAATCGCCAAACTCGAATGAACTATTGACAATTTTATTTGAATAACAGAACAATTCAAACATGAACATGTGTTTAAAAAAATGCAAAGCGAAGGACAGTCAAGCGTAAAAATTAAATGCAAATTTTGGCATGAAAAATAACTTGGCTGTACTAAAACCACCCATTCAAATATACTATTAACCTCGCACAATTTTAGTTGCAATCCAATGAGAAAGTCAAAAACTCTCAAAACGCCACTTCATATACTTCATTCGAAAGCGCAATCAATATTATATCGGTTAGATTAGGGTCCGTTACTTTGCCCCCCCCCAGTTAATATTTTTTCTCAAATATTAAATCTAGCACCCTCTAGGTTTGTCCACAAATTAATGGGGGGGGGGGCAAAGTAACGTTGGTCCAATATAGCCTTTCAAAATTCTTAATTTTATCCAAGTTTTAACAAAGAAAGGCAATCAAATCAATCCATCCTATGGTACTAATAAAATCCAAAGCCTTTCCCATTTAAACAAAAAGGACACAAGCACGTGTATGAGAATTTACCATGTGGTACCGTTATCAACTGATGAGAAGCACTTACGATTTACCACAAAACTTAAGCTTCTCACGACTATCCAAAATCATTTCACGTCCCTGGACTCGACAAATGGTCCTAATTTGAACCGACTTTTCTAAAATTTAGCGTAATTTTTGTGGTCAATTTCGGCGTAGACTTGATCGAGGCTCAATTGCCACTGACCGTGCTGACAGCTCGCACATTTTTTCTTCTTGCACCTCAAAGTCAAATCGCCCATTAATTTCCAGGTGTTCCATAATCATGATGGAATAACGACGTCAATCTAAAATCATCAATAGCAAGTTTGTCTATCGGAAAGGGAAGGATGGCGGATTTTATCTATCGCATCGGATATCGCAAGTGAAATATGCATCAACATTGTGTTCCACTTCATATACGTAGGTCATAAATTTAACGCCTAAAAGGTTCTCGTCAGTGCGTGACTGCAACTTCAAATTAAGATGACCCCAGCTTGGACTTTCAATATTGGAAATATCTCAAGGAAGAAAATAAAATTTCAATATATTGTCCTTTTTAATGTCATTTTAATTATAGTGTTCCAAACCAGGATTAAGCATATTAGATATCGAAGCTTTATGAGTATAAATAGATTGAATACTTCATCGGTATAGTGACTAAAAGTCTTTTAGTGAGTTGGCTTTAGTGCTTGCTACTGGGTTTCCCATTAGTCATCCAAGCATGTAATATCACTGTAGATACAAAACTGAAGTTTTTCCTTATTAAAGGATGGGAGGAAAAACGTCATTTTCAGACTGAAATAATGAATCCAAATTTCCCACCGTTTGTTTGAAAAGTTAAGAAAATATTGGTTCTTCCAAGCCAAACCATCATTTTAGCCTTACCGGTTGTTAAAAGAGGTGCGTAGGTCAGATCCAACAGTATTAACTCGGTATTAACAATAGTAAAGATATCAACTAACTTACCCAGGATTCCACTACTATGTTAATTTTTCTATAAGTTTTTGCTTTTTCTCAAATATTTCGAAAACTAAGCAAGAAGGAGTATCAAACTATGAGTCCCCTTTTTGTTTCTTGCTACTGTTGAAGTTTTCACGGTTTTTGATTAAAACTAAGATCTCAAAATGTAAAATCAGGATTTGATTCGTATTTCTTTCAAGTTATAAATTTCAAAAACATCAATTAAATTTTGGGCCAATTATTGCCAAACAATATTAAATTTCTAGTTTGCGTGTTATTTTATATATTGAAATGTTAAAATCCAGCTATGGTAATCTGGAGCGTCGCTTGTGTGCGTTAGAACAAAGAGCGGCCTATTAAACGGCGTGTTACCCTTATTAATTCCACATAATTCCAAACAGAATGCTACGGTCGAGTCGTTTAAAACCAAAATTTAATGTACTCTGACCAAATAAAATAGTTTTGGTTCATTGATAGCTATTGAGAAATTGTATGCCAATGGTGGCCGAAGCAATAAAGGAAATGACTTTTTTGTCACGTTGGGTCTCCCAATTAAAAATTCATATATAGGGGTACCAGACAAATGCAAATCAGTACAGAATTTTAGTTAAATAATTCATAATTGAAGGTCAACATGTTGAGCGTAAAATTATGTAGGTACAGCAATGGCTCATTAATCGGCAAGTCGGTCGTTTATCTTGCACGCGTCGTCAATCCCCGAACCCGTGTCCCCAAAAATCATCTATTTCGTCTGTTTTTAACGTTATTCCGGTTATTTTTCAAAAATCCAAAAAATTACACAACATCTGAGAACTTCAAAGAATAGAATATGTATTTTTTATGGTGCTACCAATTTTTAGATTTATGTTAATTTTGCAGCCATGTAAATAAAAAAGAATTCACCTTTTGGAGTAGTTTTATTTTTTGCTATTTTGAGGTCTTAGAATCGATTTTACAGGGCTTTTATTATTTGTAAAAAATTTTAAACAAAAATATTGTAATTAATTTACCGCTGAAGCCAAGTAGCCCCGGTTTCGCCTACTCCGATATTTTTCATGTAATTCCTCTTGGGATCGGGCTTTATTGTGAAAATTTGCATTAGCTATTAGAAATTACATTTTACTTTTCACCTACAGTGATGGAAAGTGTGCAAAATTGGACACATCATTAATTTTAGCATTGTTTCGGTCGTTTTAGATTAAAATAAGATCAAAATTAATTACCTGGGAGGTTATAAATTTTAACTTGACAGATTTAGAGCAGCAGCCAAAGAAAGTTGTTGAATTTTTAAAGAAGAGCGAACTTTTATTTTTCTTTTGACGTTTTATCGAGATCATAAAATGTTGGTTTGGAAACAAAGCGTAGGTAATTCGAATGTTTCGTTTAATGAGCACTCATATTTTATTCCCAACTGTTGACCCCTTTTATTAATGATTCATCATCATCAACTTCATCACGTTATTGTTAATTTTATTGTGTCTATAATATGAGGAAGCATGTTTTATCCATTCCGTTGTATTTTTGTTACGACGAACAAATTACCCTAAATGAATAATTCCATGCGTCATTTTCTCATTTTCATTGTTAATGTCCAAAAAACAACACCAATTTGTTTTGCGATTACTCGCTTCGTTAATTAATAAGGATTATATTATACAAAACTACAAATTTCCTTACGTAAGGATATAGCTGAGAAAATAAAACAAAATGTACGCCCTTGCAGCTTTTTCCTAGAGAAAATCCGACGACTAGTTCGTTCTCGCATAATTCAAGATTAAATTAACAAATCCCAGTAGTTTAAAATCTGCTGTTTTATGAGATCCTTGTTTCATTTGGATACCACTTGCAAATTAAAATCCTTAACTTTTCCGCATCTTAATAATTAAAAGTTAACTTTCTGGAGTATTCACGGAAATTTAAACCATAAAATTGAACGGAAACGGGCAATTAAAACAATAAAACCCCTGTTTGTTTTTGTTTAACGCCATTGTTCCCAACAGTTGAGCACAGATGTTAAAATTTAAAATTAAATTAAGCAATTACAATATTTCCAAATTAGTTTTTCATTTTAGGGCATCGGGAGCTACACTTTTGTTGCTATACTGCGCTGCGAATGTTTGCTTCTATAGCAAAAACAAAGAGCTAAATAAGACCGGAAGATTGTTCTACTCGAACGAAACGACGAATACGGCATTTGTCGGATGTGGAAGTAATAATGGTTGACAAAATTGCATATAAAGACGTTGAAATTATTCCATTTAACTTTCTAAAGATTAATTTATGCAAATAAATTGCGGTATATTTAATAAATAACTTAAAATATTGTTCTGTAATTATCTTAAAACAAAGACTTCAAAAGTCATTCTGTTTTGTAAAATGAAGGAAGAAATTAACTTTAATTATTTCATGATTAATTACTACCTTGTCAATTTTTTTTGTTCATTAAAATAAATTACGAAAGGGTAATACAGGGGTGCGATAGAGAACCCTGCTAGTTGAAAACATTGAAATTAAATTGGTAGCTACTTAGTTTGTTAACAAAACTTACGGTGGGTGGCCAATTTCATCCCAACGAATTGTTCTTAGGAACGAGAAATACCTAAGAAGAATCCCAGTTATGTAAATTTCGTGGATGTTGGGTTTTGTCAGGTTAGGATCTTGTGGATCCCCAAAAGGAAAAAAAATGAAAGCAGAGAAAATCAAAGAAAAAAAAAGTACACCTTTTACGTATTT
Source organism: Podabrus alpinus (assembly GCA_932274525.1). Classification (NCBI taxonomy): domain Eukaryota; kingdom Metazoa; phylum Arthropoda; class Insecta; order Coleoptera; family Cantharidae; genus Podabrus; species Podabrus alpinus. The sequence continues at coordinate 17,062,793 of OW026457.1, forward strand.
TTTTTTAACACAATTTTCTTTCTTTAACACAATGCGAAAGATGTTGGAAGGTTCCGCCAGATTAAAAGTAGAGATCTATTTGTAGTAAATTTTTGCTGCACAGGAAAAAGGAGAAGAGCAATAATTTATGAAGGTCGTCAATCTATCAGCACATTAGAAATTATGGAAGATTGGATATCCAGTTGTTACGACATTGGCTCCAAAAAAGACCAAAGCTGCTGGGTCGACGCATTGCATGGTGTATATATTAAGCCATTAAATGACTGCCATACGAAGGGAGACTACTACTAACCAAAGAACAAGAACAAAACAAAAAGATAAATGCATTAACTATGGGAGGAAGCAAATGCTTACCAACTGATCTACTAGCAGATAAAAATGATGACCATGGGATGCAATGATTTAACTTGAATCACATCCAGAAGGCATTTTTAAAATTACTCAGGTGATCAGCAGTCTCGACTATTAAAGAGCCCAATTGCCACTATTGAGGGTATGAATATGGCAACGTGGAATTGAATGTTTAAGTGATCCGGATGGATAGAAGAGGGAACCAAATTAAGAACAATGTTGATGAACGATGAACTGCTTGGCTATCACGGAGCACTTGGACTGTGCCTCATATCTCATTCATCTTGTGATTGGAAGCTGGTTGCAGGACTTTTGGAGTCCTGTTGGCCCGAGGGTTGCCGCTGGGCTGATCTGGTCAGCTCGGTTATGAACCTAGATTGGACATATGGAAAGAAAAAATGTAGTGAAAAGAGCAAGGATCTGAGATTATTTCTACTTAATATCATCCTATCATTAGGTTGAAATTAACTCGGGATTTTGATCTTTAGGAAGCTAAAGATGCGAATAAGCAAAATCTTAAAGTAGACATCGCCATTGCGAGGACTTTAGAGGTGACTTCAGATTCAGGTCAATACCGAAAGTGGAATCCACATTATATGCTTTGACTTGAATTTTGTTCTGCAGAATCAAATGTAATATTTTAATTATTTTCTTTTTCATAATTTTCTTTTTCATTCTGCAAATTTGTTCTTCTTAAACAAATTAAGGTACCGTTAAGGTCACAAAGGCCCGTGCCGCCCTCTCATAGAATATAGGTATAGAATAAACATAGCATATACCTATATTATGGTGAATTTGGTGATATGGCGATGAACATTAAATGTTTTTATGATACTTCTTTACTATTCTTATCTGAGATGATTAACTGGGGGGGGGGGCGAGATTTTAGACACCCCCGGATTCAATGTTGCACATTCTATTGTTGGCTTAATTCGACATTTAATTTAAAAATGGTGAATATTTATAACAATTTGAATTAAATAAAAAGACTGTACCTTCATATTTTACCTTTTCCTTTAAATTTTTTTTATTGGAAAAAATATATTATGTAACTGATTTACTGTTCTTAACTGTGCCGATTTGCTGGGGGGGGGGGTATATAACCCCCCGGATTCTATTTAACACTTTCTATTGTTGACTTAATTAGGCATTTAATTTGAAAATGAAGAGTATTAATAATAATTTGAATTAAATAAAAAGATGGGTAAATGTATGTTTTTGCTTTTCCTTTAAATCTTGTTTATTGACAAAAAAAGTCACGACCTGTCACTGCAAATGAAGTTGTAAAAAATTGATTGCACTGGGGCCTGGGGGGTACGGACATAACCTAACCCCCCCCCCCTAGCACAAGGTGATCAGGCGATAAACATTAAAAAATGTGTTATAATACTGAGTTACTGTTGTTGACTATGACGATGTACTGGGGGGTATGCCCCCGGAGTCTTTTCTTCACTTTCTATTGTCGACTTCATTAGGTATTTAATATGAAAATGAAGAATATTGATAATAATCATTTGAATTAAATAAAAAGATGGTTAATCTGTATTCATCCCTTTCCTTTAAATTTTGTTTATTTAAAAATAGTCACGATCCGCCACTGAAAATCAAGTTATAAAAAATTGATGTCTGCATAGACCAGTGATCTGGCGTTTTCTTGCAACGATGATGTGATGGGGGAGTATTCTACCCCCCCCCCCGTCAGACCACACGGTTTTTATTTTCTCTTTACAATATTCATCCAAGGATTTAATTAAAATCGGGCCATTGCGGATTACAGAAACATTTTTACTCCCCCACATTCCGGGAATCGCAAGCTTCTTTACTTTCCTTTTTCTTTAAATTATGTGCCCTCCCATTGAAACAAATCACGAGGCACCACTGTTAGTTATTGTAAGTGAGATTTCTAACAACCTACAAATTTGTGTTATTCTGCCCAATGCGCAATGGAATTAATAGGTTAGGTCTTGTAAAATGAGATTAGGTTAGTTTATCCACTCGATCTCCATTAGGGCAACTACATCTTCATATTCGACAGTTTGCAAACTTGATGATTGCTGATTTTGGAACCATCGCCTCTCCTTTGGAACCCCTTGTGCATGGATGCATTTGTCTTCTTCCATTATCTTGTTGGCCTAACTATAATGAAATCAAACTCCAAGATGTAAAGATGAGTTCATGCAAAATTTTTTTCTGATCGGTCCGACCAGGCCCCATACAAAACTAGCCAAAAAGAAAACGTTCTATAAACAACCAGAAAAGTGGCTTTATGTTAAATTTATTGATTATAAAGCCTTTTATTTATATAACGTTTATTCAACGCGTTTTTCACGTAAATAATTTATAATAGAAAAGGTAATATAAAATTGCACAAATTTCTTTAATGTCTTTATTTCTCATCAGTTATTTTAAACGAATTAACGTAATTTTTAAAACTAACCGCAATACGTTAATATTTTGTAGCTTTTCAGAGTAGAACTTTTCCATCTTCGATGTATTCACACGTTATTCAACGTGTTTTTCACGTAAATAATTTATAATAAAAAAGATAATATAAAATTGAACAGATTTCTTTAATTTCTTTATTTCTCATCAGTTACTTTAAACGAATTAACGTACTTTTTTTTTAAACTAACGGCAATACGTTAATATTTTGTAGCTTTTCAGAGTAGAACTTTTCCATCTTCGATGTAATAAATGTTCGTCTTCGTATGAAATAACTAATGCCATCAGCACATTAATTTTCAAATATTGTTTTCTTGTTATGTATAATTCCACCAATGGAAAGAGGAACAAAATATTTAAGTCCATCTACTACTTAATGGCAACTAAATCCTAGTGGGATGAGCAGACCTCCCTCTCTTAGTAAAGGCTTTTAGACGTACTTACCACGCTGGCCAATTCGGGTCAATAAAGAAAGAAAGTCAGCTTTTCCCGGACTCGAACCAGTGCCTTTAGCATTAGTAATTGATCATTCCAAAAAAATCAATTTTGCATATTTCAGTCGCAATTCGCGTTCTATTTTAGAACTCATCTGACCTACCAAAGTTTGTCCATCTAGGACTGTACAACCAGATAGACCTTCCATTCGTACAAGACGTCGGTAATCTTATTGCTTTAATAATATTGTTAATCAATTAACGAACCTTCAACGGAATTCTTTAATGATGTAACAACTAACAGTACTAAAACGTAACCCACAACAATAAATATTTCATAATGGGACTTGGAAGACTCGAAAGAGCTTTGTTTATTGCCATGTGTTATCTTGTTATGTAATAATATTGTTCAAATAAACTAGTAGTCACTGGTATTTTACTCGGATTTCTTAGACCATAAATTAATTTAAATGCTCAATTATGTACTTCTCTTCGTTATTGTCACTATTAGTTGCGTGGTTAACAACCAATACGTAATTAGGCCAGCATAAAACTCATGGTGGTAAATTTATAACCGCAAGATTTTCAATCGAGAAGTGGGAATAAAAAATGCTGGAATTTTAGGTTAGGTTAAGTTAGATATGGTTATGCTAGGTCGGGCACTGCAACTTCATGTGAGTGATGGGGCTATCCCGATTAAAAAAAATACATAATATGCCTTCAAAATATCTAACTTTTATTAATTATTCAGTTATTCTTGGAAAAATAATGATTTGCTCGGTTTAAAAACTAAGGACAATACATTAACATCGTGTACTCTGTTAGGGTGAGTTGTTTACCTTCGTATGGAAAGTAGAGCTTTTTTTCAAGTCTATCATCAGAAAATACTTTTCCAAATACTATTTGGTTGTTATAAGTAGCTCGACCCAAGTAAAGAGCAACCAAATATTGTTGACCAGCAACAACATAACGGCAACCAGGTCCAACTACGTTCGATGAATTATGCCAAGTATAACGTGCTGCATATTGAGAACATAATATCTAGACAAAATAATAAATTTAAAACTAAATTTAAAAATTAACAAGTTAAAAAATTCCAAATAAACTAACAGATAAGTAACTTATGTTTAGTTATTTACTTTAACGTTAGAGTTATCATTGCTGGTTACTGTTTTAGCTCGGTAAACCGCAACGGCACTTTTATTTCCCGGTGTGATTACAGCTGGAAGTAACTCCAATTTGTAGATTTCGTTATTTACTGTGGATAATGGCAACGCTCCCCCATAATTTGGTATATTCATTTGGCCTATATAAGTTTTCTGTCCATGCTGGTTTACTCCTCCAGGAATTGCATCCCTAGGTATAAGGCCTTGGTAATCCCTCCAGAAATAATCTGGAACAGTGTCAAAGTCTTGCCATGCTTTCTATTTAACTCTTAAAATTCTATTATGAAAAATAATGCACTTACCTTCAACAGAAACCAATTTTACTTCAGCAGTATTAAAAGTGGTGGCACTGAAAAGTACCAGCAACGACAAAAAATATTTCATGGCGCGAGTTCGAGTTCTACTATTGCAAACCTAAGTATTATTTTCGGATTTTGTCAGTTTCAATAAAAATTTTAGCGATTAGATTAGATTAACGAAAAAAATAGAGACTCGACAGGAATGTACTTATATTTTTTTAATTAATTAATTGTTTTATGAAAGTATTAATTTGAATGGTCGAGCGGTTAGCGTGTTAGCTTCTCGTGTTAAGTTTGACGGGTTCACTTCCTGTATTTCGCTTACGGAATTGCCTGTCGACACCATGTAATATTGTAATTAGTGTATGACTTATAGCTTTGTTAGTACAGAATGGACGATGTTGTTTCATAATCCACGTTAAAATGTAGTAGGTCCCCTGAATATGTTATAAATCTCTTCCGTCCATAACCGCATGAAGGGTGTTGTCACCAGTTGTTTTGGTTTCGTGCTGATATAATTGAATCTTGCATTCCTAGGCCCGTAAGCATTTTAGTGCATTTTTAGTGTATTCGGTTATGGTTCTCTCGTTGGTAACTTTAATTTTCCCATTAAGTTGCGAATCTGCCATCTGTGCAAAGATAGGGGGAGGCGGTCATTGGCGTAATAGAGCGATCAACTACCGATACTAAGGGCACTGGGTTGAGTCTGGGAATCTTTATTTTTGACTTGCTTTCCTTCTATCGCCGTCTGCCAGTATGTCCAAAAACCCTTTTCTAGAGAGAATGAGGGGTGTAGTGGGCAAAGATGACTGGAAGTGAAGTTGCGATTGAAAAAATCAGTGTTTGCGTCAGTTTAAGTGTAGTTTTTGTCGTTATGACTCGATCATTCCAGATTCTTAAGTTTTATCATTGATATCCTGGCAATTGCGAATCGTCTCTCAGGTTGCCTCATCGTTCCTGGAAGGGAAAAATTCAAATTGACTATATCTCCACAAACAAGAGATGTAAAGTCTTTTCAAAAAGCGTAAAACCCAAACTCAGCCCGGAATGTGGATCTAACCATCGACGACTATTGATTGGAGGTTTCTTCTTAAAACTGCGAAAAAAATACCCGTAATTGGGTTCCTGATATTTCCCCGCCCCCTTAAATTAACCCTGACCTCGACTTCGAACGTATGTGGTAATGCAAAATAATGAAGTAACAAAAAAAGAAGTTTTCAGTCTTCTTCTTCCGTTGGCCGCTTAATCTCCTTCAACTATTTGAGAAGTAGCTTTGATATTTTAGGGTTTTGGGTCCTGAATCTTCATATTATAGTGCGTTTTGAATTGTTTGTGTTGCTGGCAATGAACTACAACGACGGTAGTATTTTTCCCTACGTGATTTTGCAAGTACCTCTCGTTATGTGGTGTTTCATCGGAAGATTCTAGACGAGGTTAGGGTTTTTATGCATTAAATTGTAATGGTGTTTGTTTACTGGCGGTTTTTGTAGCTCATTTTTGGTTTATTTTGACAAATGATGAATAGGTTTATGCCAATTGATGCGTGATTTTCCCTGTGATATGTTCACTGATGCAAAATCTTTCTTGGGACCCCGGATAGTTGGGTCTTTTTTTCTCTTTTAGAAATTTACATAGTATGGTAGTGACCTGTTTTAGTATTTGGCCTTGGGCTCTAGACAACGAATGCACCTGCGGAAACTTGCGGGGTGTCCCTGCCACGGTTGGCGTCTCTCTTGATTTGGTGCTAGTGGAAGCCAAATGCTCATTTGAAGCACCTTTGGGGGCGACCTGCAGCACCGCTGTGCGTGCCCGAAGGTTTGACAGTGGTTGAATTGCGAGATCCAATGTTCAAAAATCCAAACAACTTTTTCAATACCATAATATGTAAGTGGGAAGAGCTTCTTGTCTCGCCTTCGGTGCATTCTAGTCATTGACTCAGTAGCAAAACTTCGAGGGAGTAGGTCATCCTTCACGATTTGGCGGATGCCCTTGATGATGATGTGCAGTGCTTTTACGCCATGAAGTCGATGTGAGAAGAAACTCTTTCCAACTGTGACGTCCAAGTTGGCCACAAACAACTTACATATCGCACAGTAATCATTCGGGAAGGAATGCGATATTGGTTCTTGATACTCTCGAGGCCACTTGGCGACGTCCTTCAGAACGAGCAGTGGAATCTTGACTCGCTTTGGCCGGACCATTGAGACTTTTAGGGGGGGGGGGGGGGGTTGGAACACATCGGTGCAGCACTGGTTGGCATCGGTTGGCCTGCTTGCTGCCTCTTGTCATTGGAATTGGGTCATAATCGTCCTCTGAGTTTGTTTTAGCTAAGTTAGCGAATTTATTGGCTCGGTTGAAGGTGTTTTCAGGTGAGTGGGATTAGCTGGAAATGGAATTACGATCTCTCTTCCTCGCAACTTCTCCCGACCGGAGAAAAATATGTTATACATCTTGAGATTGAAGTGATCCTTTTAATCTCGCGTGCGAAGGGTGTACCCACGACACGACGTGGCCAATAGGGCGAAGTCACGGGCACAACCTTCGGACAAGATATTAACAGACACTTCAATCTCGAGTTGCATAGAGAAACAAACAACGACCCCAAAAAATTTGAAATCAAAAATAATTACAAGGTCGATAAACTGAACCCACGAAACGTATCTAAACTTCAGGTAAACTAAGCACGACAAAATACCGAAAATCAAATTTGTAAATAACGTTTAGAAAATAAGAGAATATAATATGAATAAAACGATAAAACGTTTAAGTTATCGCATTACTCATGCATAAATACAAAGTATGGACGTACATAACTTAAAAACTGCAATCAATAATTATAATATTACACAATCTAATCTACACGAAATGCAACGTTACAAATGTAAACAGATGTTGCAATTCACAACATAGTTTACTTAAATATAAATTAATCGAGATTTTTATGAAATAACTTAAATTAAGAATTTTTCTCTATGAGAGAATCAAGAAGGTCCTGTGTCACAGCAAAGTCTTTACAAATCATCAGTTTAACCATTAACCTCAAGGTCCCAATTCTGTTCTTTAAGGAAGGGAGGCTTTGTCAGCTTCAATCAGTTTTTGAATGTCTTCCTAAAATTCCTTGCCCAGATAGTTGCGTACTTTCTTTACTTCTTGTACACACAGTGTATCCAATATAAATTGGCCTCCAACTGATCCAAAGAGAGACCTTACGACTTTTTTCGTCTTTCATTGCAATTGCTCACCCGGATGGTTGCATTTGAATCGGCGTCATTTTCGATTGGGTTGCTTGCCAGCATATTTTTGGTTTTTGTTACACGTTATACGTGTAAAATTTTGTTCGGTTTTCTCGCATTTAAATTTCCGGTAAGACTATCCGAGGAAGACCATCCAGAAGGAAATAGAAAGCCCGACCAAAGTTTATTCTTTCCCACATCATTAAATATTCAATTTGAAATTCTTTGTTGATTTTAGCAATTTTTATCACGCGAAAACAATTTTGGTTTTCTAAATTTCCGATTCCTTAATCTAACTAATGTATCTCCTCCAGCAACTCTATCTCACACCACAAACCCGAAGATTAAGTTCTGCTCTAGTTAACTTTACGACCACATTTAACGTAAAATATAATCGATTCCGCATTTAAATTTAGGTAGAAAAAGTAACACAAAAATTACAAATTATCTGACATATAATTTTAATAAATTTACTTAATAGAATTTCGATTAGATCGGCTTGAGTGAGGAAGTGTTGTTGCAAAATTGGGCAATTTAAAAATCTTACATTTAAATGCGCCGAATAAATTTTCCAAATTATTTTTTAAAAGCGTTGTTGGCATGCGGTACAAATTTAATTTTTAGTAGCAAGTAGTAAGTTCGTATCGACTTTCTAACGAGATTTTCTTTTTATTTTAAGCGTTGTACACTTGAGACTTGGATAAAGTGGAAGTTATGTTCATTGAAAAACCAAGCACGTAGAAAATGTACTTTTTTAACATACACCGTTTAGTGTAACTGTAAATGTTTTTTAGTTTCTGGGCGGTGGAAAACCTATATTTACCTCTGGTAAACTCTTATGGGGATAGTTGACGGATTTATCCCACAATCTCATTTTATTAACAAATTATGTGCATAATTTCTTCCGTTATTAATTAACGAACTAATCAATCTATTCTCTTCCTTGGGAACGAAAACTCGGAAGTGTGGTGAGAAATTTTCATCTCTTCACCTACATTATGTTGTTTTATTGAGGTAACGCACCGTATATAATATACAAATCGCCGTTGGCTTTTGTCGGGTGTATAAGTCCATATTTCGGTTTTATCGTTTTTGGAACCTGGAATAATTTTATTGTGTCTGGAGCTATCTATTGTAATATTCAGCGGGGAGGCGAAAAAAACTTGTTGCTTTGTTTAAAAGGGAAACATTACCGTAACAGTATTCAATTTTACAAAAAGTGGAAGCTGTATTTGACGACACATGCTGAATATTAATGAGAGAGGGTTAAATTTGAGCTTTTTCAATCGACGAAGAAAAATTGCAAAATGTTAAACGAAAGGAAGGGTTAAATTTATGTTCGGACGTGTAGTGCACTTAAAGTGTGGTTTTTTAAAACTCGTAGAAATAAAATGTAACACTAAAACAAAGGTGTGATAAAGCGACACATCAGATGCAAAATTGGATTTTATGGTTAAGTAGAATTATGGCTTGTCGCTCCGGCCCTGTGTTTACACAGGCTTAATTGCTTTACAGGGTGGACAAAATAAGTATTTTTCACATTTCCAGCTGCTGTTTATCCCTGCTACGTATTGAAAGGAAATTGATGATGAATTTCGTTTTTATCGGATTTTCGAGCATACCGCTGCAGTGATGGTTATCCATGCATTATTAATAAACCATTGACCCGTACCGAAATAGGAGTTTGTCATTTATAACCAAGATAGCAATCTACCCCTTTTGTTGGGTAACTGTTTGCATGTATATAATGCACTTAGACCAGACAAGCCCGAATAGAAACCAAACAGTTAATGAGTTTAGCACTTCATTATTGTCTTAGTGTTTCAGCAAAATTTTGTTTAATTTAAATTTAATTTATATTGACCTTTGTTCGATAATTTATTCATAGAAAATTAATCAACCGAAGCGTAAGTCCTAGAATATGTTCTTTCCAATAAGATGTATCTCATTTCTTTTAGTGGCTTATTTTCCATCGCATTTTACTTTAAAATCAATTTGAATTTTGCCATATAGGTTTAAATTACCGTTCCAGTTGCGCGATTTTAATTTTTTTTTTGACTCGAAAAATCATTAAATTCCGTATTTATTTTGTTAAAATTCCTTCCAATTTGTTGTTCTTTCATGAATGCACACCAATTTTCGTAAACACGATATTAATATTCATGAGATAATTTATTAATTATTCTGTTAATAATTATTATCAAGGCTTTTGACATCAACAACATTTTTCTTTCGGATATGTTTTTCTAAATTGAAAAAGCGTTTTATGATAACTATTACGAACAGGATTTGATTACTCCAGACTACGACTTCCCTTAACGGTATATTTTTTGTTAAAATACTTCGTGTTCCATTTTACCCCAGAGGATCCACTGTTTAATGTAAACTGTAAAACCACGAATACATAATACATTTTATAATGACAGATTCCTCGCAATAAACATACTCCAACCCCCACCCCCCACCCACTACGTAATGGTTAGATTTGTTGGAAGTGACGTGGTCTACTGGCGGGGTGAGAATGACGGTACTTCTCAGCTCAACCAACAAGGGGACGTCCCTGGTTCGTAATGCCTGCCCTTGTTGGAGTTCTAATCAGGTGCTGAGGTCGAGTGGCCGTCTAACGGCTGCGGTCATACCTTACGCTGATGGCGTGCGAGGTCTGGGGGTGAGCAACAAAAGGAGATAGTACAAAAATAGTCCCGATCGAGTACCGGGACTGCATGCGAGGTGACACTTGCCCCCTCCCCTGAAATCCTGATTTTCGGTTCAAAATTAATAAATTACACTCCAAAGAATGGCAATTATCTACAAAAAATCATTACTTAAATACGAGTGAAATCAAAAATTAAATATGAGAAAAAGGTGAAATATAATGGCAAACTTTCACCTTAAAATTGGACAGATGGTTGAAAACATAACCATAAGGCAGCTGACGCAATAACCTGAGAATCGAACACCACATAAAACTGGAGAATTTGACGATGAAAAATCTCATTGACCATTTCAATACCACAGAATTTTCCCTGATAAAATGCATTTACAAAGTTATTCTCTTGCAGAGAAATAAAAATATGAAAAAACGGTGTATCAACCAAAAGTTGAAAGAATTGTTTTAGAAGCTAAATTTTGAGAATTACATTGCATCAAAACACCTGTAAACTACCAGATTCACTTTTTCCGAATTAAACGACAATTTGCAAAACTTTTCGACGAGAAATAAATTAATGTTAATTTGAAAATCATCACCAAACAATATCAACCTGATCTAGGGTTGATTCAGTCCCAAGTTTATGTGCTGGAGGTGAATAATCATTGCAAAATAACGTCCAAAAAGATAAATTTTCAAATTTGTAGCACTTTTAGTGTATTTAATCGTTTTTTCTTTAATTTTTAAAAATTAATGACAAGGTAGTTGCCCCTTTAACGCCATCCTCCCCCCACAATCCGAACTTGAGTGTATGGGCAGTGAAAAAGATAAAGAAAATTGATGCATAAAATGTAGGAACGAAGCGATGATATCATTTGGCACGTTATAGGTTTTCATCTACCTTAAAGCCTTTCGAGACGGTCAGAATTAAATTCTTACACCAACCGACTTCCAACCGGGTATTTCGGCATTCATAATAATAGTCAGCACACTGAACTGATCATTTATAAACATTTCCGATTGAGTAATAAACTCTCAGCTTCACGTAATTTTACACAATTGCGTAGATTGTGCGGCCTAACTGAAGAAAATTTTTATCATTGTATATTGCACTTATTTGGCTTCTTCGGATTGTCGCATGAGAAATTTTGGATACTTTAAATACAGCTAAGTTTTCCCAAATTGTACTATAAATTCGTAACTGGCGTCCCTATTTCGGGATTCGTATCTGGCAACCCCCTATTTAAAATTCTCTCGAATATTACATTTTGGACGAATCTGAATAATGGAATTCTGATGGGATTCTGTTTAACAAACCAATCTCTGATTGGAAAAATGAGAAGTTTGTAACGCTATTTTGCGCTCGTGTAATTTGCCCCTTGGGTAGCCAGGGCTGAGGACGTCTCGTCGATGCTTCTATTTGACACTCAGGCGCCAAAAGTTTTTTAAAGAGAAAACTTTAAAACTAAAATAAAAGAATTAAAAAAAATGTTTATATTAAATTAAATAATTTATTTACAAATTACTACTGTATTTACAATAACGGAAGCAAATTAAAAACTTATTTACAATAAATGAAAAAAAGAAAACGGAAGCAAATTATTAATAAATGAAAAAAAATACTTAAAACATACGGAAGCAGAATACTGATTTTATTAAATTTACACAATTCAAAATCTTATTGAATTGAAAAAAAATTTTATTTCGCACGACACTGGAATATAAGACAGAAAATATCATCAACATAACCTTTGAAAATTATGTTGTAAGTTATCGGGGTTTTATTTACAAGTGGTCTTTATTGCGTTCTAAGGAAACTGAATTTTTCCGGTGGCGGTTAATCTTAACTCAGCAATTACTGAAGGTAAATTACCGAATTTTTAAAACAAATAAAATAATGAAAGGAATTTACTTGACGGGGACTACTGAACTTTTAGATTAGAAGATCCAATTGCAATAACGGAAAACGGAGGAGGCCAGTGGCTGGCTTCAAATACGGGAGCAGATTGAATCTTTTAAGAACAGGTAAGGGGCAGTCTCGGAAAGTAGTTGATTATAGGTTATGTTATAATTTCAGCTCAAGCCTAGATCCGTAAGCTTGTCGCCTGGTGGAATCGGAAAGTTTCCTTCGGCTAGAATCGTAACCGAAAAGAAGGTTTGGTAACTGGAAAAATTGTCTAGAAACGTAAACAATTCGAAGGAAAGCTCGGATCGGGATAACGGTCAATCGGGGTCTCGTGGTCTAAAAGACAACGGACGGGCGGTCTAAAGACACCGGGGATTGGTGGTCAAAAGACAACGGGGATTGGTGGTCTGAAAGACCGGACGGGTGGTCTGAAAGACCTCGGATGGTGGTCTAGAAGACACCGGGGATTGGTGGTCAAAAGACAACTTTCTCGAAACTTCAACAAGCTTCCTGCAGAAATGACAAAAACTTAAGAAAGTGGTAATTCCACCATTGTCATCTATCCGAATGTATTGACATGAAATTCAGTGTACTGTAATTAAATTCAGTTTCCTGTAAATTAACAATAAATTTGGTTGGTTGTTTAGGCAACCAACAGTACTTCAGCCATATTATGGTGTTTAATTTACAAAATTAAATTTTGAAAATAAATCACAATTGACCATAATATTTACTTCTTTACAAGTTATAAATTATTTAGTTGTAACCTAAAATGAATAATAATATAACCAAATAAATAAAAACAGGTGCTTAATTTAATTCGAAGAGGAGAAAGGGAAAAAAAGAACAGGAGTGTAAAAAAGATTAAAATGAGAGATATTCACGAATAGGTTATTGAAATTAGCACGCACACCGCGATAAAAAACACCTGTGATTGAAATTGAACAAAGTTTATTTAAAAATAAAATTGATTGGAAATTATTAAAATATTTTCAGTTTTCTATGACATTGGTTCATATAACTTGAGAACTTTCCGACTTTTGCTTGAAGTTCTTCGATAATAATCTTTTGCAAACTTAAATTCATATCCCTTTTTTGCTTATCAATTCTATTTCATATGGGAAGTTTATCACTGTGACCGTCCTTAGTCGTTCATACACCATTTACTTTTTACAAGGGCATCTACACGACTCGGCCTTCGGCCTCGCCCCTTCAGAAAAATTTTACGTTTTTTTCTTGACCATTAGCTCCCAATTAATAAAATGCACACGCCATCTACCTTTAATATTAAAAGCCAAACAGAATAGCTCTAAAAAAATTAAAACGCTCATAACCACTTTAGGGAACTCCAGTTTTTTTAATATGAAAAATCCACAAATTGTCCTTAATGCCAAAAATTATCTGTGTTTCTCTGTCACGCAAAATTGATCCGCCGACACGGCAATCACGAATCACTGCAGCCTTTTGGATAGTAGATTTAGTCCAGACAAAGAACATTTTTGGCTTCCAAAAATTCGGGCAAGCTGAAATTTGGCAATGAACCATATAAAATTTCCCTAAAATCCCTTGTTTTCAAATTGAATTGTTGAGAATAAAACGCATTTCAATTTTCTGGAAATGATTATTTTATTTCATGAATTGTATCTTCTTCTTCTTTCACGGTACACGACATTAGGGCGACTGTCAATTGGGCGACGACAATTGGGCGACGTCAATTAGGCGACGGTCAATTGGACACCGGTTTTTTGGGCGACGACTTATTAGGCGACCCCAATTAGGCGACCGGTCAAATAGGCGACCGGCCAAATAGGCGATGGTAAATTAGGCTACGTTAATGTTTAATTACAATTTGTGGTTTTTTTCGCTCCGATTTGAATTTTTCTTTGAAATTCGGATAGATGGGGGTGTGATTAGTGGATATTAGTAATAAATATAATCAAAAAAATGGAAAATAACCCGTGTATTGCCGAAAAATGAAAAAATTAAAAAAATTTTTCCTTCGAATTTTGGGGTGTGCATTCGATAAGGAGGGTAATCCATCGTCAAAACCTACCCTTACGGGGCGCCGCTCCGCTCCGCTCTGCACCCCTCCAGGGCGGTTTTGACTCTGGTTACTAGGCTAAACATACGAGAAGCGCCACGCATCAAGAAAACCGGGATAAATGAAACCGGGATGTGAGAGAACCTCGAAATAGCATTAAAAAGTATAGTTGCGGTATGGGGCAGTAAACTATTACGTTTCACCCCCAAAAAATACCGTCGCCTGATTTACCGTCGCCTATATGACGGGTCGCCTAATTCGGGTCGCCTAATAAGTCGTCGTCCAAAAAACCGGTGTCCAATTGACCGTCGCCTAATTGACGTCGCCCAATTGTCGTCGCCCAATTGACCGTCGCCTCAATGACGGTGTCCGGCCTGCACCCTGTTTTTTTATTGTTATGATGGCAAATCATTAACACAGGGGGACCGACAGCTTTACGTGCCCTCCGAAAGCACGGAAGACGGTCAAGAAATTTTGTTTGTATGTATGATGAATTGTATGATGTAGATAAATGTTAAAAAACTTAATTTTTAAGGGCACTTTAATGATATTTTGGTGGGATTCACCCCGGGGGGGGAGTTGTTGATTGTATAGAAATTTTGGTATGCAAGATGTTTTAATTGTTTGCAATAATGATTGTTTGAAAATCATTCAATTGCGTACACATTTTAGGGTCTGTTAGCAACAATTTTGGTATATACATTTCTTCAGTGCCCCCCCCCCCTCCGGTTTCTTTGGACACTCAAATACAACATGCCGGAGAATTTTTAATTTGTCCGTTTTATTTGCCAATTCTAACCATTTATCAACTTGCTTTCCTGCATTAGTAAGAATTTTGAAAAACCTCTTTAGTTTAGAGAATTTTATGCTCTTCAAGTTTGGTTAGATCAATGGTTTCCAAATTTTTTTTTCTCGTGGACCACTTTCAAAGTTTTACTATTTAAAATGTAGAAATACAAATCCGGCTCATAAAATGACCCCCACTTACAACTTGTGAACCCCTGTTTTCTTTTCACGTCTACGTGGACCCCCGTGTGGTCTCCTATGGACCCCTGGGGGTCCACCTGGACCACTTTGGGAACCACTGGGTTAGATGATAATTTTTCCTAAAAAGGCAATTGAGCGAGTTATAGACAGAAAAAACCACTAAAAAGAACTAAAATTACCAATTTTCAACGCTAAATTGATTTGTTGATCTTCCAGTACGGCCTTTAGGCCGCACAACCATATCAATCACGTACTAGGCTTCACAATGGAACTAGGAATGTTCACTTTATTTTTTTCTCTTCTCATTTCATTTCTTTTACTCTGGCTTCCTTTTCGTATTCCTATTAGTTTCCAAAAAAATATATTATAGACGTTTATATGAAATCAAGAAGCCCAGGAATCGTGAAGAATCGCCCTTCAATTTCTATTTACTTACGAAGCACCCCATATATACATGAACAGTTAATTCAAACACCCTAACAAAACCGATCTTGCTTTTACAATAGAAAGGAAAGTAATGCGAATATTTTAATATATAATTAATCTATACAAGGTGGTCACAAAGAATTGCTCTGTTCACACAGTTTAACAAAATAAGTTTGTATAAAATTGCACTTGTTTACTGAAGACGTTTTAGAAAAAGACGGTAAAAGCACGAAGACAATTACTAGTTTTCCGAATTATCTCAAGATCTTTCTAACCCTCGGTTTTGTTCCAGCTTACTCACACTCCCTCTACTTTCATTTCTTGTTTTATTTACTTTTCACAGCTGCTTGTGCAGAAGTCTGCTTATATTTAAGCTCTAGCTATTTTTTCTAATCCGAGTTTTATTTGGCTTTTCCAGTGAATAAAAATTAAAAATCTATACCTTTTTTAACGATCATCGTTGAGAAAAGGAAAACAATGTAGAGAAAATTTTTTTACTTATGATTTTACTTGGTCTGTATCCAATAGCAGAGTATACTCCCCCGTTGGGTGGTTTAACCCAATGGGGAAACAGGAAAAAAAAATACTTATGATGCAGACGAGAGTAATAAAACCCAAAATTTAGGATAGTAATGCGGTTTATAAATCCACTAGCTGACCCGGCAGACGTTGTCCTGCCCAAATTTCAATATTTGCCTACATGTATTTTTTAGATCCAATCCGCATAATGACCTTGCGACTTATTTGGTCATCGCAAATACCCAACGTATTAAAAAAGGATTAAATAAATAAATTAATAAAAAATACAAATCAAGGTTTAATAAAAAAAAGTTTAACAAAACTGTTAAGTATTCACAAAAACCACAATAATTTCTAATTTTACTTTATTTTATTTTTGCCAATTACTCTTGTTTTTTGTGTTCTTCCTTTTCCTCCTCCCCTTCGTCTTCTAATAAGGAATTTTCGAAAGCACGCAGCGATATTGCCAATTCCTGTTCTTCTTACATAGTACATACATACATACATACATTGAATTTAATATATATAGATATCGTTCGTTAATACGTTGATCCGTTGAAACGTTGATCCGCACTAACGTTGGTGAAGCTAATACAGCGCTTGACCAAAGTTCGCGGCAAGATTCTAAAGTAGCCTATGTTTTTCGTAGCATTGTAAATAGCTTCTACACCAAATTTGGTAGAGATTGGTCAAACGGTGTAGAATTGTATAGAAAACATACATACATACATACATTGAATTTTATATATATAGATATCGTTCGTTAATACGTTGATCCGTTGAAACGTTGATCCGCACTAACGTTGGTCAAGCTAATACAGCGCTTGACCAAAGTTCGCGGCAAGATTCTAAAGTAGCCTATGTTTTTCGTAGCATTGTAAATAGCTTCTACACCAAATTTGGTAGAGATTGGTCAAACGGTGTAGAATTGTATAGAAAACATACATACATACATACATACATACATACATACATACATACATTGAATTTTATATATATAGATGTTTATTTTTTTCCCAAAAATTTTAACAGGTCATTAAAATTTCGTAAGTTGGAGGTAAAAATTCTCCATTTTGGTACGGAATAATTAAACCCGTGTAATGTCGACCTCCTTCGGAAAATATTTTGCCTATTATTGTTTCCTTGTTATGCTCAGCTCTGCCGAGCAGCAAAGGAATCGAATCTTCGTAACCAACCACTACGTAACGGCAACCAACAGTTACCAGTGTTTCTTGAGGATTCCATTTGAGATTTCCCACATATTGAATACAAAACACCTACAAAATTATTTTATGATTAGAAAAATTTGAAATGATATCATTTACCTTAATATGAGAATCATCATTGCTTGCTAATGCTTTTCCACGATAAGCTCCAATTGCAGTTCGATTTCCATTGGCGATGGTAACAGGAATTATATGGACCTTGGAATTTTCGTTGCTGGTCCCGCCTGCTATATACATTTGGCCTATGTAGGTTATGTCTCCATCTGCATTTTTACCACCAGGTACAGCATCCGCTGGTACAAGACCATTGTAATCTCTCCAGTAAGTCTCTGGAACAGTTCCAAAAGCTGTAAGAAATTATCATTCCGTCCCACAAAATTAATTTGTTTACCTTCGACAGATGGCGGTAAGAACCTGGCACAATTGAAATTAAAGGTACTGTAAAGTACCAACAATAGTAAATATTTCATGATGTTGACTACAGACCTCTTGACAGCAACTGGTTAATTGCAATAATTATTGTTATAACAATTATTATACGAACAAAAAATGTGAACTGGTTATCAGTTTATATTCGCATCAAATTTGATAATTTTTTTAGTGTACTTCCCTGGGTCATGGTCATAATTCAAAAGGACGATTACAAACCGGTGCAACACGCTGGTGACGCGTGTCCCCCCTCGGATAAAAAAAGAACTGATAAAGGGTTATATTAATCCACTGATGGGATTAACTTTTTATTAACCACTTAATAAAATTGAGTTACAAAATTTACTTATTAAATAATTACTTAAACAATTTTACCGACATGTTTAGCTTTGGGCTATTGTAGTAATTAATTGCTGGTTCGAACCTGCTGAAATATTAATTTTCAAAATGAAGTCGGCGCTGTGGGAAATTCATCAGAAATGGAAGGAGGTGACAATCTTGAGACGATTGAAATACAAATGGCTTCGTGTTATCAATAATTCCCAGTTGTGCTCGTTTTTCTACATTTTATTTCGTAAAATCTCGCACGTATTAAAAGTAAATTATTTTTTGTTGAAACGAAAAAAATTCACTGCAAAATTGAAAAAATACAAATCACGTATTGGGAATTTTTTATTGCTTAAAATACGACTTGTCAGTTTTGCAGGAATCTTAACTGAAGTTGTCAGTTAGTGAAGACAGTGAAATGTAACTGGAAACGTAGTTGCTGAGAATAGAAAAATGACAAAAAATGCAAAAAATTTAGGGGTGAAACGAGATTTTATTGCGCGATATGAAAAGCTCGGGAGAATTTTTATGGAAATAACACAATTTTATAATTATCCTTCGGAAAGTTGAATTATAGTCTTAAACCGTATCAACCTACCCCGCGCGGCGGGTTAATTGACACAGTTATTTGTTTTCTATTAAAAATAATACGGAAAAGTGATGATTTATTACAAGAAAAATTTTTAAGTGCCGTCGTTTCAACAATTTTTGAACTTGAAGTTGAAAAATGCGAAACTTGCAAAGATTTAATTGGGAATTGGTTTTTATAAACGTAGCTGCTAATCCAATTAATAATGGACCTTCGAGCCGAATTGGCTTCAATTTGTACTGATCATAATTTTTGGGTCATCTGGAGAATGTTTTATTTTTAATTACCGCCCACCTAAAAACGTCGCTTAGGGAAAGTGCAAAACTTGGAACATTTCGTTAAGCATTATTTAAATTTGTATTAGGATTAAGCAACTTTAATAAATTTTTCCTTCCAGCAAACTTTCTAAATCGTTTGTTTCCCTTGATTGCCTCAAGATATCACCAATTTAATGCTCACTAAGTTATTAACGCAGAGTAACCACAAATTTTTAGTGCTCTATGTTCATGCTTTATGTGAAGATTAATTTGTAAAGAACAAACTGTCAACTGCACAAGAGAAGCTCAGACATGCAATTTATTTTTGTAAAGTAAATTAAGTTTGTGGTGTTTTATTGTGTCGTTTTCAATTTTATTGTATAAGCCTTCTTTTCTTTACTTCAGAAATAATATAATGGAATGTGTAATTCCTTTGAAAAATGAAACAGGCAATATCATTTTAATACATTGCTGAAAATTGTTATTTTCCTAACTTTTCTTTCCAAAAATTGAATCAACTCTAACATACCGTCGTTATTTTTCATGAATCTTTTGACTGCTTCATAAGAATCCTAAGATGAAAGTATTGTCACGAGTTTTTCTGCCCGACCCTGTACTGAAATCTGAACCATAACATTTTTTTATGTTATAAAATTAACTTAAAATTTTTTTTTCTTTGGGCGGGTTCACAAAAGCCTTCGTGCAACTGCTGTTTATGTTTTTGTAGATGTATTAAATTACTACCTTTTCTGGTATCAAAAATTAGGTTGACATTTTCTTCCTGTTTTTTTTTCTTTCGTGCTTTGTTCTTTAGACTTCTAGGAACATTAATACTTTGTGGTTTAAAATTACACCGCCCCGTTATTCGAATTCTTTTAGGTTTTGAAATCATCCATGTTCGGGTAAAGCAATCGATTCCCACGAAGTTCTCCAATTTTTTTCAACAAATGTAGGCCACAGGGATTATTTAATCTTTGGGCAACACAATTTATCGTTATTATTTTACGTAAAATTCGCATTTTAATTTTTAAAATGTTAATGCTGTTCGTGTTTTTGGTTGCTTAAACGTGATACAAAAAACGGTGGTTCTAAATCGGGTAAGAATGTAGCAGAAATTTTTATTTGTTATACGAGAACTTTTAAGGACTCCTGGTTTGTTTAAAAAATGAACTTTTTAATATGTTTTAAAGCTTAACATTCATGTTTAATATTAAAAATAAGACTTACAATAATTTTTTGGCTGTATAATTTTCTTTACAAAAAAAAAATGGAAACATTGGAAGCAGGCAATGCTTGCGGTTGAATTTCGCATTAATTTTAAACGATTATTTTGCATATTCGTTCGTGCTAATATTTTCTTTTTGTTGCAGGTAATTGGATTATCTAATTGTGGTTGTCAACTTATTTGGCACTTAATTAAGCTGAAATTAGCACTGTTGCGCGTTGGGGGTAAAACATGGTGAGTTTATGATAAAATAATGCTCGTATTGTGGATGATATAAAATTTAAATATGTTTTATGGTTTAATTGCGCGGTTGGTCCATTTTGCAATAATTATCACTTCAATTACTGGAAGGATTGCAAATGTTATTTATGGATTTAATTCACTTACGGTCACATCAGAAATCAAATGCGAATCCATCCGTTCGCCGTGAACTGTAAAATACTGTAAAATACTTAGCAGCAATGTTATACCAGGTTAAAAATAAATCACTAGGTTATTAAATTGGACACGAATTTCACTAAATTTTAAGATGTTGCCGGTTTACTTTATCCACAGGATTAATTTTTAATCCATTTGCAATTTCTGGATATTTACATTTGTATGAAGAGGTAATACCGTGATATCTGTTTGGAAAGTATCGAATTTCGCTTAGACCACTTAAAAATAACCCAAACGTTTTGATTTTAAATTTAAATTTTAATTAATCTGCGCTAGAAATATTACAAGTAACGAATAGAGATGGCTCAAAGAAACCGAGGACACATCAAGGTGTGCACAATCAACCCAGGCATTACGCAGTTAGAGGCATTTCCATTGGTCATGAACTCTAAAGTGCGTGAGACAGAGCTATCAAGATGTTATAGATGTTGTTATTATATCCCTTTTAATAGTATTTTTAATTTTTATTAGTATATCCCGGAGTGAAACGCCTGAATTAAACGATGACTTTGTGTTTGTTCGACCAATTCCCTGAAAAGTCTGATTCTGGTTAACTTTATGTTTTTGTTTGAAATTTACTCTTGAATATCTTGACAAAGTTAATCCGTCCGGTTCATTTATACTTCATGATTTATTGCAATCGGGATTCAACATTTATTTATAACTGAATTTTTAATTTCAAGTTGGATTCAGGCGCGGATCTAGGGAATATTCATGGGGATGTAACGTAATTTATTGTATAATAACGATCTTTAATTGTGTAGCTTTTCGATGTTTGAAAATTCATAGGGGGTTACCTTCTTAACCCCCCACCCCTTGTATCCACGTTTGGTTGTATATCAAAAGGGCTAATAATTATTTATTGAATATTACTGACAATTTCGTTCATAATAATTCAACCAATAGGATGTTAGAATCTCATCAATTTGAACCAATCATAATCTACTTCCTTTGACAATACAGACCACGGTGGTGTATTGTCGCGGCAATACGACCACCGTGGTCTGTATTGTCAATCAAGATTAAAATACTTCAATGAAAAAACTAATTTTGTTTTCTATAAGTTGTTATTTTATATAGTAACGATGGAAACTACGTGAACGCATACTATAAATTATTTGTTGTCAGAAAAAATTGAAATTTTATTTACGAAATTGTCAAACGAATTCCACACGATACTATAAAATTGTCGGTTAATTTTTAAACCATGGAATCTTCGTGTTTGTCGCCCTTAAAATCACCATTCGTGCTAAAGCACTCATGATGATTTTAAGGGCGACAAACACTCAGTTCCAGTTTCAAAAATTATTGCCGACAATTTGATAGTCTCTTGTGGTATTATATATGAAAATCGGATTGCAATATTTTTTAACGTTTTCGAAGTCGGTTTTTTTTATCTTAAAGTTATAGTTTTTATCAAGAACTATATTGATTCCTCCCCGCAGTGCGGCCTTTAGGCCACACAACCTAGGCAATCATTTACTAGTGACATACAAAAATATGTCATACAAATTATATTATAGTCGAAATAAATTCGACATTTTTAATATTTTCGAATATTTTTAAATTTTAAATTATATTATTTATTAAGAAATAATTTTACCTTCCCCCAGTGCGGCCTTCCATCTGTGCGAAAATGTACTGGTAATATAATACTAATTGAAATTAACATAATTACATTATGTTTAAAACAAAATTCCGAAACTAAACAAATTAATATTGTAATTAAACACAAGTTAAATTTTTTTTTAACGCCGCAGCTATTGGTGCTAATTTCTGATTCTTTAAAAGTTGTTTTTGTAAACTTAAATGCTTCGGGATTTTTCTGTAAACGCTTGCATTAGGCAAAAAAACGAAGGAAAAATTACGTAGAAGGACAGACGTCGCTTTTTATATGCGGGGTGACGGTTTGTCGATTTTAAACATGGGGTTCTCAGTTATCTTGCAAGATAGAAGTCCGTTCAGTTAGATAAAAAAAGTAGAGTAAATTTATTCTAACCAATAATCTAAAAATAAATTTACCCTATCATTTTTAGTTTTTACGATAGATTACAGAATAATTCGCACTAAAGATGTAAAAAGCGTTTAAGAACACGATAGGAAACAAAAAATACAAATAAAAGAGTTCTTGGTAGGTAAAGTGCGGGGGGGGGGGGGTTAGATTGAATCTTTTGTTTCGACCTCTTGTAAACTGTTCGGAAGCTGTGCGAAAATATAACGAGCTTCAATTTTTTCGGAGCTTTTTCAGGGGGACGATCTTTGGAACGTGCACAGGTTATCATCACCATATTTTTTTGACGTGCTTTTTTTATTCGAACCTATTATATAAATTAATAATCTGGTATCATACACTGTTCACTAGAAATCTTGGGAAGGTCCGGATCATAGAAGTATTATAATCGGCCGTGTTTTCTTTTCTCTTATATGTACGTAGGTCCTGTAAATATGAAAAATTAACGTTTCCAGGGCAAAACAAAATACATGAAATACAAATTGTAGTGAATGGGCGAGAATATAATGACGGTATTACAGGCAGCGGAGGCTTGTGACTTGTTTGAATGGGGAGGGGGGCACAAAATTTAAAGGAAACTAAAATCTATCGAATTTTATTTCCTTCGAAAGAAATTTTAATCGTTAGCCCTTACGATGAACGTGAACATTTAACGAAATACAGTGTTCCTAATGTTGATGATCAAAACCCTTCAGGAAATTTTGGTTTTCATGCCCGCCCCCCATGTGGTGTTATCTATATATTTTTTAGGCTTTTCTATATAATCTGCAGCTGTCTGACTGGCTCCCGAATTTAGCAACAACGTCCTGAGTTACTTTTAAAATATTACTATTATATTTTGGCAAATTAAATAAGTTACTCTTGTCAAAATTAGAAAGTGAAAATAGAAACCGGGGGGGGGGGATGTCTAGGGGTTATAGTAACATCATAGCCAAGAACATTAAGCAGTACCATAAAACATTTTTCAATGTGTATGGCCTGATTACTAAACGCTGGGGGTATTCCATACCCCCCAGACCACCCGGTCAATGTTTAATTTTTTGGAACTTAATTTGCAATGGCAGATCGTGACTTTTTATAAATGAACAAAATTTATCCTTTAGCTCAATCTATTGCGCATCTAGGAGGGGAATAAATCAGCGATGATTGTAAGAGCAGAATAATAGAATTTATCGACCCCGGGGTCTGGGGGGTATAGAATACCCCCCAACGTTTCATTATGACGAGAAAAGTAAAGCAGTATCACAAAATATTTTTAATGTTTAATCTCCCAATTGCCATGTGCTGGGGGGGAACCCCCTTCGGTCTTTGCAGTCGCCAAGTCTTTAGAACTTCATTAGCTCATTTAGCCGTTATAAATAAACACGGGTATGTTGTGGTTACATCCAGGGTACATAAATAATTATGATAATAATATCTCGTTTTTGGCACATTAGGATCCACATGAAATGACCTGGCAATGTTTGATAATCAGCAGGGCCTGTTGAACTTATTATTTCTGAATAATTTAAACATGTTCTTGCATGTTTAGTTAGTTTTTGAGGGCCCCCTGTAGTCTGAGGCCCGATTCAGAAGATCGCAAGGATTCATCCCCTATATGTGTACATAGGTATTGCTATGTATAGAATATTGCTAAGGACTACTATACTGCCCCTACTAAGGAAAATCACCGTATGTGCATTTTTTGACTATTTTGAGTTAGATGCATTTTCTTAACTAATTTTTTCTCCTCTTTCCATTGCACTGAAATATCTCAAAATCGTTATTTTGTACATACGGTGTTCTTTCTAAGTAGGGGCAGTATAGGCCTTTTTTGCGCTCTTGTAGCTAAATGTAGTTTGATGGCGGTCATGTCTTAATCATTGGATTAATTTGATAAATTTATTTGGAGGAAGCAGTAGCGTATTGGGGCTCGAGCCCCCTTTCCCAAGACTTTGAAAAGCCAAAATTTTGTAGCAGCAGAGCACTCGATTGCTGAGGTGAAAGTCCTAGATTCAAATTCCTGTCAACTAAGTATACAGCAAAATTAAAAGTAAAACCATTGCGTGGTCTGGAATCAACGTTGAACAGTATGTTCCCCATAGTCGACTTGAACGCTGAGGTGCAGGCATTTTATTGCACAATGATTAGAAAGACTAGAAGAAAACAGCAATTCTTTTGACCACAATTTCTTGAAGATCGCATCGCTTTCAGTTTTTTTGTACAATAAAACTAAATAATCGCTCTTTTCAAATGAAACTAATAAACCCATGGAATCCTAACCCCAGCTAGTTTTTCATAATCAAATACAAGCGACTATAACAAAGTAACGAAACCACAAAACTGGCAACAGAGTTGAGGTTTATATCAAAAACACATTTTCATTATAAACACAATTAATAATTAATTGTTTTATCCAAGCGAGAAGTTGGTTTGACGAATTCAAAACCGAATGCTTTTGCGTTAGGCAATTTTGATGAAGCACCTCCGGGGATCTCTATAATTTGTTCCGGCTTTAAAAACGGTCATAAATTTATATTTCATGGAACGGACAAGGAATTGCAACAAATTTCCCAATATTTTAAATATTTCAGTTGGCCGACATCCATTATGTCAAAAGGCTCCTTTTGAAACATTTCCAATTTATGTCTTCTAGCTCTTATCGTCTGGATCTACATTCTGATTGATCGACAATTTAATCAAATTTTTCTAACATAAATTTTCTTTACGGACCAAAAACCACCTTTATAGCTCCAATAATTTTGTTTCAATTGTAATTTGGACGTGCGCTTAATACAGCAAATGAAGGTAAGTGCTTAATTGAACGACTGCTTTGCGTGATTGTTAGAATGTGTAATTGTTTAACGCTCGACGAAATTAAATTTGATTAAACCGTTGACTGTTTAATCAAAAACTGAACTTGACAATGCACATTTCCACTTCAATAAACTCGAAGAGTGTTGCTGTAAAGTTACGCCGCAAACTATTTGATTTTCAAATACCAAAATCTCTTAACGTTACGTGATTAATTATATATATACAAGGGTGAGCATAATACACGCGTTATGTTTTTGTTTTCATGGAATAATTTTCTTCGCTGTTGTTTTGTCTGACTTGGAAGTAATTTTTGTTTTCTAAGGAAAACCAGCCAAACTATAAATTAATCCTTTGGTAATTGTAAGATGTAGTGGCTTTTAGGTTAGCATGCAATGCTATTACTTATGATTAAAAAGATATAAATTTTGGGCAAAACTTTCGAGGATGATACGAACTTCAAGATATTCTCTGAAAAATTGCTAGTATCCAAATTAGGCTCCTTGTTGTTCCAGTAGTCGCTACATATTTTTTAAGTTTTACGTTTTATCAAGGATGTTTTCACTTTTCGTTGGAAATTTAATCTCCGAAGATTAATATTTGTCTAAGAACATTAACGAGAATTGTTAAATTTCGTCATATCAGAATCAAGACATTTCTTGTGGCATTTTCGATTGACTAACTTGAGTAAATAATGGCAAGGAAAATTATGTTCGCAAAAAACGAATTATAATTAATTTTGATGGAAAATTATAATAACAAATATTATTAATTTATTTCAAGCGAGGGAGGATTTGTTAATTAAGGTTGAAGGATCTTTAAACTTTCTGTTTCTGATTGAATAAAAATTTTTGTTTCGAAGTAAGAAAAAAATTAAATAGCACTTCCGTCAAATCAAAACGAAATACTTGAAGCATTAGACATAGCAGGCCTTAAAAGCTTTACGGACACTTCAAACAATGAGATGGTTAGTGGATTGAAGGAAGAAGGGCAACAAAATTGGATTAACGAATCAGCAAAAGTATTAACCACACATTCAGTTCCCTCATGTATTCATTTTAACTTTCGTCAGAACCAACGCAAGAATTTACTACTCATCGATTTGTACCTACGAGGGGAAATCAATAAGTTTGGTAAAAACGTAATAAGGAATTAATATTTTTTAAAGATATAAATTTTATTTTTCGACGTAATCTCCTTGAAGCTCAAAGCACTCGGTACTTCTTTAAATTAATTTTTCTAAATCGCTGAAAAAAATTTGTTTTGATTGCCTTGCAAAATTGCTTAGCTCTTTAATCCTTCATGATTCTTTCTTTAAATTTGGGAATAGAAAGTAATAGCTAGGAGCCAGGTCTGGACTGCAAGATGGGTGCTAGAGAAGCAAAAATTTTTGTTTCGCTTTGCCCTTTCGTTTTCTTGGAAGCTTTCTGTAATTTCTCTAATAATCCTGTTGTTATACTCCATTGACGATGTAGGTAATCAATTAACATAATTCCCCCGGCATCCCAAAAAATTATGACCATAATCTTACCAGCGGATGGTCTTAGTGACGATTTTCCCGTTTCTATCCACTGCATAGGCTCTGTTTGGATTCAGGATCATAACAATTAATCCGTCAGTGGTAGCTGGTACGGGGAGGTCGACGGGGCGCCGCCCTCCTAAAACAGAGTAGCAACTCACAAAAGTAATTTTTTAATGCTCGCACCACTTCGCTTGGATCACAAACGGTGGGAGTTTAAACCACTTCCTAAAAAGTGAAAATATAATTTTTGCCCCCTCCTCTCATGATAACAAACCACGAACGTCCTCTGTTGAGTTTATAGGCCAGTTAAGCAAATCATTCCAGTTCATAGATTCCCCCCTCCCTTTGCAATCGGATGAAACCTATTTATGAGAACTAATGTAAAATGTTTACTTTGCTTGTTATTTTTTAATTTAATATTAATTTCAAAAATTAATTATTAAAACACAATGATATAATAGCGTTTATTTATTTAATTCAAAAATATATAAAAGGATAACAACCTTATGTACTTCCTTTTATTAATGTATCTATCTGTATGTTTATAATGCTAAATTGATCAGTCAAACCCTCCTGCGGCAATCTCTACATTAAAATATGTATTCCGTTTTGGATTCATGCACATCAGTGCAAGATTGGCAGAGTTATGCGCTTAAAGGCCGCACCGAAACATTTTTAGGTTGGTAACCTAAAAATAAACCAACAAGAACCAATAGTCAAGCAATATTGCTAGCGGTATGCACTTGGATGGGTGACCTCTGGTGATTAACTTAAAATAACGCTGCTTCCCTACCAACCCGCACTGGGCCACCGTCCCCTCAACGGTGGAGAGTCCAGGAGGACTCTAAAGTCCAGGAGGGATGGACGAAAGTTGTTTATAAAAGCGGCATTCGGGCTATAGAAGAAAAAGAGATGCGTTATGAATAAAATAGATAACCAGAAATGGTGTTTAATGGCCTCACTAATTGATTGAAAAGGTTGTGCGGCCTGAAGGCCGCACTGAAGTAACAGATCTTTGTCTTAATTTGGTGTTGCATACATGCACACAGATAAATTTGGGCTATGTATGTCGATAAAGATGATATTGCAGGGTTTCACTACCCCATCAGGGGTCCTATCGACCGGGTATTGGGTACTATTCTTCCCCCC
This sequence comes from Podabrus alpinus, assembly GCA_932274525.1. NCBI lineage: Eukaryota > Metazoa > Arthropoda > Insecta > Coleoptera > Cantharidae > Podabrus > Podabrus alpinus. Next base: position 17,091,213 of record OW026457.1, read on the forward strand.
CCCCCCAAGCAATTTACCTAAATAAATAAATTCTGGTAGGATAGCCCAGTATGTTTTTCATGTCGAGAAACAAATGGATCAGTAGAACTTCTACTTTGTCATTCTCAGTAGCTAGATGATGTACATGATATATGTTTAGGTTGAGCAGTGGCTTACCCTAAAGGGCATAAGGGCAAGTGCTCTCTTATCAAAAATCAGAAACAACAACTATCTACAAATGATTATGTAAATAACGATTTTTAAGTAGGTAGGAAATAAAATACAAGAACTTTATGTTTATTTCTTTAAATTTGATGCCCTACCATTGAAACAAGTCACGAGTCGCCACTGGAATCCATGTCTCATCACCTGTTATAAAGTTATTTTAAATTTTTCTTGGATCAGCCTCGCTTAAGTTTCGGCTCAAAATTGCTTCTGTTCAGGAGATGGCAAACATGGAACCCATCTTGTACGTACTTGTAATATATTGAAATGCTTTTATTTATGTTTTGTAAATTTTAATTATAATTTCCAATGTTTTCAAAACGTACTGCTCCAAATTAATTTCGCTCTTATTACGACCATCTGCTGTACTTACGCACTTAACACAAATGTTCATCATCACCTTTCAAGCACAAAATTTTTCATTTCTTTCTTAATTGAACACTTCTTAAAATATTAAAGCTTTATTTTTGCACACTTTTTATAAATTTTCAAACATGTAAGTAATTCTTAAAACAAATTCAAAAATTAACTTCTTTACAAAATTTCTTCGGAACCAAGAAGATGTAAGTTTGTCATCGACGACCAAGGCATTGAGCAGGTGATGTCTTTTGTATATCTGGGAGTGGAAATCACGAGTTGTGGAGACCTAATCAAGGAGGTACGTAACCAGACAGTAAAGGCGGCTGCTATATCGGGATGCCTGAGAGAAACAATATGGAACAACGAATTTTTAAATATCGAAAGTAAGGTGCGGATATACAAGATATGTGTAAGACCAGTAATGACATATGCCGCAGAGACACGTCCAGATAACTCTAAAACAAAGAGGCTACTACGAACAGCTGAAATGAGAACCCTACGCACAATAGCGGGAAAAACGCTATGGGATAAAATAAGAAGCGAAGTAATCCGAGACACATGTCAGGTGTTAGACGTAGTAAGACGGGTAAGGCAAAGAAGAAGAGGTTGGAACGAACACGTCAATCCCATGAACAACAATAGGCTTGACCGAATAGTCAGAGATGGGAAAGTTGTCCATGGAAAACGACTGCCGGGAAGACCACCGAAGAGATGGCACGAAAGCTGCCAGTCCATATCACAAGAAGCTGGAAATAACAGGCCTTAAGGCCTAAACTAAGACGAAGAAGAAGAAGACAAAATTTTAATGCCAAATTTAACCACCCTGTCCCTGATGAGAAGACAAACCTGGTCCAATCTTGCCCACGCAGAAAATCAATTCCTACAATGATGGCAGCTTCCTCGATAAGAATGCTCAACCTGTAAATGTAAAGGAACGGGTGCATCTTCGTTGGTAAATAAAACACACCAATGGTGAAGTAAAGTACAATTAAGGCAAATTATGTTTGGAACACAGCAAAAAGAAACAAGGCATTCATAGTGCTTCAAAAATAATGGCACACCCTTTGTATGATATAACGGAACGTCACAGATGCAGTCCAAACGTGATATTCCCAGAGCAGCACAAGACCAAAAAATGATTGGCCAGTTGACAAAACCAACCAAATTCACACAACCAAAAATTAGAAATAATTTGTTTTACCTCGAATTCGGATAAGCTCACAATTATTAAAGGTGACAATAGATCCCAATCTCTGGAGTGTGAATCAGAAACTGGAGATGACACAAAGCAGCTCTGAAAACCCGCCGACGAACTTCCCGGCAGAATGATGTTGACATTACACAGGAACGTCGCAAAGGAAGCTGGAACAACCGCTGACGATCGTAAATTCGGTGATTGCAGAAAAATAACCTCAACATGTTAATTGAAAGCGAATATAAGTAAACATTCGCTGTTGTTATTGTTGTGACAATTCGAAATGCTGGTGATATTTAACAAAATCCAGAATTCGGTTGATGATATCTATCACCATCTAATCACTTGAGCCCGTTTTTAATGGTTTCCAAAATGGCTTATCATACAACTGCCTTAATAACCACGCGACAAACAAAATGCACTGGCAAAACAAACTAGCTACTGTTACTTTAACAAATCCGCAATAAGCGATGGCACGTATGACGCAAGAAAAGTCAAAACTGCATTGGATTCTCAAACAAACACATCTATTGTCACATCTTCGCGGTTCGAGAGCCTAGTAGGAGAGAAATTCGTCACAATTTTGCATACATGCCTCATACAATGAAAGTTCAAAAGCAACTGTATCACAAATTTTTAGCGTGATTGCCCGTCCAGGGTCATTTACACTTTTTAACAAATTTTTGGCGTGTCTACGGCGGCAAAGGCCAAGAACACACTGCTTACCATTCGGCTCTGCTCTTCTATCTTTTACCTTGAAAACATAGTGTCAACCAAAAATGAATTTCCCTGACAATAATTTTCAAATTCAATTATTTTTCGGTGTTCACCTTCTAGGGACTCCTTTCCTGCTTTGAAAATTCGTACCCACTTGTAAAATGGTTTTAATGAAGGTGAAGTTTCCTTGTACACTTCAACCATATCATTTTGTATTTATTTTGAACTTATACTATTTTTTGTTAAAAATTTAAAATCTTCAACACTGTCGGAATCTTTGTATAACTCCTTTCCTTATACCGTTTTTACCGATCTTATTAATCTCCCCTCGTATACCTACACAATTTTATTATTTTTCTGTATTGATAATAATTGAAACCATTTTCTTCTTATTTTTATAAGAAAAATTTAATTTAGAAGTTGATACACCTATATAAAAACTGCGAGGGAGAGAAAATAAATTTATTAATAACATTGTCAATTTTTTGTAGACTGCAAGATTAAATTCTTGTAGTATCTTAACAAAAAAATTGATCTAATAAAATTTTAAACCCTTAAAATTTACTTCCTGTAATGTAAAAATAATTATATCTCGCAGTGAAAAAGTTTTAAGTGCAGGGGTTGCGCGTCGGGGCGGTTGTCCTTCGCCGTCGTATAACAATGACGATATAATGAGAACTTATTATCTCTATGGCTCTACTTTTATAACACTGGCGCGTCTGCGGCTCTACTGAAGAGATATTAAAACATACTTTTTATAAGAGCTTTTTATTTATTTAAATCTCGAAAAATTAAGATTCTGATTTTGTTGATACAACTGCTTCGCTAAACAACTTTTTTAGTACCTAATCTAGGTTTTCATTTTTTTAAAGTTACCAACTCTTTTTATTGTGTAATTTAATCACAATACGTTAAAATTTCATACACTTCCGGCAAATATTCTGTTCCTTGGTATGCTATTATTAATCCTGTATAATGTCGAGTTCCATCGGAAAATATTTTCCCTATGATTGTTTGCTTGTTACGTATCGCTCTGCCGACGTACAGTGGAACCTCATCTTCAAACCCAATCACTACAAAACGGCAACCAACTCCTAATACTGCTGGTGGAGTATACCATTTATAATCTCTAGTACTTCGGCTGCAAAGGATCTGTAAAATTAAATTGTAAACACAGTTTACGACGTGTGCATAAACCCAGCTTACTTTTAAATTTGACCCACTATTGCTTGACACTGTTTTTTGACGAAAAGCCCCAACTGCAGTTAGATTTCCATTCGTAATGGTAGCAGGAATTGTATGGATCGTATAAGTTGCTCCAGAACACTCAGCTATACTCATTTGACCAATATAAGTTGTTTGTTCGTTCTCATTTTTGCCACCTTCTATAGCATCATTTGATACAATTCCATTGTAATCTCTCCAGTAATGCTCTGTAACAGTTGCAAAAGCTGCCATAGGTTATCATTCCGACATTTAAAAAATAAGTGTAATACCTTCTATAGAACGCAATAGTCCTTGGCCACCATTAAAACTTAAGGTACTGCAAAGTACCAACAACAGTGAATATTTCATTGTACGATCAAGAACTGTTGACGAGCAACTTAGCGTTTTTCCAAATGTTATCGGTTATCTAGTAAATTTTATTATTTTAATTTACAAAAATGTCAATGGGTTATCAGTAGTTCCATTAATAAATAAATAAGTTATCTATAATATTATGTGCAACAGTTTTCTGGTGTACTTCCCTAGGTCACGGTGTTACTTTAAACTAGTAACATCATCGGCCGATAAATCTTATTCCCCCCCCTTGCAATGAAAAGTAATTGGTCAAAAGTCCTCTGCCGAAAAGAGTTTGTAAATAATTGGAGAGAGCTTGGACTTCGCATTTTTTGTATCATAAATAAGCTTCCATCTGGAAGGGTCTCTCATCGTATCTCCTATGTCTGCAACGTGCGTTCGAAGTGTTTTCACATACTTAGGGAACATACTGTTTAGCTACAGAAAGCATAATACATTTCATTTCGAGAAGGGCTCTCTTGGCAGATGATCTCGGTGCTTTCCATTGTTTTCCGTGGAGAATTGATCAGAAAACAAGTTTTTACTTTGCCTGGAGTTGAACTGGAAGCCACAAGTTGCCCCCCAGGTACAGCCAAATAAAAAATATACAATACTGCGTTGCTGGGCGCAAGGTGAAATATACAAAGGAGGGGGTGGCGCATTTTTAAATTCAATATGTGATACACACATGTGTAACATTTAACATGTTAAGATGGGAACCGTACTGAAGGTCTAGGGGTTTCATTTCAACTGGTCTTTTTTCAGCAGGGGCGGAATTAGAACAGAACTTTGCGGGGAGGCCCCAACCGTGGGAGACAAAAGGAATGTTATCTACACACTGCAAGGGCTGCCATACATCTCTCAATTCGGGGAGGGGTCGAAATATATATTTGATAAAGAAATTCCAGAAAATACAAAATTGAAAACTAACTGAGAAAAAAACGAAAACAAATTAAAAACTGCAATATCATTAAAATTAGAATGGTTTGGACGGGAGACCCTTATTACTGTCACTTCTAATATGAAGGCTGAAGCTGGAAAGACGGATTGTAATATTTAATACAATTTATAATACAAAATGGAGGCCCAAATTTTAAAGTTTCTCTACTGCCCCAAAATAATTGTTCTGAATCTGAATGAAATGTAGACTCAGATAACATCCCAATGTAAGGTCAAACTTCATGGGTTTCTTTGGACACCTGAAATTCAGGCGCCTAGACAGCAGCGCCCATAGGCCATATACCGGGAAAAAGCATATGCATAACTGGTGAGACCAGAACTAGAAAAAATAAAACTTATTTATGTATCGGGTGGAGGTTTCTCAGTTTCTGGATAAAGGGGTTATCCACATCCACGCATCTAGAGTACATTGTTTAGATAATTTTGCAATACATTCATCAAGGGATTTCAGTTTTGTATCCGTATCGAGTTTACGGTCAGTAATGTTCAAAGTATTTCTTAGCGCAGCCCTCCGATGAACATCAACACTCTGTAGATGAGCTGCAAAATAAAAGAGAACGAAAGAGGATTGATTCACCTCAAAAAATGGATCGTGAAATCTACACCACATAGCCTGTGCTGTGCTATGCTATGCTCTGTGTTATGTCAACACAAACGTTGAACAATGTCATGGTCATGCGCAAAATAGCATAGCAACTCATAACTATGTGAACGTCACTATTGAAACCCTATGTTTCTACTTCAATGTTTGACATTGGCATATCACAGCACAGGCTATGTGGCGAGCCCTTAAGAGTGTTTGCGTCAAAGAGCAAAATGTAAATGCGAGGGGGGTCATTCTTATTATGAAGGTTAGGGGCAAGTAGGCCTTAAAAATGCTAAGATAATAACATCCATCAATAGAAAACGAATTTTGTCAACTTAATGGTCAAACAATAACTGCTGTTCACTGGGGGGGGGGGGGCAAAGTGAAACTGCCAAAAGCAGCTGGAGAAATAATACTTTAAACTTCTTCACCAGACATATATTCATGATGTGCAATTGAGGAAATATTACACAACAAACAACAATTCTTTACAAACTGATTAAAATAACAAAATTAGTTCATACTTATCATTAAGAAACTGTATAAAAACGCAGTGACGGCTTGCATTAAAGGGCACAAGAGCAACCTCCCTCCCATTCAAACCAGAAACTAAGCACTAATCATAATTTTAAGTAAATGAAAATACGGTAAATTTATAGTTTTCATTTTTATTTAAATTCTATATAATTTACGATTGGAAATGTAGTTCTAAATAATTGAAGGCTTCTGACACCGGGGGGTCTGGGGGGTATGGAATACCCCCCAGGCATACATAAGCTGTAAAAGAAAGATTTATAATTCAATATATAATTTAAAAATTAGGAGTAGGTAATTATTTATAAAAATAATAATTTGAATTAAAAAAAATCACGATCTGCCACTGCAAATTAAGTTGTCAAAAATTGAAGGCAGTAGATGCTGGGGGGGTATTCCATACCCCCCAGACCCCCGGATACTAAAGTTCACTTTCTATTGTTGACTTAATTCGATATTTAATTTTAAATTGAAGAATATAGGTGATAATAATATTTGAATTATAAAAAGAGGTTTATCCTTTTTCTTCGAATTTTGTTTATTGAAAAATAATTACGATGCCCTACTGCAAATTAGGCAATACAAAATTGATGGCTGCAGAGACTGGGTGGTATGGAATACCTTATGTATTAATATGATTTACTGTTGTTGATTATCATGATGTGCTGTGAGGGGTAGGGGGTATTCAAACTCCAAGGGTTCTATTTGTAATTTTGATTAGATATTTAATTTGAAAATTAAAAGTGTTTATAATAATCACAATTTGAATTAGATAAAAAGCTTGTAAATGCATATTTTTCCATTTCTGTTCAATTTAGTTTATCGAAAAAAAGTCAGGATCTGCTACTGCAAATTAAGTTGTAAAAAATTGGACCCCCCCCTCACCAGGCATACGATGATAAATCATTTAAACATGTTTGTGGCATTGCTACTTTTCTTGACTTTAATAATATGTTGGGCTTCCCCCAAACCGCCCGGTCACTAATTTGTGTTACTCTGTTCTTGGAATTTTCGCTGCTAAATACGCGGTGGATCAACAGAAACAATTAAATTGGTGATAATTTCTTCAATTTTGTTTATTGGAAAAAAAATCACGATCTGCCACTACACATTAAGTTTGTCGAGACCAGAGAGGCGGGGGGGTATGGAATAGCCTCAGCATGTGATGATAAAGATGTAAAACATTAAAAAATATTTTATAATACTGTTTACTTTTCTTCGTCATGATGATGTGCTGGGGAGTACTCCAAACCCCCCCGGATTTTATTCACCTTCTGTTCTTCACTTGATTAGGTATTTAATTTGAAAATGCGAATTATTAATATTTGCCAAGCAACACAAGAAGTTAATTTTACACCCCTACATCACGGGGGCCCATGCAATCCTAAATTTCTTGAATATTCCTAAGAGTTTATCGATTAAAGCTTCTTTGGAATTAAATTACTCCAGAAGTAAATGCAGTAAATTTATAGTTTTCCGTGTTTTAAATTTTGTACTGTTCCATTGAGTCGCCAGGGAAAAATAGGTACTATATCAGATCATAATATCTCCAACAACTTTTCCAGACTGGAACTCGTTGATTCCTAGTTTTCTAGTAAGGCTAAAACACAAATTTACATATAATTACTGGAGTAACACAGATAAATTATAACATAACCTGATTTACTTGAATTCGTAAGGAAATCTCAAATAAGGTCACTGAAGTAAATAAAAATTAAAACTTGTTAATAATAATAATAAAATTCACAAACTGAGAATTCAGTAAAAAACAAACGTTTTTTTTTTTAAATAAAATACATAATACAGGATGCATAAAATTTAAATGAGGTGGTGGAGCAAACAACAAATCGTTTAATGTGCTTAAAAACATCACCTAATGTATTTTAACTTAAACGAGTGCGTGTGCGTTAAGCAATATTTGATGGCAAACTATCTACGATGGAAATGTCAAATTTAGACCACATTTTGGCCTAGTTTAGTGCTCTTTATGCAGGAATAAATCTAATAATCTATTTAATGTCCGCTAGTCCTTCCTCTTTGTTCTTTGAGGTTTAAATTGCACTTCAGAATATCCCTACGGGTTAGCTATTGTATTAAGACTGTTTGGGTTTCCGGTTTGCTTTAAAAAATGTTGACGAAATTATTATACTTTTTAAATCAATCGACCCCGCTTTGATATTCGATACCTAACATTTATAAAGTAGTTATTTTCCTTATCGTATTTTGTTAAATCTTACCGTTTACGTTTGATTAGATTTTATTAACCAGTTTTCCTGTGTTTAGGTAGCACTTTTCATATTTCGATGCCATTCGGCATCGATTATTTACCTAGTGGTTAGTTAAGGTTAAACTAATTTATAATTAGTATACGTAGAGCTATTACGAAAAGCCATCTTCAAAGCTAAACTGATGACCTATTAATAATTGAATTTTGATACAAAATAGGGACCCAGTCTTCACTGAAATATTACGTTTACCCCGTTTACCTAACTCGGTAATTATTAATTTAAGGGTTAAAATTTATTTTTCCGGTATTATTTATAATAACACAAAATTGAAGTGTTGAAAGAACAAAAAGGTTCGGCAAATTTTTAATCCATTGAAAACTTTCAACATTCCGGTATAGTTTGTTTACACGAAAAAAGAGAAAAAGCGTTTGTTCAGCGGAGCTTTTAGTTGAAAAGTTTGTAGGTTACTTAAAAGTGAGTCTATATTGTTATAAAAAAAGGAAAACAACTAACAAGTTTAATAATCACTTTTAAATCATTCTACGAGGAAAAGCTTCTTCAAGAGTTCGGGTACATAAAGTTTTCCGATAAATAAATTTACTCGGCGGCTGCTAGGACAATAACTTTGTGTACTGTAATTATTTTCAGATGGTTTCAGGATGTACAGTGGACGTCGCTTAATGTCTTAATTATCAAAAAAGTCAAAAACACCTATTTTTATTTATTGGAAACATTTATTGAAACAATCATTTGCACACACAATAACACTTAATGATTTTACGTATCTATTTATAGACACATGTTTATTTAGCGTCAGGTAGAATTTTATCCCTACAATTAATAAAATGCCTGTAAATAAATTTTTTATTGAATTTTAACAAAAATTTGATCGCATAATCTGTGATCGTAATAACCGGGGTTTATAATTGTAGTAAGTATATGAAATTTTAATCAACTCATTGGTTGTACTACTGTTGTGTTTCTTTCTCGAACCGCATGATAATAAAATGAAATTATTTCAAACTTCCTGTTAATGGTTATCGTACGATTTTATAGTAATAGGTGCAGTGTGAGTGGTTTTGATCTCGGTTTTGATCGAGGGTGAGGGAGGCGAATATTGTTAGATCCTGACGGGCTAATCAAGTTGTTTCTACGGAGTTGGCCTTACCGGAACCTTAATATATCCACCCTCATCCCTTACTTGCGGTGTTGTCGTTTCCGGAAATAGTTGGCGTTAGTGAGCGTTGGATTTGTATTATTTGAGTAATACGGCCTAGTTAAAACAGAGCGGTAAACATCAAGACCGTGTAAGGCTGTTAAGGCAGGATAAGCTTTACTCAGTTTTGTAACTCGAAACAATTTTGATAATTAAGTTACTTAACTTGGTTTAACTTCAGAATACCTGCAAGATTAATAGCTGACGCGTAAACACGTTATTTACGGCCACGATTATTTAATTTTTTTTGCTTAAATAAATTTCCAAACAGGCGGAGATGTAAATTAATGCCTGTTTAATTTTTTCCAAATGAACGTGTTTTAATTGCATAAAAGATAGAAGGTTTTGTAAAGTGTCGGAATTAATTCGGAATGTAATTGGTGTAATTTTTTTTATAAGTCTGCACTCAGCAAACGTATTGTAACATCCACAACAAAACAAATGTTATATTCTGTGTCTGACATCAAATGTAAGGTTCTCAAACGTTTTTATGAAAAAAAAGGAGTTATACTAAGGGGGTACCTGGATAAACACAATTATTTCACTTATCTCATTGATAATCTCGCACAAGAGTAAACAGGATAATTTATATTCGCATGAGTTAGGGAAATATTTTTTATGAAACAGCCCTTTTGTTACAATATTAAATTTTTTACGATCATATAAATTAGTGGCTTAAAAACGTTCTAAAGCCTGGCAATTAACATGTTTTTGCACAATAAATTAATAGGTCATTTAATTTAAACAAATGCGTTATTTCATTAAATTTCGACTATTTTTAAATGCCGCATGTTGTCGGTAACATAAGTTTTCAGGAAATTTAATTATCATGAACTGGATAAATATTTAATAATATTTATTATTTAAATTTGGCACAGTTATTATGTAGGTCTCTGCGTATGTTTTTGTATTGAAATAGTGCAAAAATTCGCAAAGGAAAGGAAAGTTAATTTTGAGTAGCCTGCCTTCCCTTAAGGAATCTCGATAATCCATTCATGCGCGTCCCTATGGGACGCGCATGAATGGATTATCGAGATTCCTTAAAGGAAGGCAGGCTACTCAAAATCAACTTAAAAACAATAATGAATGCTGTCAAACTGTCAACCGATCGACAATGCAAATACGTGTGCACGTGCTTTACGTTTCTATTTGATCAATCTTAACCAAATTTGGTGTAGAAGTTATTTACAACGCTACGAAAACCATAGGTTACTTTAGTACCTTGGAGTGAAGCCGAAGGCCGAACAACCACGGTCTACACGTATGCCTGCGATACCCTTGAGTGAGGCCGAAGACCGAACAACCACATCCGACACGGTCTAGATGGCTAAAGGCGGCCGGTAGGCCGACTGTGCCAGCTAGTATTTAATAATTCTACACAGAGAAAAAAAATCTTTTGATGTCAAGTATATTTTTACTTCAAATTGAAGTACAAATTCGTTTCGCATCAATTTAATGTCAATTTTACAACAAATGAAGTAAATTTGACAACAATTCAAGTAATATTTATTTCAAATTGTTGCGAGACGAATTCCTACTTCAATTCTTTTCTCAGTGTAGAGTCTTAGGAGTTTATAACGGTTTATAAGTTCCAAACAAACAAATATTCATTTTTATATAAGAGATTTGCAAAATGATTAAATGGTTAAAGCACGTTATTACCCACCCTGAAATTTAAAATTTCGTCTAGAGATTCGGAAAGCTGACGGTTTATATAGTATAATTAAAAAAAAAATTTGCGGAATATTCATAAGTTTTTGAATAAATCGACTTTGAAGTTCGAAAATTTACCCATTCAGTGACACGCATAAGGAATCTCACTTCATTCTGTTGACGGTGCGCGCACAAAGATATACCCTAACGCTTCAGAGTCGAATTCGGACCTAAAAATGCTCAAAATGTCCCAAAATTACACCAATTTCTTTTAAATTTGATTGTGGGCGTGACCTACACTTTTCCCTCAATAAAAGGGTTGTTTATGATATTTTCGATAATTTATTTTGCTAAATCGACTATCAAACCTTCAGCTTTCTGAATCTCTATGGAAAATTTTCAATTTCAGGGTTGGCAATAACGTGCTATCCCCTGATAAAATAAAACATATAATAATACCTGGAATAAGATTAGTCAAGTTAAATTTTTGTAGCGTATAAACATTAGTTGAAACACCATAAAACATACTAAAATATATTTACAGATAAAGTTAAAACAACAGAAAATTATTATTATTTATACCGAAATCACTATATTTATGTACACCCTGTATAATTATTTATAACACTATTAATTTAGCAGCAGAAAAGAGCAGTAGCGCCATCTGTTGTTCAAATTTTTTACTCTTAAAATGATTATATAATCATAAATAATACCAAGTAATCATAAATAATCATCGATAATCTCGAGTAATAATCCTAGATAATCACAAATAATCTTAATAATTATTGATAATCACAATAATCAGTAATAATAATCTTAAGTAATCACGATAATTTATTAATAATCTCAATAATATTTTACATAATATAATCTGTGTACATCAAAAATCTAAGTGAACAACCCCTCGGTAAAAATTCAACCGATTTCTGTGTTGTTTGCGAGCCGTCTGAACTTACGAGATTTTAAGCTAATGTTAGTATTTTCCTCAAATTGGAAATGTTAGCGATAACATCAAAGGTGAAAATGTGGTAGTAATATTGAGTTCAGTTTAACAAACTTATTAGTGCATGTGTTGTTAGTGGTGATATGTATAATCACTACCCAAGTTTTGAAAAGGGTAATGAAGTAAATTTGAATTCACTCGTCTGCAAATATACTCTCTATTCGTCGGAAAACATAATATCTACGTTATTAATCCATGGATGAAAACGCAATAATTTCGTATGCCAAGAAACGAGAAATAATATTGAAAAATTATTACCTCGTGAGTTATGACACCAACTCTTTTCATTCGAGCTACGAAATTACAGCTACAGCTTAACGTGGAATCTGAACCGTGGTAATAATTCCAGAATAATTGAAATTTAACTCCCCCTCCTGCGTCGAACTAGGTGTTCTACGTGGTACAGTAATTACGGGCCTTTTTTAATTTTAGAGACTAGTTAAATTTTCTTCGTGCTTTTGACAACTTGTGTAAAGGCAGTAACAGTAAAAAATAGTTAAATGTAGAAATGTTATTCTAATTAAATTGTAACAAGAATTTTCAGTTATTTTCACCATTACTTACATTCCAATAGTTTTTGTTTTTCATTTCTTGAATTTTGTCGACGTTTTGATTTCGTATTTTCAATTTATACTTTAAATTATACTCATTTTAAATATTTATATAGTAGATTTTAAAGTTGTTTTGAAAAAGCTATATTTTAGAACATTTTTTATTTTGATATTTATCCCAGAAAAATCTGTTTTGCATGCACACGAACAATAATTTTTTTTTAATTAAATCTATAATTTATATTCAAATCAACAATGGAGAATATTATAATATATAGAATTTTGTAAGTAACATTTTGTCACATATCCTCACGTCCCAGGCAATTTATACGAATATAGTCAAAATAAGTTGTAATTGAGGACTTGTCAAGTTGCTTACCCAGCAAACTTACAGCAACCTGTAAATCAGCACCTGTCACGCTACTGTCTGAGCAAAGTTACAGCAACGGCCAAATAAGCTATAAATGTCATCTGCCAGCTGCCTGGCAGTAAAAAATTGATTTTACAGGTAATAATCAGAAATTACCGTCACAGGAACCGAAAATTTTAACCCACAATTTGTTAGGTACCTAGAACTGTTTTTTTCTTTTTTTCTGTTTGGCTTATGCATGGAAGTGAGAATCTCATACGAGACACCAACTCGATTTGAGTTGGTACTGTGGGACTTCACCCACTAAACTCCCCCCTGTCCTACCACGGAGAATCGGGATTACTTTTCACGACATTATTTCCGTCATTCTCGGTGTTTGGTCTCTGCTATTTCTTATAGGAGAAGTCACTTGTTTCATGTTCATGAAGATGTTCTTCATCGTTCATGATTCCAAGTACCTAACGGATGATTAAGGCATCGGTTCGCGATTTGTTCTTCTTTTACCGCGTTTCAGGACCGCTGGTCTTTCAGCACGATAGCGACCATGGTGTCGGGTGTGATCACCGCTTTTCCATTTCCGGCAATGGGAGGCTACTTTCAATGGGACAGAAAAAAAATTTTGAATAAAAACGAAAAATATAATAATAACACAGCATTCCATTCCAGTCGGAATTTTGCTATCTCCGTAGAGATTTTCAAAATCGTTTATTGGGGTGGTTTAGTCCCCACTTTCTTTACATTTTTTTTATATTGTAATATCAGATCTCGCTTCATTTGATATTCTTCTCCATGTCTTTCTGTTATCTTCATTATCCAGTCCTCGACACTTATCATTCTTATGTCCTTCATCATCTGGTCCCACCATCGAACCCTGGGCCTTCCTCTGGTACGGTCCTCCATTGGTCTCCATTCTGCGATACATCTTTTGATTGTATTCTCGTCAATTCTCATCACGTGTCCGAGCCATTTCATTCTCATAGACTTAATTATTCTCACGATGTCTTCATTTAAAAAAGGTAATTGCAGCATTTCAGCAACTACATCGTGGTAACGTGGAAAGTTTGATTTGACATCGCTTCATACTTCTAATGCATTATCAGCAATGCGATAAAGTTGCGGGATAAGATTGAGGTGCACAGGGATCCTCAACCCAACGGTATGATAGGGACGCTGAACTTCTACCCCTTCTTCTGCAATTTTGCGGCATTGTAAAATGTTATGTTGTATGGGGGGGGGGGATCTAATAATTCTTTCTTCTGCGTCGTCGTTTACTTCTTGCTAGAAGCGTGCCATCCCATCCAAACCCAAAACGAACCAAAAATAATTATAAAAATTGGCTATGTAGACATTGCTTAACTTTTCCCATTCAAATCTAGAATCACAAATTATTGTCTCTAAAATCAATGAATGAGATTTGGTGAGGTTTCATGTTTAACACCCGCTTTTGTTTAATTAAGCTATATTTGACGATTTTCGATAAATTTTAGACTGAACTAAATTGGAAACTGTTTAAAACAGTGTCATAAACTGAAATTTTCTTTCAGTTCCTTCGTAGGGGTGTATATAGGTTATCAGGCGGTAAAGCAGTAAAAAATATTTTATCATACCGTTGTAATACCCCCCCCCTCCTCAGTTTCTTGCCTCATGACAGAGAACATTACAGGTGCGATTTTTTATATTAGTAAAGCGATTTGCAAATTATTTTTTTATTAACAACACGGATCATTTTGTATTTACGACAAATTTCACAGCCTCTTAGCGTCTTCCAAATTTGCAGATAGGATCTTTTAATTCGGTGGAAAACATGGGAAAAAGAAATGATTTACACGTAGATACGGTAACTCGATTTTCGTAAAAATGTCAGGTAAGACCTTCTTGCTTAGTACGGCAGTATTGATCTGAAGAGTATTACTCGTTTCACAATGAAGAGTATTCATGTTTTCAGGGTAATTTATTTATCCATTTTCTTTCAATTTTGTCTATTAAAAAGAAAATCACGATCGGCCACTAAAAATTTAGAAATGAAGCTCTAAAAAATTGTAAGTTATACAAAACGAGGGTCTGGGGGTATTCCAATACCTCCAAGTACATGGTGATCAGATGATAAAATTTAAAAATAGTTTGTAATGGTTCTTTGCTTTTCTTGACTTTGATGGGGATCCGGACAATTAGGCGCGGGCGATTAGACGCAGACCGTTTAGGCGCAAAGCCATTTAGGCGCGGGCCCAATTAGGCGCCGGCCATTTAAGCGCCGACCATAAACAAATTAAATTGTTAATCTGTTATAAGTCTGTATTTATTTTTAAAAATCATGAAAGTCCATTAATAATTAAAAACATATAAATCTTCGCAAAAAGTTAAATCGGCCACAAAGAGGTGAATCTGCCGCAAAGAGTTGGATCTGCCGCGAAGAGGTGGATCTGTCGTTAGGTTAGTGTTAGTTTTTGATATTTCTTTAGAAAACTAATAATTAAAAACAAATAAATCTTCGCAAAAAGTTAAATCGGCCACATAGAGGTGAAATTAATACAGACTTATAACAGATTAACAATTTAATTTGTTTATGGCCGGCGCCTAAATGGCTTGGTGCCTAAACGGTCTGCGCCTAATTGTATCCGCACCTAATTGTATCCGCGCCTAAATGGCACGGCGCCTAATTGGGTCCGCGCCTAATTGGCCTAGACCCACTTTGATGATACGTTGGGGGGTATTCTATACACCCCTGACCCCCCGGTCGATAATTTGTGTTACTTGGCTCTTAGAATTCTTGCTGTTAAAGGTGCAATGGACTTACTGCACGAATCGATAAGCTAGGTCGATAAATACAAGGTGAATTCAATTTTATTTATTCAAAAAAGTCACAATCTGCCATTAGAAATGAGGTTTGTAGCAACGGGGGGGGGGTTATAGAATACCCCCCAGCATCTGATGATCAAGCAGTAAAACATTAAAAAATATTATATGATCCTGTTTTACTTTGTAGTCGGTAACAGTTGTTTAGTAACTACATTATATCAACTTGGAAATTTTAATTTAATCGTTTCGTACTTCTAAGGCATTATCAGCAACGCGGCGACGTTGCTGGATAAGATTGCGATACACCGGGAACATTAACTCAATAGCTCCTTCTCCTGCATTTTTGCGATATTCTGAACAATTGTCCTGTTCCTATACTAAACATTTATATTGTGCAGGGGGGGGGCTCGATGATCCGTCTTCGAAGACCAAAGGGTGCGGGGCTTCCCACGGGAACAAAAATAAACATCAATAGTTATGGTATTTTTACAGCTTAGTATTCAGCAATTCGATATTGATATAAATGTTTAACTTCGTCTCTTATTTTCGTTTTAAGTTTTGTTTTAGTTCTAACCGACAAATTCGCTTTAATTTTAATGTTTAGGTAGGTAAATGATATGCTTTAAATTGGAATTTAAATATTCCATGCCAGAAAATATTATTTGCTGTAGATAAGCTCCTCTATTTTATGAAATTATTATTAAAATAAACTTGAAAAGTTAATGAGTTTTGATTTATTATTGTTTAATTAACTGGTTAACTTTAAAGCTCGTTTTAGTAATAGGAAATATTACTTTTCGAGAGCATATTAAATATTGATACTGTAAATTAATTTTTCTCTAAAACAGCAGAAAATGGAGAGTTACGTTGAGATAAATTAAAGCGAAAATCAGCTATTCCGGTACAAACTACGTAATCTTGGTAATTTGATTAACCTTAGCGGAATTTCACATTTTACCAGGCATGTTATATCAGGTTACTTACTTTACGTCGAAGGTACGCCCCTTGTCTATTTGCTAATATGGTTTTTCGAATTTCTATTATAGCAATGCAATACTAATGTTAAATTTTTGTTTATTTAAAACACCGGCCTCGCATTTCTTATCTTCGCTCGTACTGACCTCGTCGGTGTCTACCAGTGTCAGAGAATTATAGGAAATAAATTCGTAAAATTACGCTCCTCAGTATCAGATGATCAAGAGAAGAAATCTTGAAAATTAGAAAAGTAAAACTTTAATGCTTCTTTTCTATCGGTAGGTAACTGTGAGGGTAGGGGGGGGGGGTAACTGAAGGATATTCTATATCCCCTAGACCCCGCACGGTCACTAAAATTAAGATCCTTTAAATTATCTCGGATAATCAGGCCTTTTTATATGTGAATTTAATCAAATTTACTGTTTTTACAAAATTGCTGCTCAGAAGTATTCCACAGTCTCCTTAACTTCGAAAAATACCTACAATTTCATAATGATAGCCTTCTTCCTTGAACTCCTTTTTTATGCGATTTAGAGGTTTTGATTTGTTAAAAATCTCTGGAATGCCATTTCTATGGCATTGTGACAAATTTAGAAGCCTGATATCAAATAACTTTATCCATGTTTTGAATTTATAGAGCCTAGTTCACGCACAGCCCCGAGTGTTAAGCTCCAACTAATTAAATTACTGTGGTGGTCGTACAGTACGTATTTATTATTAGTATTACCTTGACATTACAAATTTTATAACATATTTTCTTCCTATATAATATAATTATTAGAATCTTATTCTATCCACGTCTTATCAAATAATATGAATATTATTTGTTATGCTTAATGCATATACTATTATCGTCTCTTTTGAACTTGAAATTGAATTATATAATAAATTTATTTAGAAGTACATTAAATAAACAATATTTGCGTACAATTTTCATGTTTATCTCCCTTAGGAATTGTTTCGTTAGGGGTTAAATAAAAAAAACATAATGTGGGAAAAACGATTTAACTTACAACACGGTATTCGGTTAGGTGGCCACTTTGTTGCGCGCAGAAACTTTTAGGTTAGGTTCCCGCGAAAAGTGAGCTTAGTTATTTAGCAAATTATGCGTTGTTTTTATGAATAAACCAGCAGAGGGTCTGATTTTGGTTTATTTTTGTTCTTAAATATTGAATGACAATTCCCGAGGGAATTTGCTTAAATATATGAAGAAATGCCTCACCTTCGGGAATTCCCATTATCAATTGAACTTCACTTTGTACTAATAACAGAGTTTACTTAAATATTTAAGTTAAATAAAAAATATAACTGTTACTTTTATTGAATTCAAAATAAATATATTTAACTCGTCGTAATTATTTTGATTGTGCGGCCTAAAGGCCGCACCGATAAATTAAGGCTATTTGTAACCTGAGGTGCCTTTTACAATATTTTGTGGCTAGCCAAAAAACTTCTAGCTACGACTAATCGTTCTGCCAGTCTTTAGCCTCCATTTCGTATTTTATATGGTATAATTCAGGGTCGTACCCAAAACCCGGAGGACAGCGAAGGATCGTATTCCTTTCGCCAGAAATACAGGGCCTGATAGTGCTCGATTTGTGGGTTACAGGAAGGGCAACGGAAGCCACACAAGTCGATTGCCAATGTTAGACCTAACAATGGACTTTGTAGAACATGATGCTATTTTAAAAGTGTACTCGCACTGCGCCGCAGGCGATTTTATACACGATGTCAGGTGACCAAATAAACCCGGAGTAGGTCAACTCGGCAGAAGGTACAAGGGATAGGTTAATCCTACCGGTCAACTGGACAAATGAAAACCAGAGGCCGTTTTAATTTTCGGTCAGCTCGGCAAACGCGCTGAATAATGCTATTTCGAGGGTCTCTCACATCCCGGTTGCATTTATCCCGGTTTTCCTTGATCTGTCGCGCCTCTCGTATGTTTAGCGCCCGCCGCGTAGCGGCTCGGAGCACGAAAAACCGCCCGGAGATGCGGAGCATCGGAGGGTAGGTTTTTTGATGCTCGTAGTTCTGGCCAAGCCAAAATTTATTACTTTGCCGAGTTGGTCTATGTATTTCCAGGTAGAAAATTTGGACCCGGATTAAATATCTGACCATTTGCCGAGCTGGCCTACAGCCAATAAACCATATTTGAAAAAGGATAACGGTTTAAATAAACAATTTCCATTGGTGGATCCGTGGATTGTCATTTGTTTGACGATGTGCAAATGCTCTTGAATTGTAAAAAATCTCCTTTTTATGATAATAAAAACAAAGTTTTAAAAATGTACTGGCTGTCCCGATAGTTACGTGACAGAAGACGAGACTCCATGATTGATCACTTCAATTGATAATCCGAAGTCGTCGTCTCGAGTGCACAGCCGTTGCCGACGATCCGAGCCATTCGATCCCCAAGCTTTTATGACTTTAACTTCCTCTAAATGATCAAGTTTGGTCATTTTTTCGGTAACCCTGGTAATACCTAAAAGGGATCAGCGCGTATCGTTCCGAAGATCTCGCTAAATTATTTAATCGGGTGTAAACGTGTAAACAAAGAGCATAAAAGTAATCAACGCAAACTTATAATCCGTACTTACTGGGAATGCTTAGTTGCTGCCTAATGAGGGGTCACTGAAATTACATGACATAATTACAGATTTTTGTTCCAAATACCAAGTTTTAAGAAAAGAAAACTTCCAAAAAAAAGGTTCAAATACCTGCCAATATTGTTCCAAACCGCTTATCTACTCTTAGATAGTTTAAATTCTTCTATTGAAATATTTTACTGGGTAATTACTAATTTCTCATCTAGTAACTAAAGCGAAATTCTAGGACCATAATATGAAAAATAATTACTTTTCGTAAATTATGTCTCTGCTGCAACGGAATTATCTTTCACCTGTGTAATGCTAACCACCGAGATTTATTTGTATAGAAATCTTTACGCTCAACTCGCGTTGTAGCCTTCCATTACATTTTTAATCAAAATTGTAATTTTCTTACCCTTTTTACTCTTTACAGTAGTTCCAACTATTCTTGGCTTATTAGCCTGAACGAGCCCATCTTCTTTTAACCACTGACACCCTGCCTCTCTTTTGTAATCGATTTTCCAGTTCACATTTTCAGTAATCAAGCCTTTCATACTTCTTGCACCAAAGGCTCAACATTTTAATTGACAATTATGTACAGCTAAAGCTGAGCGGGCGGGCACTGGTTGCAAGCTATGATTTATTATTTTCGCTCAAGTCAATATTGTTAATTAACAACGTGTTATAGTACACCAAGTCATGTCACTAAGCAATCATAAACTTCAACTCGCAATTTTACCACATAGGGGACCTACTGTTTTACAGGAAAAATGAAATCCGGTGTCTGCTTAGCTTTACGATGTTAAGTAGTTGGCTTGCTGATAAAACATTGGACTTTGTTGAAAGAAAGAGTAAACAATTTTTTAAATTTTTTAATTAAGAATAACTTGGTGGGTTGATTACAATACAAAGCAAACTGTATTTACATCAACAAATAATGTAAATAACGTTCACACCAAAATAATTACTATGCAAATGAAGCTCGAAAAGAATCAACATTGAAGTTTCGATTATCTCCAACGTCGCTTATGCGATAGAGAAAATTCTTTAATAAATATGAAAACCAATAAAGTATTGTCGTTTGATTACGAACGCCATACATATTATGTATGGATGGATGGACGGAACATAATAAACATGCATTATGAAATTTCGTAATAACAGAACAATCGTGTATGCATCACATCGAATGATATTCATAACCCATTCACTTCACGTTTTTCGATGCTGAATTTTATGCACCCCTCACTCACACCCTAAACTTTCATCTTGATGTAAGGATTTTCCCGTACTACTGGAAGTACGTGCATCACGGTGTCATCAACCTTGTCTCTTCACAGGACCCCAATAATATCCTTAAATTAGTTGGAAATTAATAGACAAAAGCTGCACATCATAATTGCATTATTATTTGGCATTATAGTGCAGTAATTCAATTTATTTTCCCCTCCAAAAATAATGCCGGGAAAATTGGCGTAATTTATTAAATTTTGAAGAAAGAAAAAAATTGTGTATCGAATATTTTTTCATTAGGCAAAGTGAAAAATATGGATGTACTGGTAACAACAACTTTTTAAAAATGTAAATGGTGGCTTGAGAGGGCTTTCAGAGATTACTTTTTTACATTTTTCAGATTAAAACGAATATTCCTTACCATTAAAACGAATCGAATCTGCATTAAATTTGATTGTATTTCCAAGCCCATTTACATCGGATACGTATAGGGGATAAACATATCGATATGAGTATTGAGAGTGGGCGTTGGCGTTGTCGGGATACAAATAATAAATCATCATGTCCAGCTGTTTTCTACTACCGAAAACTTTTATGATCGCATTTTATAACCTAAAAGATATCGAACTCATCTTTATTTTCGTTAGCACGCAAGCTGACGCCGCTCATTTTCGAAACTCGACTTCGATAAAGAGAGGACACTCACACAAAATGACGAACGTGTTGCGAATAAAACATTAAATCAAAGGGAGAATAAAAAGTAAAGGGCAAAGTTACCAAACCTGTCGCCCATTCAAAATATCTTGAACATTTTCATAAAAATTAAGTCTTCCATTAAGAATATTGTTCGTGTACAAGAAGTCTTTACAAAATTTTGCATAAAAAATTACCTCGGAGGGTTTACATAAAATCTGCAATATTAAAAAGTTTGCGATGGCTTGAAACTTAAAAAAGAAGCTTCCAGTGATCAAATTATGGACAGGTATACACGAGAAGGAATAATTAATGCGGTTCTAAAATAAT
The DNA here is from genome assembly GCA_932274525.1 of Podabrus alpinus. Taxonomy (NCBI): domain Eukaryota; kingdom Metazoa; phylum Arthropoda; class Insecta; order Coleoptera; family Cantharidae; genus Podabrus; species Podabrus alpinus. The sequence goes on from OW026457.1 coordinate 17,112,968, forward strand.
AATTGCCATATTTTAATGCAAATATCTTGCCGAAGAAATAAGGAATTGAAACTAAATATTTGCCCGTTGTCTCTACCCCCAATAGGGTGGAAGCGTATTTAATTGTCAGAATTCATGGGCGGACTGGCGCCCAAGTCTCGAGACAGCCTTATGAGATTTTATGAGAACGCCATGGGAGATTTTTTTAATTCAATCGTTCTGGGATTATATCGAAAGGGTTTTGACATTTTACACGTAGTGTATGGGGGTACGAGGGATGTACAATATTTATTGTCCTTAGCATAATCTCCTTAAACTTGATTATGCTTATTCCTTTCATGACATTTTTTCATTTCTGAATCTCTTCTTGGAATCACTATTTTCATGACAACATTTGACTATTTGTCAGGGATAATTAATACCTACTGCACATCCCTTTAGGGAAAAAATTATATCTCGAAATTTTCACTTTTCCATACGAATTGGATATTTTCTTGTTTATTTTGGAACTATTTATAAAAAAATTTCTGTGGGTGGAAGGCGCGCGTATGTAACTTGATTCTAAACCAAACGGCTGAACTGACTAATGGAATTTTGATCAAATTTATGTTAGGTATTATATAACATCCATAGCGTTGATTAGTTTTTATATAATATCCAACAATTTATTCGGAATATAATTGAATAATTTAGCTCATATTTTCAACATACGTAATTAAATCACTTCAAATTATTTATAGAATATACTACGTAACTTTAGGAGGCTTTCAAGAAAATAACAGCGAGGTCCCCCCCTTTATTTTTAATTCGCTTGTTGGTTCTGGCTTCACGAGAAGCCAGAACTTGACGGTATGAAATTTATTAAACTTGTATTTTATTCACAGGAATAAAATTCTATGATACAGTGCAACCTCCATAATGCCAACTAATTAAGGTACCACTGTTCTGATTAGCAGCGTATTTCAATAAAAGAAAAGTGCAAAAAATAACATAACAGAGTTGTCTTTCATTTTTTTAATTAAAAAGGAAAAATACTTTATGTAGTACCTACCTATAGAAAATCAAAACGTTTACTAAATGATAAATAAATTTTAGCGGAAAATCCAGGTTAAAGAAAATAAAATATATTTTTAATATTAGATTAAAAAATTATCTTAGGTTTTGATTATCGAGATTTCACTGTACTTGTTTTAAGATTTTTGTAAGATAACATACGCGTGGGGGGGGGGGTTAAACGTGGTAGTTACCCTCTATGACTTAATAAAACCTATGAATGGATTAAAATTACTACAATTTTGAAAAAGTACATTAATTTTTAATTATTTTGCCCCCCCCCCCTCTTGTACTTGGACTGAATCTGCTCTTGATCTTTTTAAAAAATTATGATTGCCGACAAAATTGCTCGCCTACAATAAATTTCAAATAAATTTTTTAAGTAACTAAATCAGGATTATACAATTTGGTAATAATTTTTATAGTTATAATAGAGTTATAATAAAAGTAAAAAAGGAGAGTAATCGCCCCCCCCCCCCCCGATGAATATTCAAACATGTAATACAATTCGAATAAAAGCAATAAAATTGCGGGAAACAATTAAAAAATCACCTATTTTGCGATATTATGCAATGACCTTTATTGTCTGTTCCCCCCACCCATATGAACTTTTGCTCCGCCGCGCCGTTGATTTAGCATACGCAAAGGGATAGTTGTTTAAAGAAGTTGATCCTCTCATCAGAACTAACTCTGGAATTTCTGCTAGATTATTGGTTGATATATCAAAACTGCTTGGTTAACTCTGACTTGATAATCTCAAGATGATTGATTTTCTGTTATACAATCGGCTCTAAAAGTAATTTTAAGGTTTAAAACTAAACCGGGGGGGGGGCATTCAAAAAAGAATTCAAAATGCCGAACAAATTTTCAATGTTTTTATTATAGATTAATTTTGTTTGATTTTCAGTTTATACGTGTATTTTCAGCCATGGGTGTACTACATAGACATTTTTCAACGCGCGGGCTGGGGGGGAGATTAAATTTTTTTGTAGCAATAATAGTTCTTAAACCTCCAATCAAGAGAATCAAATAAAAATATTCCAAAATGATAAATTTGGTGATGATTTAAACACGCCCATGATCTTATCTTCGTTGTTATTATTTATATTATTAGCGTGTCGGTGGGGGGGGGGGCTGGACATATCGCAGCGCACAGGCCAACCTATCAAAAAACTTCGAAAGCGTAAAATATTGTTAAGTTAAAAAGTTTATGCAGTAAAATAGCCAAATTTGTCACCAAATATTATAAAATTTTCAGTGAAATTTCAGTAAAAATCATTATAACATTAAAAAGTGATAAATAATTTTTTTAATTTTAATAAACATAACCATCAATAAAAGGAAGCGGAAAATTGCACAGGTAGAAATTTTAACAATTTTGTTTTGCATTTTGTATTTTTTAACAAATTGGTTACCGTCATGATAATATTTGATTTTTAAACTTCGAATTATTAATTAAAAAATTAAATAAGTCTTAAAAGGCGAATTTGTTATAAATATTATTGCTCAGAATAAATGCAATTACATTGTACAATTGAGGTTATGACATCTTCCAAAATTTACCACTTTCTAAATCTAAATTTTATCGAAATCCAGGCAACACCTCCTCCCCAACGGCGCTCATATTTTCAGGTGCTGAATACGAATTCGGGTTTTTTTTTGTAATGGAAAACCTCAAAAATTTAAGTTTTCTTATTTATTGTGTGATTTGATTCCAAAAGCAAAATTTAACATAACTTTAAACATAAATCAAACAAGAATTAGAGAAAATTTCAATATTGGCCCCATCTTCGATTTTAAAATTTGAAGCGACCCTATATCTTAAAATGACTGACTGCTTTTATACATGAGCATAACATTACAATATTTCGATACACGATCAATTAATAATTTTTCGATTACGATATTATTATTAAGGTGGTCACGTTTTAGGGTTTCACCCTGAGTCTCAATATTTCAAAACCGTCTCTGAAGGCTCGTTAAGTTTCGTTAACATTTCTCCGGTCAAGTAAGCTGAAATTTGACAGACACGTGAATTTGAGTATCAAAATTTCCTGTCGACTTCTACCCAAATTGTGAATTTTAGCTTCTCAGCGCGGTTTTTCGCGTAGAACTCACTGAATTTAACTTTTATGAAAATTATCATCAAAGTAAAATTAAAGGGCATAACATTTTCACATAAAAAAGCAAAATCATGCGTTGTTTCAAAAAAATTGGCAAAGATTTGTTTAATGCCTATTCTGAATAAAAATTTCGTATATTCATCTCCATGAAATTCTGAAAAGGATTTTGTAGGGAATTTTCAATTTTGGTCTGAGGATGATTTTTTGTAAGGATGAAATTAAGCGAGATTTTTTCCTTTTTTTATCCTTTTATCAAAATATATTTACCCAAAAAGGCAAAATCATGCGTTGTTTCTAAACAATTGGCAAAGATTTGTTTAATTCCTATTCTGAATAAAAATTTTGTATAATATTCATCTTCATGAAATTCTGAAAAGGATTTTGTAGAAAATTTTCAGTTTTGATCTGAGGATGATTTTCTGTAAAGATGAAATTAAGCGAGATTTTTTCCTTTTTTCTTCTTTTTTTTATCCTTTTTAGGCTTCTATACAAAGTATAACAAGAAGCCTTATGATCTGGCTCCGTGTCTGTCTGTCCGTCCGTCCGTCCGTCTGTCCGCATAATTCAAAATCATACAGAGCGTTTCAAATCGTGTTGGAAATACTCTGTGTGTATAGAGGTCTAAGAACTGGGTACCCAGTGCGCTACTTTTAGGCTTCTATTTCAAAATATATTTACCCAAAAAGGCAAAATCATGCGTTGTTTCTAAAAAAATTGGCAAAGATTTGTTTAATTCCTATTCTGAATAAAAATTTCGTATATTCATCGCCATGAAATTCTGAAAAGGATTTTGTAGAGAATTTTCAATTTCGGTCTGAGGATGATTTTCTGTAAAGATGAAATTAAGCGAGATGTTTTCCTTTTTTTATCCTTTTTTCAAGATATATTTACCCAAAAAGGCAAAATCTTGTGTTGTTTCAAAAAAATTGGCAAAGATTTGTTTAATTCCTATTCTGAATAAAAATTTTGTATATTCATCTTCATGAAATTCTGAAAAGGATTTTGTAGAGAATTTTCAATTTCGGTCTGAGGATGATTTTCTATAAAGATGAAATTAAGCGAGATATAGGCAAGAAACTACGCTGTGGGGATTAAAATTCTAATGAGGTCAGAAACTGACAGCGATTTTGGGAGGTTCATTCTACCCTATTCTACCACTCAAAAATGCAGGCCTGATAAATTTTAGTTTTTCTGGATTTTTTATTATCTCAAATTGGAACTTGGTTGGATTAGAAGACGATTATATAAATTATTAAAATAAAACGCATTTCGTGTAAACTACTTATTATATGGAATCAATAATAAAACAATTTTTCGGGCATGCTGTAGGCTAATTAAAGCTTTAATATTGTCTGATAACTTCGCAAATCTAAATTATAGCCTGGAGTTCGACTTCGGCAACTGAAAATACATTTATATAAAAAATTTCAGTTTTGGGTCTTCTTAAGATGTTGAAGTCCCCTGAATAAAATCTAAAGTGGCCCAATAAGTAAAATTACCGTTAATATATGCCCATTCATTATGACAAATTTTCAACATCGTACTTTACAGTTCCAAATTTTGTTAAAATTGATAAAAATACGCCAATTTTATAAAATGGCTGAAAATAACTTAACCGTAATGGCATAGGCCAGGAAGCTGCAAAATGGTTACAGCTTGCAAAAATTCTGACAATCTGAAATTTGACAGACTGGTGTCTGTCCCCTTCCCAAATCTCCTCGACTTTCCCGATTAAGAATTTTAACCTCACAAGGCGATTTTTCGTGTATAACTCACTTAATTTAAGTTTTATTGAAAATTATGATGAGATCAATATTAAACAGCGTTTTCATCACATTCTAAAACGGGATTCTCTGCGAATTTTGCTCTGACGATAATTTTATGTAGAAATGAAATTGAGCGAGTTATAGGCAAGAAATCGCATTGGGGCGACTAAAATTCTCAATTGAGAAGAAGCCGACAGGGGATTGTGTGAAGTTCATTCTAACACTCACCTACAGGTATGCTAAATTTCAGCTCTTGTACTAGAAGTCAATTATATAAATTATTAAAATAAACCACATTTCATAATATAATCGCCGCAAATCTCGCGCGGTGCGAGCGAGAGCGAGATCCAGTGCAAAAATACCGTTTTGTTTTCCTGATAAAAGTTTTCAGGTTATACGTAAATTAAAAGCTGGTCACACCAATTACTCTTATTATGGTTATATCGAAATTAATTTGTTAACAATATAAAATTGAAACCATGTCGACCAATAATTCACGTTTGGCTTCGAAATATTTTATTAACCACCTTTTTGGTTTGTTTGCGGTATACGTGCACAATGGCACCCATATAGGAAACCTACAGTTGAATCTGTATGAATTGTTAAAATCCATAATACAATTCTAAATAATTCTACAGGCAATTCTGCCTCTAAAAAGTAAAACCAGTTTTTCCAATTAATTTTATAAAAAATTTAAAAAAAAGGAAAATCGTGAAAAGTGGACCTATATTGGATGTAAAAATTTAATTTTTATATTTATTTAAACAAACAATTGAAATGTATCATTCCGGTAAATGTTTATCTTTTTTCTAATAACGTAATAACCTTTATATTTCGGGTGATTTTTGCTGGTTATTGTTATTTTTTTAATTTGTGCGTTTCCCCTTGTTTATCGAGCGTTTTGTTGTCGATTTAGCAAAAGCGTTAATTAGCGAATTTAAACTCGTAATTCACTTGAGGGGCGATACATTTTTAGCAATTTAAAGCTGCTCCATCTGCTTTAAAGTGGAATTTTGCATTTTAGACATGTCAGGAATTTGCAAAATACAACTATGAATATTATTTTAGGGTTTTATATCTTATCTTTTGTAAGGTTCATTGCATAAACGGTTTCCTCATGAATATGCGTATAATTTAGACTTAACTGAAAATATATTGTACGAGTAGTATGTGCAAGTGTAGTAGCAAATGCAGCCAACTGCTTTTGGATTATTTATTGGGAATGTCTGTCGTAAGGATAAAGCTACTTTATGGTTTTATTACCGCGCTCCGCTTTTTGGTCCTTTTTTTAGCAAATAAGTTGCGCCATCTTGTGGTAGCGAAATTTTAATGCATTTCCATTACTTCCGCGTCAAATTTGATTGCTGCTAAAAGATTGTGTAAATGTAAATTCGATGCATGTGTTGCATTTTCTCCATCCAATTTGCATTTTATAGCGAAGTGGAGTAAAGTGTCTTCCTTTGACATTTTCACCGCACCGGTGTGCATTTACCAGGTGTTATTTTTCTTACAACCCAGGGGTGGTAATATGCGCAAGTAAAGTTTCGTGGGGTGTGGAATTAAAGTATAATCGAACACGCAATAAAGTCTTGTTAAGCCTTGACATGTGAAATTGACTTTCCTCTAATAGACCACGATACCACCACCTTATAACCAACCACCTGGATCTTCATAATTTGTATTTATTTTCATGTTTCCAATTATGAAAGCATTTTTAAATTTGATACTCCTTTCAAGTTTTGCATTCGAAATGGAAATGTATTTTAATATAAAATAAAATTTAATTTTAAAAATATCCAGGAGTTGTATTTCAACACCCTTATATGGGGGAAGGTAAATAATAGAAATATTTAGATAGCTTTATATTTGCGACTTGCTTAGGGAATTTGACGTGCACATTTACAAAATATTGTGTTCGTAAAATATAAATTTAACAACACGTCTTCTACTTGATGGGGTCAAAATACATTTTTATTTACTTCATCGGCCCTTTTAAATTGACGTGGGTTCTATTAATAAATTTATTCTATTAAATTGTCATAATTTATCCAAGTTTGCCAGTTTTTTCAGGTAAATACTCTATTCGGCACCGAAATAATTTACAATTGGCCGTAACGGTCTCGCGTCACGAAGATGGGGATGAAAATTGCATCCACAATAATTAAGACCGAAATGAAATCCATATTTTTACGATTTATTACGTATGGGGTTATGATCCTCGGTTATCTCGTGTTTCTTCCAAATTTCCGAACTACTCATTGGAAACCCTCACAACATCATTATTTCGGGCGCAATGGAAGGAAAGGCATTCGTGTACTTGCTTCCCAATTGGGCGAATGTATTTCAGTTAAACGCACCGGAATATTGAATATTCGCCTAAAAGGTATTCAGAAAGAATTTTTCAACAGGATGGTACTTAGTAATCATTTGCAAATAATTTTCATTAATTTAAAATATTTACTTCCCCTTTTGTATTTATGGAATGCCTCTACTCGTGTTTTGATTAATATTTGTATATGCATTTCAACTTCCAGTTCTTATTAATTTATTTTAACAGTTAACTTTAATTATTTTTGAGAAGAATAGTTTTCCGATTGGAACTTTGCTTTTAAATAATGCTACGTCAAGATATTGGGACGCAATTGAGATGGCACAAAACTAATTCGGTTTATGCAGTACGACGTTTTTGTTCTTTTTGCGTTATAACAAAATCAAAATTTTAATTTCAATAACATCAAGCTAATTAAATAATTAATGATTGTGTATCGTGATGATTTGAAATTTTTATCTGCTGGCTATCGACGAGCCTGAATGGATTAACGAGACCCCACCCTTAATTATCTAAATATTTTGATATAAAAATCCATCTAATGTAAATAAATAAAAATAATTTAAGAATAAGAATTCCGATTTCTAAAGCACCCAAAAATGTCGTAATCACATTTGTTTTGAAAACGATAAATATTTTAATAATTTCGTCCCGTCAGGCCGCACAACCAGGACAATCGCGTACTACATTTGAAAATAAAAACCCCTACTTTGGAAACATTAAAAACTGTCGTAGTAATTGACGTAATAATTAATATTAAAACAGAATAATATCATTCTCCTCAGGGCGGCACAACCAAAGCAGTCACGTAGTAAATTTAAAAATAAAAAACCTGACTTTGGAAACATTAAAAAAGGTTCTTAGTTATCTTTTTAATATTTCTAAAATCGGACTTTTTTTTAAGTATACTACGTGATTGCCTAAAGACTGCACCGATGACACGAATCAATTTGTCTATCACGAGATCGGACAGGAAAATCGGAAGAGGGCGTAACTCTAAATTTACGCGTTGATCCGATCCTTCAGTGCGGCCTTCAGGCCGCACAATTAAAACAATCAGTTGCTAGATTTAAAAACAAAACCCTATTGCAAAAATGTCGTAGTCGCATTTATTTTGAAAGCGATGAATATTTTTTTTGAATATTTTGGTATTCAAATATTGGGAATCTCATTAATCCGTTCATAAGCGTCAGATCAGTGGCAGGCAGATAATATGGGAATGCTCGAAAGTAAAATTAATTGCTAAAAAAACTTTCTATTTTTTATGCCCTGATATTTTTTTTCTATTACGTGTTGTAAGTTAAAAAGTTTACGTACCACTGAGGTAATATTACCAATACATAGTCTCACCATGATTCCATGACCAAAAGATCAAGGTGGATTTTCGGGTACAGCGGATGGGGGAAAACATTGAAAGGGCATCTTCATTTTCGAATGAAGAGTGTAGATCCACGAACTGTACAATTTACGAATTTATTTTACTTAGTTCTGTGAACATAATTGATTTTTACAGCTTATAGGCTGACGTACGATATACCTGTGACCCTGTTTTTTATTGTAATGATGACAAATCATTAATATAAGGGGACCGACGCACAGTCGAACAAAATTTCCAAAATAAATACATATCATAGCTTCGTGTGATTGCTGCTCGAGTTACAGTACTGAAAATTTTGCGTTCGAATGGCAGACTTCACGGAATTTCATAACGCACCCCTCCGGTGCACAGCGACACGCTGTAGATTTAATAATTAGTTCTATATTTACATAAGCCCGACTAATTGATGTAACGTCAATATCAAAAGAGAAAATATAATAAAGTGAAAATTCAACATTTTTGTGCACTTGTAAATATTTTGCAAGCACAGATGAATTAGGGAATATGGGGGGGGGGGGCACCCACCCCCAATGAATTTTCAAACGTCGAAAAAATAATGATTAAATGCACCAAAATTGCTTGAAAAAATTTATTTACTCTTTTACGTTACTTTCATTATATAAAATGAATTTACCTCCCCCCCCCCCGATGTGGCTGGATCCGTCTCTTGATATTTTGTAATGCCATAGTGCTATGGCAATTTATTATATAGCGTATAAAAGGATAAAGATATTTAATACTTTTAAAAGTGCAATTCCACTATGCGACGGCTCTGCATGCCCTCCAAAGTACGGATAAATTTTGGACTCGCTCCGTAGTCGAACTGGGGAAAAATTCCCAGTTGACCTCGCTAACTCCTAGGGCATGACTGCCTTCTGAAAAAGATTAATAGTAGAAATAGGGGTCTTCTTAGCACAAACATATCGATTAAAAACTTTTAACTGGAAAAGTGAGGACATCTTTAAATATTGTGGAAATAGGTCGAATTTCGGGCTGAAGAGATGTCATGGATTAGAAAAGAGCTACCGAAAGTAATTTATTTCACGCATATGGGTGAAAAACCATTTGCAATCGGTCGATCCATTTGAAACACCATGATTTTTTTTCACTTTGAAGGCAAAACTTTAATTTCGATGCTCCTCCCTTACAGCAATCCGCCTACAAGTGAAAAACCCAAAATGGTTAACGCAAAATAGGACATTTTCAGTGAGGTACATCTTAAAAATGACAAAAGGAACCAAAATAAACCGGTAGTCGATGCAAGGATTGAAAGAAGATTCCTCCTTTGCGATTGGCGTGGCTCGCTTGGTTGTTTAGACTGACCAAAGGTATATTAAAAAATAAAGGAAAAAATTACAGAAACTTTTCCTAGATAGATGTGATCATGGCAAAATTCATGAAAATGGGGATCGATGGAAATTTGATGGAAAAAAGTCGGATGTGGTCTAATTTTGAACCGTAATTGATACATCCCCATATCCTGTGGCAGTTAGCTAACGCCCGTCGCTCCAAATGATTTGAAAATTTCCTATTGCAAAGAGGACGGTTTATATAGTATACTGTTAAAATTTTATGTGAGAATGTATTATCAAAATTTTGAAATAATCGATTTTGAAGTTAGCAAATTTACATGTAAAATCCTAACGAGATTCCGCGCGTCGTCATTTTATTGACGGTACGTGTGGAATGAATGACCCTAACACTTAGAAAATTTCGCGCCGGCAGATGCAGCACGTCTCTCGTACTTGTAACATCGATTATTTTTTGTTTTTACGCGATTTTTTGGGGGTTAAACGTAAATGTGAACTGCCGCATACCGCGACTATACTTTTTAATGCTATTTCAAGGGTCTCTAAGCTCCCGGTTTCCTTAATCCCGGTTTTCTTGATGGTAGGCGCTTCTCGTATGTTTAGCCTAGTAACCAGAGTCAAAACCGCCCTGGAGGGGTGCAACGCGGAGCGGAGCGGCGCCCCGTAAGGCTAGGTTTTGACGATCGATAAACCTCCAAATCGATTGCACACCCCAAAAATCGAATAAAAAAAAATTTAATTTTTTCACTTTTTCGTCAATACACGAGTAATTTACGATTTTTTTTGCTAATGTTTATTACTAATATCTACTAATCACACCCCCACCTATCCGAATTTTAAAGAAAAAATCAAATCCGAGCGAAAAAATTTCACCCGTTTCGGAGGGAACGCCGATGCATTTCATCGTAGCTGCCTGGGGGGCGTGGCCTATTCGAACGTTTTCTTCGCTAAATTTACGTACTTTCAAATTGATTTTTCTCAAAATTTTGACTATACATTCTCACATAAAATTTTTACAGTATTTATTAACCTTCCTCTTTGCTATAGAGAAATTTTCAATCGATTTCGAGTGGCGGGCGCTAGCTAAGTGTCCCCCAATATTCTGGTAGAAGCCTGGGGGGGGGGGCATTCGACTCACCTCTAGCCGAAGTTAATATTATTAAAATTTAATAAATAATAAATTGTATGATCACACGTCCTCTGACCATTATCGAGGTTATCTTGTACGCTATCGTGGTGTACGGATGTCTCCGCGTTAATTTATATAATTTGATAATTTTATTTAATTAATCTAAATATTAATTACAAATGTTGTTTGTTAGTTGACCTTCCGTTTTAAATATTACTAATAAATTTTTGAGAAAACGGGTCAATAAGAGTCCAACGTTTCAGGTTTATTTATCCATTTTCAAGGCAAAAATAATACAACCGAAAGATTACGAAGCGAAAATGAAGAATTACAGAAAAACTGGTAATTCCGTTTTCATTGTCTTTCTAATAGAAATAATTCTCTAAATAATGGTATAATGTATTTCGCTTTACTAAACTGACTTTCAAATCGTGATTTACTGAAGATTTTATGGAATTACATTTAACGTCGATCTAAATGAAAAAATTTATGCAACGACATGGACATATTTTTGCAAATTTTGTTGTTGATTTTGAGTTGATGAATAATAATTGCAGTTTGAATTTTTGATTTTAGCGTATTTCGGTTTATATTCCGCTGACGAATCATTCTGTATAATTCCTAGTTTTACGATTTGTTCAAATTTAACGATGCCCTAAAACTTAACGACTGCCGTTTAATCTTTGATTTGTGTGACATCAATAGTTCGTTAATGAATACGTGGAGGACAAAACTATCGCTCAATAGCACATAAAATTAACAATCGAACTGTAAAAATTCTGTGCATTGTTTCGAATGCTCGATTACAATCAATAACGGAACTATCAAATAGAACCCAGTAGACTGCGTTGTAAAATGCCTCAGTGTCGATCACGATAAATGGATATCATGGGAATATAGTAAAATGCAAAATTTATCGAATGCCGCCGTTTTGAACTCATCTGTCTGCTTTTATCATTTTTTGTATCTACAACTTGAATAATTCGGTTTTCATGTTCAAATTTAAGTTTCTCTTGAAAACCGTAATTGGGGCAGGATTAAACTTGCGGAACATCTAAAGAATGGGGAAACAAATTAATTCAGTTAATTAAAAAAATATTTGGATGGATTTGCAGTATCCAATTTATTCCCATCCAAACCGGGTTCCCAATCGTAGTAATGATTTAAAGGCGACCTTTCGGAACTCATCACTTTTCCAATTATTAAATATTCAAGTCGACTTGTTAACAATTCACCCAACGTAACCTACGGGGCAATAGATAAAAAGTATCCAGGGATTTGTAATGATGATAAATGGATGTTTCGATATTCTCGACAAACATCATAATTTTCTAACCAGTACACCTGCACTCTTCCGATAAAATGAGGTAGAAAATTGGAAGTTATACAGCATACAGCCTTAAGGATTGATTTGATCGAGTTAAGCTGAAATTTTGTATCCAAGCTATTTTCCTTATTTTGTGAGTAAATATAGGTACTTGATATCCACACCGTCACAACTCATTTTGACATCGCAAACTAATAAAGAGCGACGCTTTCGTGACAAGTGATGGTAATAACCAACGACGTACCCTTAAAAGGCTGCTATTGCGTTGCGTAATATTAAGGGTTATATTGTATAGACGATGTTTTTGTATGTTTTTCTCGAGACTTATTTAGTTTCGTCTTGATTTATAGCTAAATAAATGTTACTGTACTGAAACACATCATCAATATTCATTTGTTTTTCAGTCCACAACTCGAGAAATTTACAGAATGCTTTTTTCAACTGCTAGGATTGATGAAATTGAAAACAAAAACTATTCGACTTTTACGAATCCATTTCGTTCATCTCTTCGCACTACACTTAGGCACGAAAAACCTAATAAACCCACCCTTATTTTTTCCTAAACCATCAAAATAAGACCCTTGTGTATTTAGCAAACATTTACACAATTTTTCAGAGATACTTTTGTTCAGTTGTCTTTTTATTTTATTTTATTTTATTTACTGTTTTTCTTTAAGAGCGTCCACAACTTTTTTTAAATCGGAAACTATGATTATTTCTCAATGTCTGCTCGTTTAAATTCTAAAAATAAAATAGAGAGAAAATTGTTGGATATTTTGTTGGTTATTGTTTCACGAAATTGTTATTGTCCAGGCAATCGATTTGTTCAAATAACTGTAAAAATTGATGAGCGTTTCGAATTTTAAACGGATATTTATTTGGCAAACCGCTTTGGGATTTAAGTTTTGTTGTAAAATTTTTAAAATTTTTCTAGCTGAAATTACAATTTCGTTCTTATTGACCACTCAAGTGGTTGGAGTTTCACTTTTGGAGTCTTGTTTTGATATTATGTTTTGATAATTTAATTGGATTTCGAGCAATTAAACGTGTTTGCTTGCTACAATGTAACCCTCTCTAATTTATTGGTTCGATTTCGATATTAATTGATGTTTTGTTTCAGGTAATTGTCTCCCACCTTCATACTTAAAAGATCAGGCGTATTTGTGAGTATAATTTCTGTGCATATTAACATCCTTCCCATCTACAACAGTGCTATACCAAAATATTATTTTAGTTATGATATGTAATTTTCGCCAATCGGCAAAGTTGTGGTAGTTTTGGGTGTTAATTGTATCAATTATTTAAATTTAGAAATTAAATAATGGGTGATGATGGATACCGTTGATGTTATCAGTCATCTCGGTAATGCTACGTCAATCGGCATCACGAAAACAAAACATTGCATCCCATGACTTCAGCACCACAACCCACACAGCTACGACATGACATTTTAAAGAAATTAATATGATTTAATCTGTATACAAAGCTAAGCCCTTGGGGAACGTCCATTAATGAAGTAAGATTTTGGCGACAAACCCGTCTGCCCCCTAAAGTCTTACAGAACTGCTGGATGCTTTTTCACTGATTTGTAAAACAAGTCAGGATTGATTTACAATAAATAAATGAAGGAGCTTCAATTAATTGCTTAATTCATAATTTAGGGAATATTATATAAAAATTCAAAATTGAGAAAAGTAATTGCTAGTACTACTATAAATAGTACTCAGGAATAGCCAGAATCTGCCAACGAGTCCGAAGGCCGAGCAGCCATATCCGACTCTCTTGCTCTATTAAAATAACAGTGATTAGTTTAACTCATAAACTGGCCCCTAAACACAAAAAGCACCACTGATAAAAAGATCACACTCTCAAGTGATCTACTTTTTAAAAACTAATCAATTCTCACCCCCCCCCCTCATTACTTTTTGTAAGTTCATTAAGTGATCGTGATTTCTTGCATTCCTCATTTCCCCTAAAGACATAAACGCTCCTAATAAAAAGTTACTACGCTCAGGTGCCCCTATTCCTACTTACTTCATAAGTTCAAATGATTTACTTTTTGAAAATTCGTCCATTCTCTCCCCCCCCCCCCTCACTACTTTTTGTATGTTCATTAAGTGATCATGATTTCTCGCATTCCTCATTTCCCCTAAAGACAAAAACCACTCCTGATAAAAAATTCCCACGCTTAGATGGTCCTATTCCTACTTCCTACGCTCAAGTGATTTATTTATTGAAAATAAATTCTACCCCCCTCCTCTACTTTTTCTATGTATTACGTATTAAGTGATTGTAATTTTTAGCATTCATCATCTCCCCTTACCACTAACACTACCGTTAAGTAATCGTGATTTCTTGCATTCCTCATTTCCCCTAAAGACAAAAACGCTCCTAATAAAAAGTTACTACGCTCAGGTGTCCCTATTCCTACTTACTTCATAAGTTCAAATGATTTACTTTTTAAAAATTCGTCCATTCTCTCCCCCCCCCTCACTACTTTTTGTATGTTCATTAAGTGATCATGATTTCTCGCATTCCTCATTTCCCCTAAGGACAAAAACCTCTCCTGATAAAAAATTCCCACGCTTAGATGGTCCTATTCCTACTTCCTACGCTCAAGTGATTTGTTTATTGAAAATAAATTCTCCCCCCCCCCTACTTTTTCTATATATTACGTATTAATTGATTGTAATTTTTAGCATTCATCATCTTCCCTTACCACTAACACTACCGTTAAAAAGTTCACACGCTCAGGTGCCCCTCTTCCTAAATCATGAGCTCAAAGGATTTACTTTTTGAAAATTAATTAATTCTCTCTCCCCCTCACTCCTTTTTGTATGTTCATTAAGTGATCGTGATTTCTTGGATTCTTCATTTCCCCTGAAGACAAAAAACACCCTCGATAAAAAGTTCCCACGCTCAGGTGCCTCTGTTCCTACTTCATACGCTGAAATTATCTGCTTTTTGAAAATTAATCCATTATCTTCCCCCTTCTTCATTAATTTTTGTATATTCATTAAGTGATCGTGATTTCTCACATTCCTCATTCGTCACTGCTGATTAAAAGTTCTCATGATCAGGTGCCGCTATACCTACTGCATATAAATGATAAGAATGACGTTTAAACTCAGATATCTTCTAAGGAATTTATAAACATAACAATGATTAAACTGTCGTATGTGTTTATAAGTCCTGAAAAGTACCACACTATTACTAAAAGTTCATGTTGTATCTGACGGAAAACTCTGCAGATACGACTCTTTATTTATGTAGTAGTACTATAAATGTGATTTACGACTATTTTTACTAGGAAAACATTATTTTGTAGTTACGACAAATTTCATAAGCATTTTACGTTTCCAAATTTGTAAATAGGGCCTTCTAACTCGGAGGAAAACATGGGAAAGAGTAATGTTTTACGTGTGTAGATACGATAACTCGATTTGCGTGAAAATGCAGATACGACCTTTTTGCTAAGCACGGCTACTCTCTCGATAGCACGACACATCGGTATTTTATTAAATGGATCAGGGTTTCAAAGGAGAAAAGCTACGAACTTCAAACTTGCCATCTTATTTAGTAGATTAGGTCAGGCATTGATTATTAGGTTATTAATCATAGGTTAATAATAATTGATTTTAAGGTTAATAATTAATGCTTCAGATCAGGGCCGTAGATCAGAGGGGAGTTAACCTCCCATTTCAGTGACAAGAATTCCCTTTGACGACTACTTTTTCACTAAAATTTAATTTACATTAATTTCACATTTTTAATTCCCCCCCCCCATATAAGACATGTGTTAGACCAATACTATCATATGCTGCAGAGACAAGAGCGGAAACCTCCAAAACGAAGCACGGAAATGCAAACGTTGCGATCGATAGTGGGGGGTCTCTCTGATGGATAGAATGAAGAGCCATAATATCCGACAAACATGCGATATCAAAGACAGCGTACGATGGATAAGAGAAAGAAGAAGACAATGGAGGGATCACGTAGAGAGAATGGAAGAAAACAGATTGACCAAAATAGCGATGACAGATAAACCCATATCCAGAAGACTTCCAGGACGACCACCCAAAAGGTGGTACGAGAGTTGGACCTCTGGATCTCAAGACAATCCGTAGAACAGCACAACAATACATTGGATAATACAGGACAAAATACCCCTTGTATATCATCATGAAGAGTTCTCAATTGAAGAGGAGTTCCAATTGATGATCGCCAACCTCCGATAGGAGACGGCACCTTAAGAAGAAGAAGAATACAGGACTTAGTCCTAAATTACGAAGAAGAAGAACAATCCCCCACCCCAGCGTCAGCCCGTAGGCACGACCCTACTTCAGATAAACAACAGCAACTTGACGACGTAACGCAATGCAAATACCAGTGGTCGTTGGATCGCGAAAGTCTAGCAAGTTTGCTTACCCTTGGATGGGTGACCAGCTGGTGATCAATTTACAGAACGCTGCTCCCTTACCGACTGTCACTTGGCCATCGTGGCAGGTTATGACCTAACCCTCCTCTTGATGGGCCTAAAATCTAACAATAGAAGTTATTATCTGTTTGTAATGCACCATCATTGATTCAAGATTTTAATCAACGTAAAAAAGTTAGGTTGCAGCCTTTAGGCCGCACAGCTATAGCAACCAGGTCATGGCGGGCGTCATAAACTTCTAGTGGTTTAATATAAAATTAACTAGAAGATCATGCGGCCCAATGATCGCCATGCAATTCTAATGCATGATTTAGTTGGTTGTGCGGCCTGAAAAAAGATTCAGTGCGGCCTTTAGGCCACATAACCATGAAAACCGCGCACTAGGTGGTTATGGCAGCCATTTTAATCTTTTAGTTGATAAATATATAATTAACTAGAGGGTCATGCGACCTATCGACCCGTCCTGCTATTATTGACCACCATGATCTTCTAATATATTATAATGATCCACAAAGATAGATACGAAGCAAAATGGTGGGGGGAGGTTAAAATGGATAGTCCCCCATGAATTACCGCATATTAGAAAAACAATTCAACGGACAAATACTGGTATAATTTAATTATCCCTCTTTTTCCTGTTGTTTACCCCGTTAGGACCGTGAGATTTGGAACTCTTAACGCCCTTGGGTTTTTACTAAGAGATTTTATAAACACCTCGATGTTGAGTTTTAGAAATGCAGCCCGCGTACGATGCTTTAAAATTCTGTGCCCACGATTATTCTTTTCATGGGTCTGAAGTGCGAGGGCCTTTAGGCCGCACAACCATGGCAATCGCGTACTAGAAGGTTATAGTAGCTGTTGGGCCTTCTAGTTATATTTATGTTAATCCTAATATGAAACGTCAAATTTCTAAGTTTTACTGTTATTTTTACCAACAAAAGATTTGAAGTATTTTTGCTTCAAATTAAAATGCAAATTGGCTTCGCATAAATTTGAAGAAAATTTTACAATAATTGAAATAATATTTACTTGAAAGTGTTGCGAGATGAATTCTTACTTCAATTTGTCTCTGGTTACCGCAGTCATGAAACTGCTCTTATAAGGGCATTTCGTCAATTGGAAAAGTTGATAACTCGCATGTAAATTGCATTTCGCAATATGTACGGCACGAAAACGATGAAACGATCGAGTTATAAAATTTCTAAATTTGAATTTGGAAAACATTATTTAAAAGTAAAAAATGGTGACATCACAGGACTTCGCTTAGTGATGCCGAAGGCCGAGTAATTAAATGACTAAATGATTAATTAAATGTTCGGGAGGGGGGATGGAAAAATTCGGGGAATAAAATTGGAAAAACACCTGGAATTCTTGAAATTTAAATCGGGGAAAATGTGTCAAATTGGTGGAATTATTATTTTCAACGTTAAATTCTCGGTTCGGGTTCACTTTCGAGCAAAATATTAGTTAATAGAAAATGAAGTAAACTAAATTCTCTAGCGAAAATAACTTTTACTTTTTGTTGTAAATCGATCGGTTGCAGAGTTACATCCATCAGATCGCGCGGTGGTATAAAATGTATTTGTCATTCTTTATTTATTTTTGTCATTATTTGATATCTATATATGACATGATTATTGTTATTGTTCTCAAATATATTTATTGCATTTTTATGTCATTCAATTGATTTATATTTATATGAAACCGAGACTAAAAAAAATCTTTTCCAGTGGTTTTTCCAAATTCATGTTCGCTAAACTGTGCCAAATTTTGTAAGTCTTTTTAGTGGTCTAAATTTTCCAGTTTATAGCACGGTTTAGCTACCCCGAATTTGATCGCGATTTTGCACAAAATGAAACTTGAAATAAAGAATGGCAAATGCATATCGCGCGTTCTGATGGCTGTAACTTTGCACCTGATCGATTTACAAGAAAAAAGTGAAACATGTTTTTTATAGAGAATTTAGTCTACTTAATTTTTGATTACTTAACGTTTTGCTCTAAAGTGAACCCAACGCGAGATATTCACGAATAATCATAAAATGCTGGGACACATGACCTTCATTTTCTTGTAGTTTAAATTTCTTAATTTAAACGCACGGGTTATTGAAAATCTCCCTTAATTTATATTTAAGTATACAATGTTGTGAATTGCAACATTGTTTGCATTTGTAAATTAGATTAGATGTGTAATAAGTATTTTAATTGCAGTTTGTAAGTTACGTACATACTTTGTATTTATGTACATATGAGTAATGTGATTAATTAAGAGTTTTATTCATAATTCTTACAAGTTATTTACAAATTTCATTTTCGGTATTTTATCGTGATTGGTTTACCTGTAGTTTAGATAAGTTTCGTAGCATTGTAATTATTTTTGATTTCAAATTTTTTGGGGTCGCTGTTTGTTTCTATATATCCGTTGCATAAAATAGTACCTGTTAATCTCTTGTCCGAAGGTTGTGCCCGTGACTTCGCCCTATTGGCCACGTCGTGTCTCCCTTGTCTCGTGTCACAGATTCTTCCTAATTATTACCACAATGAAACCTTTGTCGACCTGCCTATTGGTATATAAAATGTTTTTAAATAAAGTTAATTTTATGCAGTACAAACTAGCTGATGATATCTTAGCTATTTTCTGAAAGCGGCTGCCCAATTCGACCAATGGACAAATGCGATGCTTTTATTCTTGTGTAGTGCTCTCGGTGTGTGCTACCAGTTGTGCTGAATCTCGAGAGAGAAATTTTTTCATATTGGCAAAATTTGTTTTGTATGATGACATATTCGAAAATCCAATACGACGGCGTCCACTTGAGGAAACGTTCCATGATATATGAATATGACACATCTACGAACTTATTTAAAATTTCATAACCGTACGGGATGAGCAAATATCTAAAACACACTGAACTTTACTAAATCCCTTTTTCGTATTATAATAGAAAAGTTTACATAGGTATAATAGGGAATAATTTAAGATATCGAGATAAAGAGCGGTTTACAATGCTTTGACGGAGTCCAATGTACCTTAACAATATCAAATAATGGTTAAAGGCTATTTTATAAGAGAATGTAAAGCTTACCCAAGCTAAAACTTTAATAATCCATTCAAATATGAATTCGTAGAACGAAATTTGTATATTTTATTCTAAAATTATATTGTCGCTCGATTTGCTTCGCGTAGCATATAATCGAACGATATAACGGGTGCGGCAAAATTCGCCTAATGTTTACTCCGCCGACTTAATTCCTTCGAAGGTGAAACTTCAGTAATCCTTTGTAAGATAAAGAAGTCTGCAGCCAATCGATAAGAACTCGCCCGAAAGGAAAATAAATCGGTAAACACATTTCACGTGGTATCGTGGACCCATTTTTGTTATAGTGTGGGTATAATTGGTTTCAAAAGTTTACGTAACTAATAGGTAAATATCGAGTCAGTTTACCCAATTATCTTTTGCGGAAGGTAGGGAAGAATTTTAACAAGCCCGGTAAAATATCCTATAGTACGTATATTTTCAGTATTTGTTTTATGTTTTTTGTTTGCATATGCGAAAATGCTTAATTCGTATTTATTATTTTGAATACTTTTTTCATCCGAACACGGATTTTCAGATTTCCGTTTTAATTTGATCAATAATTGGAAGTTTGCATTACAAGTAACTCAGTCGACAAGACGAACTTCTCAATTTCTCAACGACAATTTTATTATACGGTTATACCATCCTTGCTCAAAGACCAATCATTCTTGAATTTTCTTCCTTATCTTAACCGTCTACACTTCTGCTCCTGATGTTGTCAGTTATAACAAACTAAAGAGGGTTGGTAATTTGAAACTTGAATTAAATTCGGAGAGAGTTTAATTAACTTTATATGCGAGTTATTTTACAACAAAAATACGCACATTATTGCATTTTATTAACCCAATACCAAGAGAAATAATATTTCTTTTCGTCTTCCCAATTTTTGGCATCTATTTGGTCGAAATTCGTTTGATGCACTCACAACATTGCCTTGTAACTAGACATAAGGGTGTTGTTATGTTTACACCCCAACACATTTTTGTTGCCCAAATGGCCTTTAGCTTCTCACTATACGACTCTAAGTTATCTCAAGTTGTGTTTGTATTCATCACCAAAGGTAATAACATCCAAGTGCTAGTAAATATACAATTACAAGCTTTATCATCCTGTTTGTTAACAATTATGAGAAAATCAACTTCAAAATTCAGGCATAATATTCAAAACTTAATTTAAACTAATTTGGATGATCCGGCCCTGCTTGTTTAGCAAATCATAAATTTTTTTTATTTTTACTGTGGACGCACTGCACCGAACGAATTAAAATTATTACAATGCAACGATACGACTTCCAGACTATTGATTTTGTTGAATGATGACCAATATCCTCTTCGTTTCAGAATTAAGTCCTGCCAGATCCAATTATCCGTAATTTGAGTTTTCGCTATTTTTCTGACTACTGCTTTTGCTAAGAAACTAACTTTTCGGAGAAAGCTTTGGAGATTACCTTTTGATGTTCTTTGGTAAAGGTTTTCTGTGTTTAAATAAGCGGTTTAGGTATTTTTTAATTTACAGAATTTGGGTTGTTATTTTCTAACGCTCGGTACTTCATATTTGTATAATGCGAACAAAAGTTTTAAGCTTTGCGGTATGGCGTACCACAGTATTAATTTGAAAAGATAACTAGAATACTTGGTTGGAAATTAAATATTACTGCAGGCGATTTTTGGAACATTGTTCAATGTCAAGCGCAGTTTTTTCGGCATTGGAAAGTTTCGCTTTTGTGACGAAATTACTTTTCGGAGTTATTATTAAATCACAAATAACATTAATGTAATTATCCTGTTATTCATCTACATATAGCGCCGTAGGTGATTTTTTGAAATTACCACTGACATGAGTTTTACCGAAATTCCACAACATTTTAACTTTGTCTCAAAAATAATTTTCGAGAGAAGGATTACTAAGCAGATTTGACATTGCCTTATACACTCATTCTTCCATTGTTTTCTGGTTCAACTCTTTCAAAAAAACCCTCTACTTCATCATCATAATTTTTAATTTTTGTGATTCATTATTTTATGTTTGGGAATCACTATTTTAGGCAGCGTTTTATTCAGATATCGTTCAGAAATTTAATATCAGAAGGAGGAAAAGCATCCGCTGTCGTCTGATGAGATTATTTCTGTAACAACATCTTGAAGGTTTTTGTTCACAAACCAGTTACATTTATTTTGTTTGGCACACCCTTGAAATTTCCATCTGCTCCTTGAGTGGCGGCGCCTCTGTTAAACTGCTTATCGTTAACATGTTCCTTAGATAAATAGAGACCTCGACTTCGTCTCGGTCCCAACATTAGTCATTATCTTCGAGCAGTTAATAGCATTTATCGCCTTTGATACTTAATATACCAGGGAGTTACCTTTGTCTTTTTTTATTCAATTTCTGTTAGGACACCATCAAGTCTTCTTATTGGATTTGATTCCTGCTCCAGTACCAGCACTGTTTTATATACATGGACTCTCATCCTAAGCTGTTTGAACTTTTGACAAATAGGAAGCTTGGTGTGACCTGTATGTACTAGGACTACCTCGAGCCTCATGCTGATTGAACTTTGAAGGGTTAATTATATAATCGTGGTCTTAAGAGCGTAGTGGCGAAATTTTTGGTGAAATCGCTTGTGATTGTAAACTCGCTGAAAAAGATAATTAAAGGAAAACACAGCGTGATGTTTATCAAAAACCTCTGGAGGGGATGGGGAGGCTGGGAACTTTTAATATATCTAGCAATACTTTCAAAACTTAAAATCAATTCGCTGAGCTGCTTTCTAAAAACGCAGTATTTCAAATAATATTACACTAATTTCCTGTTATTCTTCGTGTGACCTGTATATACTAGGACTACCTCGAGCCTCATTCTGATTGAACTTTGAAGGGATAATTATATAATCGTGGTCTTAAGAGCGTAGTGGCGAAATTTTTGGGGAAATCGCTTGTGATTGTAAACTCGCTGAAAAAGATAATTAAAGGAAAACACAGCGTGATGTTTATCAAAAACCTCTGGAGGGGAGGGAGGCTGGGAACTTTAAATATATCTAGCAATACTTTCAAAACTTAAAATCAATTCGCTGAGCTGCTTTCTAAAAACGCAATATTTCAAATAATATTACACTAATTTCCTGTTATTCTTGGTGTGACCTGTATATACTAGGACTACCTCGAGCCTCATTCTGATTGAACTCTGAAGGGATAATTATATAATCGTGGTCTTCAGAGCGTAGTGGCGAAATTTTTGGGGAAATCGCTTGTGGTTGTAAACTCGCTGAAAAATATAATTAAAGGCAAACACAGCGTGACGTTTATCAAAAACCTCTGGAGGGGAGGGAGGCTGGGAACTTTAAATATATCTAGCAATACTTTCAAAACTTAAAATCAATTCGCTGAGCTGCTTTCTAAAAACGCAGTATTTCAAATAATATTACACTAATTTCCTGTTATTCTTCGTGTGACCTGTATATACTAGGACTACCTCGAGCCTCATTCTGATTGAACTTTGAAGGGATAATTATATAATCGTGGTCTTAAGAGCGTAGTGGCGAAATTTTTGGGGAAATCGCTTGTGATTGTAAACTCGCTGAAAAAGATAATTAAAGGAAAACACAGCGTGATGTTTATCAAAAACCTCTGGAGGGGGGGAGGCTGGGAACTTTTAATATATCTAGCAATACTTTCAAAACTTAAAATCAATTCGCGGAGCTGCTTTCTAAAAGCGCAATATTTCAAATAATATTACATTAATTTCCTGTTATCTGTTTGGCGGGGCGCCCCCCACCCAAAATAGTATAGCAACTCAGATCATTCAATAAAAATTCTGATTCAAATTTTCATGCGCTAAATTAATCCATTAATATTCCCTCCAGTGCGGCCTTATTCAAAGTCATCATGCTCCAGATGAACCCTATTATAATAATTATTTTGTAGTACGTTAAAAAAAGTGTTGTTTTTCATTCACAATTAATTATTTCTACATTAATTTATTCATTACTTTTTTTTACTAGTGCGTGATTCTCGCCTAAAGGCTGCACAGAAACTGTTTCAACTTGCTGACTTAAAATAAACCAATGAGAGATGTGATTAAATAAATGGCAGAAATGGCACTGATTTGCGATTACGTAGATTGTGCGGCCTAAAGGCCGCACTGATGAACCGGATCATCAGCCCAGGTACCATGTACCACTAGAACAAGCAGAAATACCAATAGCGTCGGATTGCAATCCGTAATTGGATTATTTCTCAGTTTATTTTATTCACGTCTCCCGAAGTGATGCACTTAAATAACCAAATGCTGCCTGGGTAGGACGACAGAATGGCAAGATTCAAATAAGACCATGGATCAAGTACGTTGTCGTTCTGATTGGCTATATGATGTTTATATTTCGTGTTTACACAGTGGCGGTTTACCCTAAAGGGCACAAGGGCACGAGCCCTTCTATCGCAAATCGGGAAGAACAACAACTTTTCTCTTCTATTTCCTCCTATTGATCATCACTATTGCAAATGAGGTTGTAAAACGTTGCAGGATGCTAAGACCGGTGAGGTTCGGGGAGTATGGTATACCCCCCAACATATGGACATCAGGATGGCCATATCGAAATGCTGGGATAGTCTCCCCTCCCCCAAAGGGTTTCTATTTTCACTTCCTATTGTTGAATTGAGTATTTAATTTGACAAAGAAGTGTTAACATTTTCAAAGTAACATTGAATATTAAATTTTGTGCCCTCCTATTAAAACAAGTAACGAGCCGCCACTGAGAGTTACACCAGACACGCCCGACGTGCCGCGTATTTAAATTGGAGACACGTTGGACCGTCGAACTTAGTTTTCTTCCCAAAAACATTTTTTTCTAACTTCAAATTTGAGACTTCAAATGCGACAGATTTTGTTTCGAAATACAAAATCCTCTTATTTTTAATGTCGTGAAACTGAAGAACTTAATAAAATTTTAAATTAATTCCTTACTTTTATTTTTTCATTGTTTTTCATTTCTTTAATTTAATTTAAAAGAAGTTCTACTTCTGATGAATTTTTTGGTAGATACTTCTAACCCACATTTTTGGAAGAAAAGTAAGTTCGATGATTCGACTTTCCTTCAATTTAAATATCTGCTCGACCTATACGATGTGTCTCCAATTTAACCACGTGACCCGTTCGACGTGTCCCTAATTTTCATACGCGACACGTCCGACGTCTCGTTGTACTCTCGTTGTATTTCGAAGTGCCGAAGTGCTTTATATAAAGCAAGTCGAACAATTTCCGAACCATTACGGCCTGCACATATAGTTATAACCTCCAGTGCGGTCTTAGGCCGCATACCCTTGACAATCATCACCATAATCGATAGATCCGATGATTTATCCCATTAGTTCGGCTTTGCAATCACGAATCATGGGTCGTCCCTAAAGGACGTCCGCAATTTTTTTCCGACTTTAAAATCCCTGTCCCACTTGTCACAGTTGGTCATAATCTTCGGACTCACACCCGCCAGGAACGTCCTATGGTCACAAATCAAAAGACCTCCCCCCATTTGTTTAAAATCTAATCTTTGTTTAAAATCTAACTTTATCTTTTAAACTAAAAAAACCTACTAATTAATTTCTAATAGCTGTAATAAAAATTATAATTAAACAGGCAAGAATTTAGATAAATATTATTTGACTATCACAAAAAATGGTATTTTTATGCGGACGTCACATTTTGTGAACCCCCCCCCCCCCAAGGAGTGGACATTTACATTATAATAGCCTAAATTTGTATGTCTGAATGCTAAAGTTACCCTTTTAATCGATAATCCATCTCCTCGATGCGTTGGGCACAATCTTCAGACTCTCACCCCCCACGAACGTCCTATGGCCACAAATCAAAGAACCCCCCCTCATTTGTTTGAAATCGAGCCGGACCTTTTAAACTAAAAAACCTATTCATTAATTTTTAGTAGCTGTAATAGAAATTGGAATTAAATAAGCAAGAATTTAGATAAATGTTATTTGACTATCCCCAAACATGGTGTATTTATCCAGACGTCATATTTTGTAGACCCCCTCCCCCCAGGCGTGGACGTCCATCATTTACATATAATAGCCGAAATTTGTGTGCCTGAATGCTAAATTCACCCCTTTAATCGATAATCCGACTCCTCGGCGCCGCCTTTAGTTCGAAAAAATCTTGCCACTTATCAATCAGTGCGGCCTTCGGGCCGCACATCCAAAGCAATCGTATACTAGATGTACAGCTATATATTATAACTTAAATTTATCTGTGTGTCTGTAATGATAATCATTTATACCTCCACTACTTAATTGATCTGTTGGAAAAAATCATGGAAAAAACATTCAGTACATTTTTGTGCCAAATCCAGGAACTATCAAAGAAACCGAATAATTAAGGCTTGTAGAGATGGTTTCAAAGCTCAAGAATCCTAATCTGCGCAAGGAGAATCCAAGAGGGCGAAATACATACATATACGAATTTGTACCTTCTGCGTTGATTTTTAGGGTTCTTGAGCTTTGAAACTATCTTTATCAATAGTAATAATCGGTTTCCAGTGCGGCCTTAAAGTAGAATATAGGCAAACCCTGGTCTTCAGTTCTTTGTATGGCACTGAATTTAATATCTTCAGCAACATCATAGCAAATAAATTTTGTTACCCCGTATAATAATACTATTTTTTACTCAGGACACCTGTTCTTCATAATATTCGTGTGTGATCGGAAAAATTTTATATTCAAGGAAAACTGAAATTTAACAGACATCTGTATTTCAGTGTCCGAATGAACCCCTACCCCTAAAGCCCCAAAATTTGCTCCAATTGGGGATTTTAGCTCACAAACACAATTTTTGCTTATAACTCACTGAATTTAATTTTCATCAGACTAAATTTAAAGAGAATAAAATTTCCTACAAAGTTGATTTCTGAAATAAAAATTAATCTAAAACAAGCGAAATGCGTTTTATTTTAAACAATTGAAATTGGAAACAAGATTTTTAATGATCTGGATCTGCTTATTTAGAATACAATTTTCGTATGTTTTCTTCACTGACGTGAATTCTGAAAAATTTATGTGACAGAGAATTTTGTGCTCTTCAAATTTATTCTGATGATAATTTTTCTTAAAAATGAAATTAAGCGAGTTATAGGCGAAATACCATCATAATGTTCTTAAAATTGTTGCATATTAAAGAAAAATTCCGTATTCCTTAATCAGACCAAAATTAAAGAGAATAAAAGTCCCTATAAAATATATTTTCAGAATGTGTTTACATCATCTTATTTCTGAAATAAAAATCAATCCAGAACAAGGCGTAAAGCGTTTTATTTTAACCAATTGAAATTGGAACAAAGGTTTTGAATGATCTTGCTATTCAGAATAAAATTTTCGTACGTTTTCTTCATCTGACGTAAATTATAAAAATATATTTTTCACCGAGTTCAAGTTTTCTCTGATGATAATTTTTCATAAAAGTAAAATTAAGCAAGTTACAGACGAAAAACCACAAAAGTGTTGTCAGAATTGTTGTCTCTTCTATTCATACATTTTTTTCTTATTCCTTCATGTTTTCGATTTTTGTTCGTTCACATAATATAAAAAATCCTTCATCTTCAATTTTAATTAATTTGGTTATCCCTTTAATTAGTTAGAATAAGAAGACTTTAATAATAAATGACTTCCGACAATAATGCGAACTTCTGAAATTCGATTTTAATAACCCAACTTGATATTTTGTAAAAGCCACAAGCCATTTCGCGAAAATGGAAGTTGGCATATTCTCACGTATTAATTATGCATTGGCGATATATATACCATCTTTTCATTAAAATATGTTTTCAATTTGATAACTAACATTTGCCAAGTTAATTACAGAGTGTTTAGCTCCATTCCTATTGAGACTTATAATTGACGATACAATCTATAATAGTAGATGAGGGTTGCGTTATCACTTGAAACTATTAATTATACACTACGTTGTGATTAAATCCAATTAACCTGAACCTGCAATAAACATTGTTTGATGTCACCAAAATACTTCAATTTAGTCCTTTCCATAAACAAGATGCAGTTTTCTTGGTTGAATGAATTTTATTTATGGCAAGTCTCCCCAGTGGATCGCTTTTAGCTTTCACGTATTTTACAATTATTTATCTACATGTATTTTTCATTTTTCATTCATTCCATTATTTTCCAAGTCCATTTCCACCCCTGCCAATTTATTTTCCTTCTGTTCATACATCACCATAGAAATCCTCACTGAAAAACTAAAATTATCTGTTGCCATTCGACGAAAGAAAATTTAACGATTTTTCTAAAAGTCAATTATAATTTCCAACTTCCTCCCGTATTTTTCAGCATAAAATTCCATGCAAATCGAAGTTTCCTGTTTTCTTCACGTCCAATTTAACATTTGAAATTTGTTTGTGTTTTGGTAAGTCAATTTAATGAAAATAATATATCCACGTTATTGCAAACGAAGCCGGACGTGAGTTGATGATTATGGGGGAAGTTGCGGTTGAAATTCGTTCTATGTAGGGAATAGGGGACACGCATCCAGGTCCCAAAGAAGGAAGGGATGTCACCTTCGTTTGGCTTCGATTGTTCCCAACCGGCAGCATCGAAATTGGATTTTAAACAGACCATAGCAAGACACACTGCAATCGAAACCGCAAACTCTGATAATTTGCCTTAAGCAACGAGAAGTTCACCTTCTTGTTTGGTTAATCACATTAGACCTTATTTCCTATGCTGATTTGCGTTTGTTTCATCCAATCTTTCTGCTTTGAATAGAGGTAATTGCGAAAAATGTCGTCATTTTTGGGGTCGTACAAAAACGTTATTAAATATTAAATAATTTCTTGTTTTGACGATTTAATCAAGCAATTTGTCGGATTTCATATATTATGGATTTATACGTTGAGAAGTTAATTTTGTTCCGATTGAATTGTTCAGGCTTGTCTTGCTAATTTTTTCTTTCGTGTTTTTATGATGAAAGTTTTTAAGTTTGTTGATTTTCAAGACACTTTTTTAATGGAAAAATTACTTAATTTGATTTCTTGAAGCGTATGAGAAGATAAACGCCAGAATATTGATTAAGTGTCGTTGACTGATGATGAATGGATGAATAAATAAATATTTAATTTTAATTTCTGCCAACTATTTTCACCATTAATTTGGCAAATTGTTTGTGCAATTATTATATAATATTCTCTGTTACGTGACAGCTTTTGGGAATTGCAACAGTTTTATTCAACCCAAATCCAAGGATGTGGTGTCAGGATACATCCGCTGAATGTTTATTACATCTGACTCTCTTCAGGTTGCAGTTATTCCATTCTATTATTTAAAAAGTCACTCAAAATTCGATTCTAAAAAATTTGAATATTTTATTTCAATTTAGGTAAGTGTACGTAGAAACGTGTTCGTAACGTTTTAAAGTACAAACGATAAAGTAACAAACTGATGCTGCTGAGAGTCTCTCGAGTTCATTTTTCTTTGTTTAATTATAAAAATTATTCTTTAGAGAATAAAAGCTTACGAATGTTTTAATAAAGAACGAAGAAATTGCTACTGGCCTTGATTGAGCTCATTAAAGTAATCTGGCTACACCCTTTTTCTTAAATGGAATGGCATTTTCTAGATATCTTGTCCGTCATCCAGTTTTTTAATTTCTTGAATTCAATTACGACTAATTAAAGCCCTACATGCAGGGACGGACTGGCTCATAAATTTTCCAACATCCGCACTTGGGCGGAAAAGGTGCGAAATATAAAATACCCCAGGTGATTTTTTTCAAATTATTTTACACCAAATGGGTGTTTGAACATTTGATCCTACATAATGGTTAACAAAATAAAGTACATTTTGCTTATAAAACAATATTCATAATAAAATTCCATCAGATCAAAAGCGCTTTGTCGGTTTCTCTTTGTCTCAATTATGGGGAATTTTTTTGGCTTTTTTGCCTAGAACTATTTTAATTTCAGTTTTACAGAAAATTCTCATAAAATCAAAATTAAAGACCGTGAAATTTGCTACCACAAAGGCAAAACGTTTTTTATTCTAAAAATTTTAAATTGGAAGACAGTTTTTGAATAATTCGTATTTGGAATAAAATTTTCATACGTGTTATTTTTGTATTTTGAAGTGAATTCTGAAAAATTTATTTTGTAGAGAATGTTGTTGCTCTTCAATTTTGATCTGATCATAATTTTCTTTAAAAATCAAATTAAGCCAGTAATAGGTGAAAAACCACATTCAAGAGCTGAACTCCCCAATTGCGGGAGGAGCCGACAGGGTTTTTATGAGACCTTGTTAGGAGGTGAGGGAGGCATTCGGGCATTTAAATACACATGTCTGCTAAATTTAAAAATGCTGTTTGTCAAAAATCTCATTAATTTAATTAATTAATGGGAATTGCAGCAGTGGTCTACTTAGTTGGTCTACTTTGTTGGAGTCGGAACGTAAAATTTTCTACTATAAATGGATTACTTTAGAATGTGACTACACTATACTATTTTTAAAATAGAAATCAATTCTAGATAGAAGAAATGCGTTTTATTTTAAAAAATTTAAATTGGAACAAAGTGTTTGAATAATTCGATGTGCAATAAAATTTTTATATACCTGTTATTTTCGTAATTTGAAGTGAATTCTGAAAAAATTATTTTGTAGAGAATTTTATGGTAGTCAATTTTAGTCTCATGATAATTTTCTATAAAAATAAAATTAAGCGAGTTATGCATGAAAAACCACGTCGGAGAAGTTAAAATTTCCAATTGCAAGATAACCTGACCGATGATTTTAGGATACTTTTTTTTGAGGCAGGGGGGGGGGGGTCATTATGACGCTCTACTACACACGGATTGTTTGCAAGTCCATTAATATTTTGTTTCAATCACCAATGTCAACATAATGCAATTTTGTGTGTATTTAAACCTACTTGACAAAATTTAATAAAAGAAATACACGAAGAAAATTTTTTAGAGTATTAGGGATACCGCTTTAATAATAATAATGTTTCAGTTAGATTCATTAGGGGTCGTCCATAAAGGACGTCCCGCGCCTGAGAAAATTGTTTTTGAATTTTTTTAATGTAATATTTTGCAACATTTATTTACTCCTTAAATTCCAAATGTCGCGTAAACAATCTTGTGTCAAGTTGGATTAAATGAGGGGGGGCGTCTTTGATTTGTGACCATAGGACGTTCCTGACGGGGGGGGGGTTGTAAAGTCGGAAAAAATTGCGGACGTCGCAATGGTGCTTTTTAAAATTTAAAATTTTTTTAAAAATTTAGCAATAAAACTTCCATACAATTCGATACCTCGAAGAGTACAATCTATTATAGATTTTACAACTTTTTACGGGGGGGATTTAATATTACGGTACTGCGTGCAGTTCAACTAGTAAACTGATTTTACTTCTCGTAGTTAAAACTAAAAAGCATGAATTAATTTTTTTAATAATAATAGCCTATGTGTACCCAAACCTACTTGTGATTATGTTTCGACCGCCTGATCTTCTGAATCTGAAATTGGAGGGCGTAATAAAGTAACTTGTACCAAAACAAACGAGAATGCACGTTATTGCGACTTCAAAATTTATGGCGCCATGTATTGATAACCCTTTGAACTACAACTTTTGTTTCGAAAACTCGAAAAACTTCGAAAAACGAAAGCATGGAAAAAACAAAGCACAATTTCATGCAATACAATCAAAAGCATTTATTACGTGCAATACAACATTTTAGAAACCTGTTAACCCCAAACATATTGAAGCATCTAAAATAGTTTGCTCTTCAGTTTAATAAATCCAGTTCAGCGATCTTCTTGTTCTCT
Organism: Podabrus alpinus; assembly: GCA_932274525.1. Lineage (NCBI taxonomy): Eukaryota > Metazoa > Arthropoda > Insecta > Coleoptera > Cantharidae > Podabrus > Podabrus alpinus. The sequence continues at coordinate 17,144,701 of OW026457.1, forward strand.
TAATTTAGAACTACTCGTATGTCTTGTTATTCTGCACTTGGCATTATTGGTTCTGAGAGATTTTTTCGTGAAAGGCACGCGGTGTACCCAAACGGTCACCCATCCAAGTGCGAACCACGACCGGCGTTGCTATGGAATCAGGTGGTCTCGCGAAAATTTAATGTTTGCAATACGGTACCGTCTTTGTCACCGTTCAGTGATCTGCATATGTTAATTACTTAAACTATTACTTAAACTTAAACTAATTAAATAAACTATGTTAATTTAAGAACTAAATTTTTTACTTAGAATGTGGCCGCAAACGCTAATCAGTGGTGACAATTAAAAATAAACCAGAAATGAGAATAGAAATTTTTTTAAAATTCAAATCGATTAAATTTTACGTTTTTCGTGGATGTAGGAAGTAGGAATCTAGTTAGTGTGAATTTAATATTATGATGGTACTACGCATAGAAGATTTCATAAAGGTCCATAAAGGATGTCCGCAATTGGTTCCGACTTTTAAACCCCCTCTCGTCACAGTTGGTCACAATCTTCGGACCCCCCCCCCAGGAACGTCCTTTGGTCACAAATCAAAAACTTTCATTTGTCTAAAATCGAAAAATTTGACACGACCATATTTACACGACATTTGAAATTTAAAGAGAAAATAAATATTTTTACAATATCCACCACATAAAAAATGTTCAAACACAATTTCCTTAGAATTGCCAAAAATGGAATTTTTATGTGGACGTCACATTTGTCCAACCCCCAGGCGTAGGAGTCCTTTATGAACAATCCCTTACCTATGTAAAATTACAATACATAAGTAAACATAAGAAAAGGACAGTGAACTGCTGCTGAAAGCTTGTAATATATTAATTAAATTAAATTGTATTGCATTTTCTTAAGTTATGCATGTGTTATAGTTTTTTTAGTTTTATGCTAAAGTATCGAAATTAACTTCATTATATTTACCATGGTTCGGAACCCACGTTAAATAGTAGGCCCCATATGTATAGAATGTAAAATTACACATCATGTAATAACCCTTTCTTCCTATCAGCAAAGGCTAGCTAAGCCACAATAGTTGAGATATCTACATAATACTACTGACAATGGACACGGTTTAGAGTTTCAGGGGGGGGAGTCATGCAGTGGTTTATCAATCAGTGAGGACTTTTAGTTTTGTATGTAGAGATATATCTCGTGTTCTAAGACGCCGATGGTGAGTACTAATTTATAAATTTTGTGGTCTTATTCGTCAACTTGGCACTGTCGGAAATACTATAATGAAGCTATTTTTCTAAAAAAATAAAAAAAGCAAAATGTTGTCATAATCGTAATCTTTGTACCCAGTTGCTCTCCGATAACCCAATTAAATTAGCAGTAGTAATTACCAGCATTCTGGGTTTCTAAATGCTGTTTGCATTTCAGTTCTGGGGGAGGAATTTTACAGTACGATATTGCACATAAAACAATATTTAATATGCTCTCAAAATATCACTTGCAAGATTTATCAGAAGACCGAAATATTGTTTAAATATAAGACACTACGATGTCATTTCGCCCTCCTTGAGGCTCGTCAGGTGACCGTAATTAGTTAAACCTTAACTAACGGTTGGTCAAAAAATTGATCCATGGTTTATGATAATTGATAAACATTAGCAGCAAAATGCAATACGAAAAGTATCCCAAGGTGACTTTGAAAATCATATTGAATACAAAATTGACTTAAAAATTAAATCATAATTATATGAAATAAATGAGAGGTAAATTTTTTTACTGCAATTTTATGATTATTAGAATCCAATTGGTTTTGTACTGCATACATTAAACATAAAAATTCAAACTAAAGTTTTCTCTCTGGGAAACTGAATTAATTTAAATGTTAAATTAAAAATTATGAAACCTAAAGATGACCCTTATTATCCACGCTAGCACTACACCTCTGTTTACAGGGTGGTGGGACCTTCTATAATCCAAGAGCCTCCTTGAAAATTTAAAATCCAACCCAAGAGAAGACGAAGCTAATTTAATTGATTTTATCTCACGTGCGATAAATCAAAGGAAAAATGAAAATTGTAATTGTAGGAGGGTATACAAAAGAAAGGGCTGCATGATTTACCGCTAAAATGGGGCGAACAAAGTGACAAATTTAGATTTTTCAGCGAACAAGAAAGTCGGTTTGCTGAAAGTCACTGAAAATGTATTCACATCGTTACAGGTAGCGACCGATTTTGCTCACTCGTTTTGAATTATTTTTGAAGTGTAAAATGGAAATCTGTCCGAAATGATCCACGTCTTCACTTTAATTATTTTCAGTTCGTTTCACAATTTATTTGCATCTATATTTTCAAATTTATAGCTCAGTGATTCCCCCCAATCATAAATAATAAATTATGTAAAAATTATACAAATTTCTAATTAACATTTTGATAGTTGCGAATATGACGATCGTAAAAGTGTGAAACAGGAAGGGTTGTAAAGTTGTCTAATTTTATTATAACTTTTTTTATTTTATTATGTTCTCTTTTTTTATTGGTGAGTTAAAAATTATCATTCGCGGAACGGGTAAATTGAAAATGATCGCCTGATCAATTAATTATTAGTTTCGTAATGAACGGTTGGTTTGGTTTGCTAAGTAATTACTGTAAAATTTCAGACTGTTGGCTTAATATATGTATTTTCTATTGAAGTTGAATACCACAAAGGAAGAGGAGTAAACTAATGGCGCCAAAGCGTCGCGACTGCCTAAGAAAATTCAATGATACCGAGATTCTAAGTGGAAAATCCATTTCCATTTAGATGTTTTTCAGTTTGTGGAAGTATTCGTCAAACTAATGTATATTTCTTTAGTTGAAAAAATAGAATTATTCTCGGGGAGACCTGATCGAAGAACCAAGCGAAAATTTTGGTCGGGAAATTTTCGCAAGGGTACTTTGACCGCGGCGCGGTAATAAAGATAAAATTTTATTTTGAGTTTTGATGATGATCCCTTTGTTTTGAATACTGGCACCGATTAAGTAAGTAGAAGATAACCAAATTAGTAAATGCTTACCCCGGGCTAGCATAACTTGTAACGATGCACTTAACAATGGGGTGCATTTAAATGTCTTTCATTTATTGCCGCGTTAGAAAACAGCATCCAGTCTTTTACGCCCTTAACGTTTGTTCACCCTCCACTTTCGAGTAAATGTCATTTCCTCTTAATAAAATATTCACATCTCGGCCGTTATACATTTAACACCTCTTCGGCGTTTAAATTATTAACATATTATTTGTGCACAAAATGGCCTTAATGTAAAAATAATTCGGATAAAAGTTATTCACTTTTAATTAACCAATATTAAGTGCTTTGTGAAATTTGCATAAGACGAATTTGCATAGCTTCTACTTAATCTTCAGATAAACATCGTCCAACTGGTTAATATTCCTTGTAGGAGAGCTTCTAAGAAGTTTTTCCCAATCGGATTATAAATTACAACAAATTAGTAGTTGTTACCACAGTACAATTATTTAAATTTTTGCAAAATACATATCCGAGTTCACAATTTTAAACAATGTAAATACAATTATTTCTAGTCATATAGCATAAGTTTCATTATAATATAAAAATAGAATTTTGAATTAAACATTCCAACCGGAAGGAAATATTTTATAATGTACTTTCCAACAACTGAAAAGCCGTGTTTTTTTAAAATACATATAAAATAATAAAACAAAATTGTGCTTTCATTTAGACAATGAAAGGTGAACTTTATATATTTTTCTTTTTTAAATTCTATTGTGCAAATATTCAGATTTTCAATATTCAATAGTTTCGTAAAAAAAAAGTTTCAATATTTGGAATAGAATATTTTTTATTTCGCATATGTCGTAGAACATAACATTTTGCTTTGATTACGTTTTCGTCGTTACGTTTTCACGAAAAACAATTTTGGCATTTTAAATTTTCTTTTTAGTATTTATTGAAAATAACGATTTCGACTATCATTAAATTTGTAAATCTTCCTGGGTGTACATATAAATATAACCAACAAGCGGGAGGAATTTAGAGTGAAATTGAAATTTTATTACACATGTAAAATGTTGTTTTTACACAAATAAGAAAACATTCGTAAACTTCTCGGTTTGGATTTTCTTTCATAGTATTTACCTTGGGCTGGTTATGGAGTTTCCGTGTTTTCGAGAAACTTTTCCAAGATGAAAGTGAATCGATAATAAACAAAAGTTTTGCGTTATTTCTGCACAAACAAAAACATATTCTAATTAGTTCAAAGTTGTCTGTTACGGACAGACCGACGACCGCAGTTCGAAGATCTTTATTTGACCTCAGTTAATTTAGTAATACAATTAAATGCCTTTGTTCATTGATTCACGACGATATCTCGCCAACCCCACTAGCAAGCTGACATTTTACGTGATTATTGCGATTGAAAATTGCAGAAAACACATGGCCAATCAAAACTGGTGAATAAATGGATTAACGATCCCCACTTGGATGTGTTGAGACTGACCAATTAATTTAATAAAAAATTCTATTTCAAAATTTCGAGTTTAGATTGCTGGGGGTTTAGTTTATCGAGCCTGCACTGCTTTTTGATTTCTGATTTTTCGGGGGAATCAATTTCACTTCCAAAAGTGCAAAATTATCCGTTTTATGCAGGTTTACTTTCGAGCTTGAACTCCTGAACTTGACTTGATCCACAAATGGATTTGAAAATGTAACAATAATAATTATTATTATTTAATTAATTAATGATTATCTACTGCTTCGAAATAATAAATTTTTAAATTAAAATTTGACAATAATTGGGAAAATACCCATCCTTTTTTTGAAAAATAAGTGCATAATAGTAAGAATGACTGATGGAAAAGGTTGATTAACAAACTGTCGAGAAATTGTATTCAATTAAATTTAATTGCGGCTATGAGCCGCCTCGCGACAATTAGTGTTAATTGTAGTTATAATTTATTGTTACAGCAATATAAAATCATTAACATTTTCTTTTTGTTGCAGGTAATTGGGTTCACTGAGGACCAAACAATATGCAAGGTTTGATCAAAAATTACGGTTTTATCAATTCCCACTTCTTATTCAACGCAATTCATCAATTTTTACATAAAATCCATTGGTACTTGCTGGATGGAGGGGGGGGGGTTAATTTAGTTAATTTCGAATCTCGCAATTTACATTAAGCAAACGCCACCATGCGGAGGAATTTCAAATTAGTAAGTGACGTATTCGACATATCAAAGTGAACTAATTAATAAAACATATTATAATAATTTTAACAACGCATTAAAAACTTTTGCCAACTTTCACTTTTGAGATATACGTCCGAACGCAGCCATATTGTTGTTGCTGGTGCTGCCACCACCGATAATGCAATTCTCTTCGAGGCATTTTCACGATGAAATATTTTCCGATTCCATCTAATTGAAATACAATAAAAAATTACATGAATATTAATGAAATTTCGATTGTGACATATAAAATATAACTACGTAGACGATTTTTGGGTGCAGTTTAAGGTCAATGATAGCCCTAATTTTTTTAATAAAATAATTCGTTATGTTAATACAGCAGAACCCTGATTATCCGATCTTTCGAGTTAACCGAGCCAAACCTTTTATAACAATTTTTCATGTTATTCGAGGCGCCGTTATATCTAAAATCCGCTTACTTAATCTTTTTTTATGTATTACAACCACTTTGTTTGCGGTTATTATTAATTTTTTTTACATTTTTTCCATTATCCAAGGTAACTCCTTCCCATATTATCTCGGATAATCGGGGTTCTAAAATGTACATTCTTAAAAAAATTTTGCGGTTGTAAATGTAGCTTAATTATGTAAGCTGGTTTAAACCTTTTGCAGACTTTTTTAAATTTTTATACAAAGAAAGAAATCGACAAATCACCCCCCCCCCCCCCATACTCCCGCTTACAAAACGTTAGATGCATTAATTAATTATTATTTGATTAAAATAAAAGAAAATTGACAAACTCATTTTAAAAAATTACACAAAAAATTTGTTTTGAAAATATTTACCCCCCTCCCCCGGTTACAAATCACCGAAGAAGGTAGCAAAATAAAATTCTTAAAACTAAACTTGATCTCAAGGCAATATATTGTATTTTCTGAAAAAATGATACGGTTTTACAATAAATTTACATCTTTTTTGGCTTAAATAAAAATTCATATCTTAAATTGCCCAATAATGCTGATGGAAATTCATTCCATTTTTAAGAAGCGCAACCGAATCCAATGTTTGTTCAGAAACCAGAAACTGAGATGCTATGGCATTTAATATTTGAAATATTTAATAAGATCCTGAGATTAAATAGCGAAATTCATACCTCGGTTATGGATTTATACATAATTGAATAAATTCCCGGCTGCAATTTAACTTTTATCTATACCAACGCCATCTGTCTTTCAGACAATGCTATACATTTGGTTATCCTTGATTACTCCAGCCGGATTCCTACTGTTTTAATTTTGCAATCTGATACTTAACGGCAACTTCATAATTTCTGAATATCGAAAAATTCTTAAAAACACCAGAAAATCACCAAAGGCGCTATTAACAGACGAAGAATCGCCCTTTTTATAAAGTCAAATATGGTTATTGCCAAATAACTTGGCCAAAACGTTGTTCCAAACTTTCGTTTAAATTTATTTTGTACCAAAATGTTCATCCTCAACTTTCATTCACCTTGACCAGTACAACTATAATACATAGAGAATACCAATCCATGCGAATTTTCTTTGAACGCTTCCAGTTTAACACCCCTGATTCCTCCTTCTAAGTCTAAATAAAATGACTTAGGATTTAATATACACAGCTCGGCCTACGGCCTCGCACATACAGGAAGACAAGAATAATTGTTTCGATAATACGATCACTTTCACTGGATTTACAGTTACTAAATTTACTTCCCACGTAGATAAAGATACATTTATTTATTCCGAGGGGACATACGACTCGACCTGCGGCCTCAAACGTAGTTAATGATGCGGATTTCTGCTCACAGCTTAAGCTGCTTTTCTTTTAACCCACTTTTTTTTTAAATAAATGAATACTTAAAATTACATTTGAGGTATAATATACACAACCCGGCCTGCGGCCTCGCACATACAGGATATCAATAATGTTTGTTTCTATAATAGGATCGCTTTAACTGAATTCATAGTTTGTTAAATCTATTTTTCACCTAAATTTCTATTTATTTTTAATTACATACATTAAATTGCTTTTACGATCTAGTATAATACACAGCTCGGCCTACGGCCTCGCACATACAGGACAATCAGAATATTTGTTGCTGTAATAATAATAATAGTTAAACCATTTTTACCACTTTACTTCTTTTATTATTGAATAAATGGAATTGTTTGCACGATTTTGTGTAATATACAGCTCGGCTTTAGGCCTAGTACATACAAGATAGTTATCCGCACTTCGTCGCTTTTAATTTAAATTTTGGATCTATGCTTTTATAGTGTGCTTATCTCACCGGGGGGGGGGGGGGGCTAAAATATTTTTCTTTGTTCTTTTTGAATTTTAATTGAACCTTAAGCGTTTTAATGCCAATTAAAATGGTGGCTCTTTTTTTAATTTACATTTAACATTTAATAGACAAAGCTCGGCCTGCGGCCTCGCATATACAGGATATCAAGTTTATTGTTTCTATTATAAGATGAGTTTAACGGAATTCTTACTTATTACATCGATTCCTCAGGTAGATTTATATATTTTTTTATTAATTAAATGAAATAATTTTTATGATGCAAAACTCGGCCTGCGGCCTCGTATATAGAGAATAACAAAAATATTTGCTTTTATAATAAGAATTTTCGATCCTAAACATTGATAATGATCCGGACATCGTTCTGCATGAAACCACGGCGCTTAGGCTGCGTCGTCGCTATTAATTTAAATTGTCAATGTATGTATTTATAGTTTAGCTAACTCGCTGAGGGGGGGGGCGATACAAATTTTTTTCTGTGTTCATTGCAAATTTTAGACGAACTGAACCTGATTCGGTCATTTACAGTGACTGTTGTTTTCAAGAGTTCTCGTGCCAAGTATGGTAAACGTTAAACCACCTGTTCGTCGTACGGTTGAGGCCGAAGGTCGAGTCTTACATAGGTAATGAAGCTGTCGAGTCGAACACGATGCGGATATCTGCTCGCAACTAAAGCGCACCGCTTAAGCTGCATAGTCGCTCGTCTTTTAACTGACCTTCTAATTGAATACATGAAATTACGTTTAATATACGCAGCTCGGCCTGCGGCCTCGCACAGCCAGAATAACAATAATATTTCTTGCTATTATAGGACCCCTTGAACTGAATTCATAATTACGAGGGCTATTTTTTAATCAACTTCCATTAAGCTGGTAAAAGCAAATAAGGCAAATAGGAAAAATTTTAATATATACAATAGTTGCTCATACATGTCAGCTATTTTTCAACATAGTCGCCACCGAGATTGAGGCATTTGTCGTAACGGGGCACCAGCTTTTGTATACCCTCCTCATAAAATGTTGCCGCCTGGATTTTCAGCCAATTTTTCACACAGGTTTTTAGCTCCTCGTTATTGTTGAACCTCTGCTGTCCCAACCATACTTTCATCTTGTTGAACAAATGGAAATCGCCTGGTGCCAAGTCCGGGCTGTAAGGCTTCTTAAAAACCTTTCTCCTTCGTCACTGTAGCGTTGCAAAAATGTTAACGCAGAACTCATTCGCTGGATTTTGTGAACGTCTGTGAGCTGTTTGGGGACCCATCGTGCACAAAATTTATGGTAGCCTAATTGTACTGTAATAATGTTATAAAGTGCTGATCGAGAGATTTGAGGAAAATCAGTAGACAGCTCAGAGATTGTAAACCGGCGGCGCTCTTGAACCGCTTTGTTCACATTTTCGATAATTTCATTTGTTGCTACGGATTTCCGTCCCTGACCCCCATCTTCATGAACGTCAGTTTGTCCAGTTTTGCACTGCACTTGCACTCATAATCTTTTCCCCATACACTACAGACAATCTTCGATGACTTTCAGCCGCAGGACTGCCTTCAGCTTGGAGAAAACGGATCACAGATCGAATCTCGCATTTGGCGGGAGCTTCGAGTATAGTGGCCATGATAAAACGGGAGGTTGTAGACTGCGCCCGATGGTTGAAGGGTCTCATAATCTAGCATGTAGATTGCGCCGGGTTCGGTTAGGGTTAGTATGTAGATTGCGCCGATGGTCAATTAATAGGTAATCTTTTTGGGTAACGACGGAGTGAAGATCCCATTAGAGGATTAAGGTACTTGATTGATTACAGGAGTACCTACTATACATTATGTGCGATTTTTAATTAGGTTAGTAATTTGACGAGATTATTTTTAAATAAGTGCATTATTTTGATTCTTTCATTATTAAAAACTTTTATAACACAAATTTATAACTACGAGAAATTTGCAATTTCGAGACAATTTGTGCACGATTCTGTTGGTCTATAATTTTGGGGGTGAAACGTTATAGTTTACTGCCCCATACCGCAACTATACTTTTTAATGCTATTTCGAGGTTCTCTCACATCCCGGTTTCATTTATCCCGGTTTTCTTGATGGGTGGCGCCTTCTCGTATGTTTAGCCTAGTAACCAGAGTCAAAACCGCCCTGCAGGGGTGCAGAGCGGAGCGGAGCGAAGCGGCGCCCCGGAAGGGTAGGTTTTGACGATGGATAACTCTCCTTATCGAAAGCACACCCCAAAAAAAATTTAAAGAAAAAAAAATTTAATTTTTTCACTTTTTCGGCGATACACCGGTTATTTTCCATTTTTTGGATAATATTTATTATTAATATCTACTAATAAGTATTGCAATAAGTATTGTCATATTAATGATAATTAGGTACCGCAATTTAACTTTTTATTAATCTATATATATAAAAGAGCTTGTCTGTTTGTTTGTTTGTTCGCTATACGTTCCTACACCCTTTGACCGATCTCAACCAAATTTTGCACAGTTATTCTGTAGGTCCAGGCGCAACTATTCGTGCATAAATGGAGAAGAAATTCCCGCGGGGAGCAAAGTTATTCGCGTTATTCGCGTTTTTCGATTTTTTATTGATACACCCTATACTACAGTGAATCACCCTATACTACGCTTTCGCTAGATGGTGAACAAAACACGTGTTTGCCAATATTATGGTATAGTATAGGGTATACCCTTGGACCGATCTCAACCAAATTTTGCACAGTTATTTTGTAGGTCCAGGCGCAACTATTCGTGCATAAATGGAGAAAAAATTCGAGCGGGGAAAAATGTTATCCGCTTTTTTCGATAAATCAAATCACAAGTCTTGCAAACAAAAAATTTAATTTGTCAAAAATCGAAATATTCTGACATACTGTCAGTGATTCAAAACACTGTCAACAGACATACTGTTAGTGATTCAAAACATTGTCAACAGATGGCGGGATAGCGGCTTTAATTCGAAAAATGAAAACCACTAACAAATTAATATATTAGAATTTAGTAATTTCAACGCTCAAAATAATACAAATAATTACTAAATCCGTTGACGGCGAAATATTTGAGATGGGGCTTCGGGGGCGACGGAGAGAGAGCAAAAACCATCTCTTCCGATTTCCCAAAAACGAAGAATTTTAAAATTGCGTTTTTTTGAAAATCTGCAGCAATCTTTCGAAATTATGGTCCGCCCTGTGAGGCCGATGGCCGAACAACTATGGCCTTCACGGATCTATTATGGTCCGCCCTGTGAGGCCGAAGGCCAAACATCTATGGCATTCACGGATCTATTATGGTCCGCCCTATGAGGCCGAAGGCCGAACAACTATGGCCTTCACGGATCTATTATGGTCCGCCCTGTGAGGCCGAAGGCCGAAGAACTATGGCCTTCACGGATCTATTATGGTCCGCTCTGTGAGGCCGAAGGCCGAACAACTATGGCCTTCACGGATCTATTATTGTCCTCCCCCTGTGAGGCCGAAGGCCGAACAACCATCACCTTCACGGATCTATTATGGTCCGCCCTGTGAGGCCGAAAGCCGAACAACTATGGCCTTCACGGATCTATTATGGTCCTCCCTGTGAGGCCGAAGGCCGAACAACTATGGCCTTCACGGATCTATTATGGTCCGCCCTGTGAGGCCGATGGCCGAACAACTATGGCCTTCACGGATTTACAATGGTCCGCTCTGTGAGGCCGAAGGCCGAACAACTATGGTCTTCACGGATCTATTATGGTTCGCTCTGTGAGGCCGAAGGCCGAACAACTATGGCCTTCACGGATCTATTATGGTCCTCCCTGTGAGGCCGAAGGCCGAACAACTATGGCCTTCACGGATCTATTATGGTCCGCCCTGTGAGGCCGATGGCCGAACAACTATGGCCTTCACGGATTTACAATGGTCCGCCCTGTGAGGCCGAAGGCCGAACAACTATGGCCTTCGCGGATCTATTATGGTCCGCCCTGTGAGGCCGAAGGCCGAACAACTATGGCCTTCACGGATCTATTATGGTCCGCCCTGTGAGGCCGAGGGCCGAACAACTATGGCCTTCACGGATCTATTATGGTCCGCCCTGTGAGGCCCACGGCCGAACAACTATGGCCTTCACGGATCTATTATGGTCCGCCCTGTGAGGCCGAAGGCCGAACAACTATGGCCTTCACGGATCTATTATTGTCCTCCCCCTGTGAGGCCGAACCCCGAACAACTATGGCCTTCACAGATCTATTATGGTCCGCCCTGTGAGGCCGAAGGCCGAACAACTATGTCCTTCGCGCATCTATTATGGTCCTCCCCCTGTGAGGCCGAAGGCCGAACAACTATGGCCTTCTCGGATCTATTCTGGGTCTAGATGGCTAAGGGCGGCGAATGCCGCCCGTGCCAGCTAGTATTTAATAAACTGATTTACAATAATAACCCCATTATGCCTTAGTAATACTTCTTAATCCCTCAGGTACATCATCGGCGCAATCTGTATGTTACCCTTAATGACCATCGGCGCAATCTACAGGTTGCCCATGGTCATTTACCCAAAAAAAAGGATTAATTTCTGACCATCGGCGCAGTCTACATATGTCCGATAAAACAACACTCACATAAAAACTACGCTGCGCAATGGCTTACCCGGTTAGGAAGTTTTGACAGATAGATGACTTAACACTATCACGCAAGCGCCATGTCAATATGATAATTGACAATCCATTGCCAACCTAATAGAAGTTGATAAAAAAAATAGCCCTCGTATTATTAAATCTAGTCCTCACGTATATTTTTGTTAATTGAAAAATCAAATTATTTTAATAATTTAGTTTAATTACTACACAGCTCGGCCTGCGGCCTCGCATATAATTTAAATTTTGGATGTATTCTCATTCATCACATGAAGACCCGGGTGGGGAATATCTTTTTCTTTGAAATTTTGCCTAACTAAACCTGAATATAGCCCAAGAATTGTTAACTTCAAAATCATTTAGACGAGTGACTTTTATGCTTAGTTTTAATATAATATAAGATGAACGTTAAAACACCTGTGTGTCGTGCGGTTAAGCTACAGCCTGCCTCATTAATTTTCGTACAGAATTATTCTGCCGAAATTCTTATAAATGGTAGGTACAGAGCGTATCAAATTGAAAGTCAAAATTCATGAAAATTAACGCAAACAAAAGACAATAATTATGTTCGAAATTTATACAACTTCTGCTGCAATTACATGGGTCGGTGTACGCCGTTGTAGTTTATTTTTTTTGTAATTGTGGATTGTAATGACACGAATGGTTACCTCTTCAGATCGTTTGCTACAATTACATGTGACCTATAAAATTGTCAATTGCACCCTACTTGTTTCAATACCGAGAATTTTTTTCGTAAAAAATTAGAATCCGTTTTTTTTGTCACGCCCTGTATTGCTATTTGAACGAAATTAAGTAATTAATAATTATTACATTGCTGTTACGAACTGTTTTTAAATAAACAAACCTGAACATTAGTTTGATTACAAAAATATTTAATTGTATCTATAAAATTGTTTTGTAAATAATTAAAATTACAATAATTACTTGTTTATTATGAAATAAGTATAAATAAATTTTCAGTTAACAATCATAATTGAATAACTAGTTTTAGCTTATTCGATGTTAAAATATCAAAATTTTATTAAAGCAAAAAATTGCACAGGTTGGGTCTGATGATGCTACTCGTATAATAGCGAAACCGGTTATCCATATATTATAACAATTTTACAAACAAAAACGTCGATTTATTTAATTAATTATTTACAAATACGTTTTAGAACAATGGACAATTACCCAAATAATCAAAATTTTTCTTTTTTCTTGTTATAAATTTTCCAAAATCGAACGATTACGTATTCCACGTCTCAATTTAAACGAAAGGATATCTGTATTGATTTTTTAATATTTCATTCTGTGCTTCTAACAATAAACTTTCCAAAAACATTCAAAATGAATACAAAGTCGTCTTTATAGTGGTTTCCTTCCGCGGTTTTCATTGGCGATTTTCCAACGTTCCTGCCATAATTTGTGTGCAATATTTTCGGAAACGTCAAAAATTATATAGATACGTGCCGATATGAATATGTACATAAGAGGTCTATTAATTTTAAATTTTTAAAGATAACGCGATTTTGCAGCGGGTCGCGGAAAGCGCCAGGTGGTGCAAAAAATAAAACCGCTATTGTGGTTCATATCGACTAAGGTTTACGACGGGACGCGATTCTGAATATTTCATGCTGTGCCCTGAAATTTGTACAATTTTTGTACTTTACATAAATAAATCTAAATTCATCATTTTATTACCTCAAAGTTATTTTTGCTGTCGAAAATGGATATTATAGTCAACATCACGAGCCCAGGACCGATTTCATTGTTAGATAATTCGGTGGTATTCACTAAAGTCACGAACCGGGCTTTTCATGTTTGGGATTATGCAGCGTTCCGAAGGTTTAAAAGGAATTTGATCTCGACTAATCCAATAATTTCGTAAAATTTTAATTTATGCGTAACTATTCCTGCTTTCCCGGGTGGGCACTTAATAAAAAGTTGTAAAAATTTTTGCTTTAGTCTGTTTATTTCTGTTGTTGTTTATATTCGGAAGGGTGACGTTCTATTGTCTCGACACGATACAGCACTTAATTTCGAAACTACCCCGCTTTCCCCAGGGACTTTCACTAATTATGTGTGCGCTTCCCACTATCAACTTTATGCAACGAATGCCATAATGTATAATTACAGCTGTTATGTGGACACTTCTTAGGCCCAAAATGTGTTAAAACACTTTTTAACGTTAACATAAATTTTACCTAGGAAAACTTGGGAGCGAATTTTTTAAATTTGCCTTTAGAAGTTTTAAGTGACACTGAAAAGGATGCTAACTCTCTAAGGTTTCTTTCTACCCGGACCATTAAAAGTGATCGATAAGTTTTTTAAATTCTCCCAAAATCGAATATGAACTTCTCTTTCGAGATTTTGAACCCACATACGTGTTAATACGGTTATCTCAACAAAAAGAGTCAACGTTCGTTTAAATGTTCGAAACGATAGGAACGATTTTCAGGGAAAGTGAAAACTTTTTCACAAATTTAAAAAGTTAAAAATTATACAATAAATTCTAGTGCTAAAAGCGCCGGTCTTTAATTTATGTTTGTATGTAACAAAAGTGTGTTTGTCAAAATATATTCAAGTTTTTGGGTGTCTCAACTGCTGTAACTTCTAAAGCAGCGGTCCTCAACCTCTTATAAAGTTGAACAACGAGTCGAGTTTGATATCATTTTATCTATAAGAAAATTATCGTGCTTTATGGTGCTTATCGCAAATTGATACATCACTTGAAAGACTAAAACCGCTACACAACCAAATCTGCAATTGGTTATTAAAGCGCGGGGGGGGGGGGAGATGTAGTATGGCTAGTTATTGTGCATCAAATGGGTATGAAAATTTAATATATTTAATTAATCGGACCGTGGCGTTCTAAAGGTGAATTCATGTGAATGTACTTCTAGTATTTGATTGCCATAGTTGTGCGGCCTAAAGGCCGCACTGAAACCTATTGGGTTGGCAACTACAATATATACCAATGTGAGGAGCGTTACGAACAGATGGAAAAATTCACAGAACTGATGAAGGTCTTGGTCTATTTATATAAATGCAATATGCGCGGTTTGAAGTGTTTTCTTGCGAGAAGAAACGGTTATAATAAAGTTCTCACTCCACCTGGACTCGAACCGGGTATCGTGGCATAATTGTACACCAAGTTGTATGTGTCCTGTATCGTGAGATAGGGTTGTAGGTTCGAATCCTAGTGTCTGCCTACTTATACACATTTGCTTCTAATTTTAGGGCCGCCAAATAAATATTATCTGTACACTTGGTAGTACGATCGGCTTATTATCACCTCTGAGAAGCTGGAGCTGCAATAAGCAGTAAGAGGCTCGGCCTTCGGCCTCGCAAATAGTCTAAGATAAAACATGTTCGGAAAAATTGTCCTTCCATTAATACATTTGGTGACCCTTTACTTTCCTTGGTTAATCAGGAGATAGCGAAGAAGCAGTCAGAACCTAGAATTTTATTATATAACTAGCGACGCAGGCGATTCAATATTTTGAAAATCTTCAATTAAAGTTGTTCTTATCGGGCAGTTCTAAGGAAAAGACTAAAAGCAAAAGAACTTCGTAAGACGGGTAGAAGTCGTTCATGGCCAGAGAAATCAGACAAATGCCGACATGGCGCTACCGTACAATCGAAAAAGCTAGTAACTCGAGTTACTATAAATTGATTTGATGGCACAATAGCGGTATAACTGGCAAGTTTACAAGGCTGTTACTTTTTAAATTTCTATGTCATAGATCGGTCTCACCTGCAGTTCAAGAATACAAAAATACGGTACTCTATATTATTTACTGGCTCTGTTAGTCGTCAGACGAATTATTCATAGGCTTGTGAGCGATAACCGGTGAGATCTCACACAAATTAATTATTCGCAAGAGGGATCTGGGTGACAAAGTGTCAATTTTGAATTATGCAGAGAGAACTCGAAACAAATATAATCAAATCGATTCCAATCATTGTTCTACGTTGGTTAGTATCTGGTTGTTACATATTAATTTCATGCAACCTCCCCCCCCCCAGATCCTTTGACCTATAAAAGTTGGCTCTGGATGTTTCCTCTGATTATTATAAATTATCAAAATATTTAATACCTTAAATTTGTCTAAATGTGTCTGTAGCGTTAAATTGATCTATTGATATCTTCCCCCAGTGCGGCCTATAGGCCGCACAACCTAGGTAATCGTAAACTAAATGGCTAAGTTCGGATGGCCGCTCGTATCAGTTGGTAACTACTCATTTAATAATTTTCTTATAAAAAATTATGATTGAGTAATTTATTTATCAGTAAAATATTTAGGATATTGTAAATTTATGAAAAATTTGTCATGCTTTTTTGCAAAATTAGCCAATCACGAACTCGATCAAATTTGTGTAGTACAGAATTCCTCGGAGTAATTTAAATTGATAGCAACTGTAATAATTACTTACTTCCTTTATTATTTATAATAATAGCCTAAGTAATGTCATTGTTCCAACTTTTTGTCAGTCTATAAAGTTACAGTGCGGCCTCACAACCATATCACGCACGCACTGATCTTCTAGTTTCTATATAATTTGCTATCTAAAAAATTTGTGGAACAAAATTTGTAAACCAAAAGGTGTTACGGTCCCCGTTAAGATTCATCAAAAATAATTAAAATTATAAATCACCCTGTATGTAATATTCGTTTATTCGCGCTATAACATAATAACATTTCATAACTGGAATAATAAGTTTCAAAATGAACAAAGAAATTAATTATTTTCATAAGTTTGTATTTACAAAGTAGTTTTATTCTCTAACTACGCAGCATAAAATATAAAAAAGGTTTATGTAGCATGTTTCTTAACGTTCAAATTGAAAGTGATGTCATTAGACTTCAACGAATAATTATAACCATCTTTGTCAAGCGCACTTTCTTCGTTTCATATTAAAAATTATTGAAGCCGTTTGAATCTTTTCTGATTGGCTAGTAACCGCCAAGGACACAATTGCATGAAGGTATGCATGAGAAAATTATGTTAATACGCGCGGGGCGAGGACAGTGTTCTTCTAATCGTCAAGACGCTCGCATCTAAGTATACGACAAAAGTATGCAAATTGAAATAATTATCTACAAAAAATATCTATTAGTTAAAATCATACTATGGTAATACAAATACCTGAATCAATTTATAAAGAAAAATATGATAATATTATTATCAGAGTAACATTTAATCTCAAGTGCCTTCATAAAATATGAATCGGTGAACATCTAAGAATAAATCGAAATAATTGTGTTTATCATTAATTCAAATACAAAACTAACTATGTTCCAGTTATATTCTACCAATAATTGTTAAAAGAAATCAGTTTAAAAAACAATAATCGTCAATACTTCATAAACGTGCTTACGAAGGACAAAACGTGCTGCGCAATTAAAGGTTGTACCACGCGAGTGCATTCTATTCAAAACCTCGTTTTCACAACAAAGTTATTAAAACATTTATTACCAAAAAGTGTAATAAAATTATAAACTTTCGAAATATGAGAATCTTTAACAATCTACGCATTCGTGAAAATTTGAAGAGTTGCAGTTGCATTCAAGAAAACTTTAATATCCAACCTCCAGCGAAAGCCATCTTTTCCGCCACGTTTGGCCATATTAGTGCTTCACCGCGAAACAACACATTCAAATCGTATGTAATCCTCAAAGAAAGGTACCATATTACTCTATTATTTTGATGTATGCATTTATGTTATTTGTCAATAATTTTAAGAAAGTATGAACGAGACGGATGCATCTTAATTTTAAGATTTCATCATATTTTAATAACCTAACAAAATTTTATGTACAAAGAAAGTCAAAATATATGTATAAAGCTGATGTCTTGTTTTCGTTCTTCGTATGTTATTCTCAATAAGTTTTCGTAGCAACCCAACCCCCTGAGAAAGAGAAGCCAGTAAGTATCCTGAAGACGACGTCCGAATCGCCTACGGACTACAGACGTATCAAGTGGCGCCCATCTTGAAGGCTTCGATAATTCTATAGAAAATCGAACGAAATTATTGAGAATAAATGTGCGAGAGCAGAAGCTTGATTTTGTGTTTTATGCATTGTTTTATTGTAATTGGCTTTACAAACAAGGTTATTGATTTTAATGTTAATAAGTTAACGGTATCAAAAATCTGTGTGTTTATCGCGGGTATAGCAAAATAACGCGAGTGCGAATTATTATTAAAAAATCATCAAAAACAACATCCGCGAAAATGGATCCGGCGCACCTGAGTGACAAAGAGCTTGCATTTGAAATTTTATGTCGGGGTGTTGGGTTACACACCACGCGATTAGCGAATGTATTTTTGTTAACAAACTTGATGCACCAAGTTGCACCAATAACAAATGTTCCTTTTGCGTGGGACATAAATTCAAAGCAACTCGAGGAAACATTGGAAGATATAAATACAAAAATTAAAAGTGAATTAATTAGAGTGAATATTAACGAAATCACTTCGCGTTTATTACATGCCGATCAGCGGCTAACCATGATGAGAGAAGTTTTAATAATTAAAGACGATGACGAAATAAGAATATTTGAACTGATAATAAAAAATATTGAAGAAGCGATCGTAATAATTAGAGACCAAGTAAAATTAAATAAAGCTGCCGACATAAAATTCGCGAAAACAAACACGAATACAATTAAAAATGAACCATTATATAAATGGAACATTAAATTTTCGGGTCACTCTTCCAAAGAAGATCCTATAGAATTTTTAGAAAGAGTTGAAGATTTGCGTGTAGCTCGTCAAATGTCAAAAGAGGAACTTTTTACCTCGGCACACGATTTATTTACCGGTGACGGGATTATATTTTGCCGGAACGCTAAAAACAAAAGTAGTACGTGGGAAGAATTTATTAAATTGTTTAAAGAGGAATTTTTATCTTCTGATTATGAATTTCAATTATTAAAACAGATTCACAAACGAATTCAAAGTACCAACGAAAATGTATTAGCGTTTATCGATAATATTCAATCATTATATGAAAGATTCGAAAATCCAGTAAATGAAAGCGAAATGGTCAAACAAATAACCAGAAATTTAAACCCATTCTTTGCAAATCACGTAATTTCGCAGCAAATTGATACTTTATCAGAATTAAAAATTAAATGTAAAAAGATTCAAGAATTACAAGACTACAATTCGTCATACGCGGCGCGATCTAACTATAACCACAATTATGTGGCAAATACTAAAAAAACAATTCCCCGATGTTGGAATTGTCAAAAAATGGGTCACGTTTATTTTAATTGTAAAGAAAAAACAGGTGATTGTAGGCAAACTCCCATTAAAGCAAAATCAAACAACTTAATACAAGTCAATGCGATAAATCCACGATTGGAGACGCGGTCGCCGCGGTATGGTGTTCAACACCAAACAGTAAATTCAACGACTCGCACTTTTAAACATGACCCACCAGAATGGAAAAAATGGTTGCAAAAAATAAAGTCTTTTTGTACGGACGGTAAATTAAATAAAAACCAGAAAGTAGCCGCAACCCTCTCAAAAAAACCATTTGATAATCGACCATATTTACAAATCCAATTTTGTAATAAAAATTTTATGGCTTTAGTAGATTCTGGAAGTAACGTGTCTGTTTTGGGAAAGAAAAGTATTGATTTAATAAATAGGTTTTCTCTAAAAACAAATAAATCACCGAGCCAAAATATTTGTGTAGCTAATGGATCTTCAGCCGAAATAGTCGGGGAGATATACCTCGCGGTGACCATAGATAAAGTCGTTCGAAATATAAAATTTTATCTGGTACCAACCCTCGATAGTCCGATAATATTAGGCACCGATTTTTGCTCTGCTTTCGATATGGCAATTGATTTTACTGATCTGTCTTGGAAAATCCCCAAGCAAATAAAAATTCAAAGTATAGAAAAGAAAAATAAAAATTTATTAAAGCGCGAACAACACCGTCCCGAAAAATCAAATATTGTACCGAATATGTCATCTCGTGATCCTTGTTCTATAAACTTCAAAACTTTACAGAACGACCAATTTAAAGGTATTCGACAAAAAGTAGCCGACATAATGCTTGAGGTTGAAAATTTTACTGGTATCGTAAATGATAAACAATACATCTATCTAGAAGAAATGTTGACCAGAACCTTGATTGAGCTGGACGGTATAGAAACAAAGGGCGAAAATAAGATAAAACAAGCCCGAAAAAAGCTTGTAAATTATATTCAATCTTGTATTTCTGATTTAGAAGCTAAATCGTCTAATAAAAACCTAGAAAATTGTATTTTAAATTTAAAAATGTTACAAAAAGACAAATGGTATAATAATTTAATTCAAAAAATAACTAGATCCCCGAAAAATTATCCTACTTTTAAAATTCAAAACGAATTAATTTATAAATTCGTACCTAACAAATCGGTAAACTCCACTAATTTTTTAGAATGGAAAATAGTAGTCCCTAAGGCTCACCGAAAGGAAATTTTAAGTGCGATACACAGGGATCCTAAAGCGGTTCATTTAGGTACTTTTAAAACCACAGTTCGAATCTCTGAATTTTATTATTGGCCAGGAATGGCTAATGATATAAAATATTACATCCAAAATTGTAATAAATGTAGCTTAAAAAAATCTCTGCATAGCGATCAACCTAATTCAAAAAGCCAAAATTATAACAATTCAATCGAACGTCCTTTATCTTACCAAGAAGGTGATTATGTTTGGATACGTAATTACTTATGGTCGAACACAGATAATAAATCTATGACAAAATCAGTCCCTAGGTACCTAAAATGCCAAGTCGTAAAGAAATTAGGAGATTCAGCGTATAAACTGCTTAACGCCCAAGGCGAAAACATGGGTATGTGGCATATTAACGACTTAACGCCAATGGCATCCCCTTAAGATATTTCAAAATTGGATTAATGGTCCTGGTGGCATGACCTTAAACTGCATCCCCAAGTTTTTTATTTTTCACAATTACTTATTCTTTACTTTTTTATTACATAGGGTAACTAAATTTAAATCAATGGTCCCTGGTACGACCTAAAAATGCGTCTATAGAAAGGTCCTCTATGACCAAGGAACGATTATTTTTATAATCAAAGCTTAATTTTTTTCCAGTGGTTAAATTAGGAATAATGGTCCCTGGTATGACTTGAAAATACGCCTAGAACGGTTATCTTTATAACCAAGAAACGATTATCTTTTATAATCACGAAAATAATTATTTATAATTATTAACTTCCTAATTTTCCCCTGTAACTAAATTTGGACAAACGGTCCAGGAATATGACCTTAAACTATACCGCCCTTAAATTCAAAATTACCTTTGTATAAATCAGTAAAAGTAAATTTCAAAAACTAAAGTTCAAAATAATACAATAATAATAAATTAATATTTGCCGAATCGATATAATCATCGTTCTAGATAAGCCAGTATTAAAGGAATTATCAACCCAAAAGGGAAAGAATAATATCCATGTCTTGGTTAAAAATCAAAAAAAAGAACGATAACGATTGATTTCGGAAAAGAACAAATTTTTTGCTTATCCATTATCTTTCAGAATAACTACGCCAAAACGTAAGATTAAATTTACTATGGTGATAATACGGTTTCTATAAAAACCAATTTACGATATTTTAAATTTATTTGGTGTTTAAAAAGGAATAACAATTATCTTGCAATAAAAATTGCGTTGTTTTTAAGTAAACAGATTTATTAACGTTGAAATATTTTCGGTAATTCTAATAAATTACCATACGGTATTGTGAGAGATTAAATAACTTTCAACGAAGTTAAGTATTTTGATTATGTACTACCTATTCCAAAAGAAACATAATTTTATGCTAGTAAAATTAAAAGATAAGAACTCGTCAGCTGTCTGCTCTCCTGACGACAATTCTTTATAATAATATGTCACCTTGAACTTGGCTTAGAAGCAATAAGAAACGATGTTGTTTTTCTTTTAATCTATGTATTCAAGGAATGAGCACTTTGAAAAATATTAAATTTTTTAAATACGACTTGTTTCCCTAAACCCTATCTGAAGGATAAAACAATAAGTTGTGTCTAATTTTCCCGAAATAGCTAATCGTGAAAAAACATAATTTATTTAGTGTATGTCCAAAATATCCGGAACTTGCTACTCTGCCTGTTTTGAACAATGCATGATAATCTCCAGATAGTAAGTTTGATTATTCAAATAAGCAACATATTTCGATTTAATTCCGCAATAGTGGAAAAATTAAAGCCGGGATTTCTATAAAATATCTTTAGAATTGAAAGTTAATGTTATATTTATGACCCTTTTCTTTATAATGCATTAGTACACAATTAAAAGTAAAAACTAAGATAGACTAAGATAAAAGCGAAAGGGATTTGAAGAAAGCAAAATTAAATCTGTATTAGCGTTGTAAAAATATTGTCTCGAAAGTGTCGTATGTTTGTAAAATGCACACAACTAAATTATACTTGAAGGATAGCGACCTTGCAATAGAAATACGATAACACGCCATGATAAAAAGAAATAATTCCTCCAATATTAAAATCGTTGAGTAAAATTGGCAAATTTATGTCTCTTTTTGGTTTAAAGTAAATTATTAAAATTCTAGATCGACGAAATTAAAATTAAAGTTAATTTCTCAAAATGCATTTTGTTACAAACTGTATTAATAGTAATTTAACAAGTACCATTTGCATAATAAGCTTTAATTGAATAAAGAAATATTTTATGTGTACAATATTTATTAATATGTTGAAATGCTATAATTTAACGTAATCATTATCCTTCAAAGTAATAAATTTAATGAAATTATTTCAAGAAATTTTGAAGTGTTAAAACGACACTCGGGAACTAAAGTCCTTAGATGCGATTGAAGGTCACTACGTCTATCTAATAACAGAATAAATTCTTTTACATTTGGTTGTACAATTTAAAAATACACTCGAATAAAGCAACCTTTTATTAAGTAAAGGTAAATAATAAATCCACTTTAACAGGATGACAATTGTAATTCTTTATTATTAACAAATGATTTTCTGGTTGTGGGATGCACTTCGTTTAATACGAGATATATGCGATTCCCCGAATTACTTGATAAGATTATCTTAGCATGTTAAAGCCAGAAGAAGGAATTTCCTAGTTGTTTATCTTATTCTGAAGTTACGTAATAATGAGTCATACTTTTTACATGCAATGGTTAACGAAGTTTGTTGAACCGTTAATTATAATTTTTATCTCCGAAGTCTTATTAAGATAAATAATAAACAAAACTAAAGCTCACCGCATACTGGACGGCATATTACTACTTGATTTGGTTTCATAATAACTTCACTTGTAAATATGATCCGTGTTTTTATTATTGGACCCAACTATTAAGTATTGGATTTTGACAATTTAAAAATGAGTTGACTATATAATACGTGAAATTTGACCCTGTCAAAAGTCATCCTCATTATTTAATTAGAATGATACAGTTAATATAATTATTTTACCTATATATTAATTTTTATAATAAACTAAAAATATTACTCTTACATTATAGTAAGCCTTTCTAACCATAATTTAGTTTAATCAGCATATTCCCATAATAATTCCATTTTATGCCAATAATAATTTGTCTAATACGAATAATAATTTTATCATTTCAACCAACTGGTTGTAATATCTTTTGAATAATTTAGATTAAAACAGTATTCTACCATATTTTGAAATATGTAATATTAATAATTTTTTAAATGGCATAATTAATCGTGTTCATTTGGGCTACACAATCTTCGACTAGATTGGAGTAGGGGAAGCCAGGCCTGTACGGTAAAATCTGATAACATGACCCGGATTGTTATTAAGACCCGTTCTCGCTGAATGTTTCTTCCTTTCTGCATAATCAATGAACACTGATACAATTTTTAACAGCCTCTTTTTGTTTTCTCTGAAAACTATTAATGAAGTAAGAATATTTTCATATGGAAAATTTCTTTAAGTTTGTCCAATAAAATGAAAATGTGAATTCTTTAATTCACTTACTTACAATTTTTTCATTGAAACAGAAATAAATCTGTTCGCTACTTAAGACGAAAATAAAATACTGCTTTTTGACTAATTACATTTTATCATATCCCTTAATTTTTTTTATCAATTATAATAAATACGCTACTTCATTCTATCAAAACTGAGTATAATACATCGGTTACCTTTTGGAATTATTATGCCTAACCCACCAACTATAATTATCATATCGATTAGTTACTTTAGCATAGTCTAAGAAATAATTTTTTATAATAATCAAATAGATCATCGTATCTTTTAAGTATGTAAGTTGCATTATTGGAAAAATTCCTTCGTTATCTCTGTGTAATATTTTTACGGTTAACCGCACCAAACGGTAGTCATAAATCCAATTCAATATCCAGCCGTGATTAAAATCACTGGATTCAACAAGATGGGTTAAGACAATCTTCGATTTGGTTAATTATTTCTAATTTTTTATAAAATCATTCTTTCGTAGGAGAGGAAACAATGTCCGCTTCGTAAAACGAAAAAATAAATTATTAAGTCGGAAAATTCTTTTTTTTAGAAATCCTACTAGGTGCGATATTCAAATTGGTCGTGCACTCTTCGACTATAATATAGTAAGGAAAACCAAGTCTGTACGATTTCCTAATGGGATGATCCGGATTCTCACCAAGGCCCGTTCTCACTGAAATTTCTCCTTCCTTAGAGTTGTGTGAATGTTTACACCATTTTGAATATTTTCATCGCTGTTTTTATGAACAACAATAAAGAATTCCTTAATTCACTCATTGAAATTGTTTTAATTTTAAAAAAAAACTACTAGGTTCCAATTTGTAAATATGATTCTTTGGATACCAACCACCACTATTGTTCCAACTTGTAAATAAGATCTGTTGAACAAAAACACTCCAATATTTTAACTTGTAAATGTGATTTGTTAAAATATGACATCTTATAAATTATTAGTTGTTAGAAAATGATGTCCTCGTTTGAAGTCGATCTCACTCTAGTCCCTGCTTAACTTGTATGATAACTCTAGCTTGATGACCCGAATTCTCGCCAAGACCCATTCTCGTGAACGCAGTGTACTTAGTTTGATTTTCCAAAAACCAAGGATAAATTTTCAATGATAGCTTTAATTTATAAACTCCACAAACTCTACTAGAGATTTCTTGTTTACTCTAAAAGATCAAAACTAAAACAAGTGGCGTCCAACAAACAATTACTGCCGTTGTCCTTCAAGTTAAGTCGAAGGCAATGGGTAGTCCTCAATCCTGTATTATAGTATTAATAATAAATCTTTTCAACGTACGCTGTATCATTCCTATCTTGTCTTATAATATTAAGTTAATTTGAGTCTAAATATATTTAAGTAATTTCATACCTCTGACTTAAGGTTAGGTGTACAAGAAACCATTTTTTTTAAATTTTTTTTGTAACTAGTTAGCGTGTTACGGTCCCCGTTAAGATTCATCAAAAATAATTAAAATTATAAATCACCCTGTATGTAATATTCGTTTATTCGCGCTATAACATAATAACATTTCATAACTGGAATAATAAGTTTCAAAATGAACAAAGAAATTAATTATTTTCATAAGTTTGTATTTACAAAGTAGTTTTATTCTCTAACTACGCAGCATAAAATATAAAAAAGGTTTATGTAGCATGTTTCTTAACGTTCAAATTGAAAGTGATGTCATTAGACTTCAACGAATAATTATAACCATCTTTGTCAAGCGCACTTTCTTCGTTTCATATTAAAAATTATTGAAGCCGTTTGAATCTTTTCTGATTGGCTAGTAACCGCCAAGGACACAATTGCATGAAGGTATGCATGAGAAAATTATGTTAATACGCGCGGGGCGAGGACAGTGTTCTTCTAATCGTCAAGACGCTCGCATCTAAGTATACGACAAAAGTATGCAAATTGAAATAATTATCTACAAAAAATATCTATTAGTTAAAATCATACTATGGTAATACAAATACCTGAATCAATTTATAAAGAAAAATATGATAATATTATTATCAGAGTAACATTTAATCTCAAGTGCCTTCATAAAATATGAATCGGTGAACATCTAAGAATAAATCGAAATAATTGTGTTTATCATTAATTCAAATACAAAACTAACTATGTTCCAGTTATATTCTACCAATAATTGTTAAAAGAAATCAGTTTAAAAAACAATAATCGTCAATACTTCATAAACGTGCTTACGAAGGACAAAACGTGCTGCGCAATTAAAGGTTGTACCACGCGAGTGCATTCTATTCAAAACCTCGTTTTCACAACAAAGTTATTAAAACATTTATTACCAAAAAGTGTAATAAAATTATAAACTTTCGAAATATGAGAATCTTTAACAATCTACGCATTCGTGAAAATTTGAAGAGTTGCAGTTGCATTCAAGAAAACTTTAATATCCAACCTCCAGCGAAAGCCATCTTTTCCGCCACGTTTGGCCATATTAGTGCTTCACCGCGAAACAACACATTCAAATCGTATGTAATCCTCAAAGAAAGGTACCATATTACTCTATTATTTTGATGTATGCATTTATGTTATTTGTCAATAATTTTAAGAAAGTATGAACGAGACGGATGCATCTTAATTTTAAGATTTCATCATATTTTAATAACCTAACAAAATTTTATGTACAAAGAAAGTCAAAATATATGTATAAAGCTGATGTCTTGTTTTCGTTCTTCGTATGTTATTCTCAATAAGTTTTCGTAGCAACCCAACCCCCTGAGAAAGAGAAGCCAGTAAGTATCCTGAAGACGACGTCCGAATCGCCTACGGACTACAGACGTATCAAAGGTCAGAAAGTATAATATTTCGATGGTTTAATCATGAAAGATGAGGTATCCGATTTTTTCCGCAGTTCCCAGAAAATGCAGTCTTTCCCTAGCATGGTAATGGCAAACCACTGAGCTGATGTGCAAGGAATTCTTCCCTAACCTAAGTATTTTAAGTTTCCCGTATTTTTAAGTTTACATAAAACTGTAGGTCCTCTATGTACTAATAAAAACACCTATATAATTTTGTTTCCCTCTCACCTTGCTGTTGATAATAATAATTTTTGTAAAGGGTTGGACTCGACGTCATAATCAGCAACAGTTTCTGTGTTTTTAATTTAAACCTCAAGTTCTTCGTTTTTACTTTTGACAGAAGAGGCGTAAAATCGTTCACGATTTTTGACTTCTCTTTACATTTAATAAATAATTGTTGCTTATAGCTTTGCCTTTTCTGGAACGTTGGTGTTAGTAATTTTGGAATATCCAGTGACTGCATTTCCCAGAAAATGCAGTCTGCCCCTGGTAGACAATGGCAAACTTCTGGGGAGATGTGAAATGGGTCCTTCTCTAACCTAAGTATTTTAAGCTTCCCGTAGTTTGAAGCCCACATTAAACTGTAAGTCCCCTATGTAGTAATAAAAACACCTACATAATTTCGTTTACCTCTCACTTTGTTGTTGGTAATAATAAATTTTTGTGAAGGGTGGAACTCGACGTCTTAATCAGTAACAGTTTCTGTTTTTTTTTTAAACTTCAAGTGCTTCGTTCTTCCTTTTGACAGAGGACGGGTAAAATCGTTCGCGATTTTTGACTTCTCTTTCCACTTAATAAATAATTGTTGCTTACAGCGTTGCCTTCTCTCCATGACACTGTGAACTACCAGCTGATACCAGAAGTTTTTTACCTGGAACGTTGGTGTTAGTAATTTTGGAATATCCAGTGACTGCATTTCCCAGAAAATGGATTCTTCTCCTGGTAGGCAATGACAAACTTCTGGGGAAATGTGGAATGGGTCCTTCTCTAACCTAAGTATTTTAAGCTTCCCTCTCACCTTGTTGTTGGAAATAATAATTTTTGTGAAGGGTGGAACTCGACGTCTTAATCAGTAACAGTTTCTGTTTTTTTTTAAACTTCAAGTGCTTCGTTCTTCCTTTTGACAGAGGACGGGTAAAATCGTTCGCGATTTTTGTCTTCTCTTTCCACTTAATAAATAATTGTTGCTTATAGCGTTGCCTTCTCTCCATGACACTGTGAACTACCAGCTGATACCAGAAGTTTCTTACCTGGAACGTTGGTATTAGTAATTTTGGAATATCCAGTGACTGCATTTCCCAGAAAATGCATTCTTCCCCTGGTAGGCAATGACAAACTTCTGGGGAAATGTGGAATGGGTCCTTCTCTAACCTAAGTATTTTAAGCTTCCCTCTCACCTTGTTGTTGGAAATAATAATTTTTGTGAAGGGTGGAACTCGACGTCTTAATCAGTAACAGTTTCTGTTTTTTTTTAAACTTCAAGTGCTTCGTTCTTCCTTTTGACAGAGGACGGGTAAAATCGTTCGCGATTTTTGTCTTCTCTTTCCACTTAATAAATAATTGTTGCTTATAGCGTTGCCTTCTCTCCATGACACTGTGAACTACCAGCTGATACCAGAAGTTTTTTACCTGGAACGTTGGTATTAGTAATTTTGGAATATCCAGTGACTGCATTTCCCAGAAAATGCATTCTTCCCCTGGTAGGCAATGACAAACTTCTGGGGAAATGTGGAATGGGTCCTTCTCTAACCTAAGTATTTTAAGCTTCCCTCTCACCTTGTTGGAATAATAATTTTTGTGAGGGGTGGAACTCGACGTCTTAATCAGTAACAGTTTCTGTTTTTTTTTAAACTTCAAGTGCTTCCTCGTTCTTCCTTTTGACAGAGGACGGGTAAAAATTGTTCGAAATTTTTGACTTCTCTTTTCATTTAATAAATAATTGTTGCGTATTGCTTTGTCTTTTCTGCATAACACTTGGAACTACCGGAGCCAGAATTTTTTTACCTGGAACGTTGACGTTAGTAATTTTGGGATTATTTTCCTTATGGTGCCGGCAATGCAGGTCGGCCCTACAGTTGAACGTGGAATCCGCACCTCATCATCTTATCCATAAATAAACATTTATTGACTTAGTTAGTAATAAATGGTCAAGAGTATACATACATCAAACTTGAGACATTGGTTCTCCAACAGTCCAGACATTCTCCAAATGCCTTAGACATTTCCTCCCAAATTAAAAGAAACAACATAAGACGCTCATAAGATTTTCCGCATAGCATAGCGCTCTCTTTGACTTTGGAATCAACAAAACTTAGATTGCGATTCATTATGCAGTAAAACCGCAAACTTCCTGTCGCTTAGTTAAGTTTAGAAGCTGAATTTACTAGGAAAACTGTGACAGCAAAGATTAGTTTTTTTTGTAACTTTTCGACACTTGTTCCTGTTATTAACATTAATTCCTTTGATGTCAAAGTTTTCAGCTCGCATATAAATTTTAGTTGACGTTATATAAGTAAACTTTGGTATATTTTTGTTACTCGCTATATTACATCGCGTTTTTTGGTTCTGAAAGCTGAAAGGATATGGTTTTGGAACAGCTGCGCGTTTTTCGTACCTTTTTTTATGGTTAATTACAAAGTATCAAAATTGAACAGTAGTTCACCAACTCTCAACTTTTATTATTATGCAATTAACGAACAATACACGTGTACGTAGTTATTACAGCACGTTAAGTACATATTTGTACCGTGACCAAACCGTAACGGCCAATAACATCCGTTACGTGTTTCAATGAGTAACTGTTTTGTTAAAACTTTGCGAAGTAAAATTTTCTGCAGACATAACCCAAATATGGTTCTGATTTTCATTGTATTGTCGCGCTTTAAAGCCATTAAGCCGATCCGGCTAGCCAAAATAAAATACATTGAAACGAAAACGATTCAGTTCCCGACTGAATTTTTTAACCACAAATTTTCTAATACCAAAGAAAATATTTCCTCATCCATCATTTGTTTTTAAAAAAATTTTCTAAGCCCTTGGGAATTCCTTTTAGCATTTTCATGTCGGAATTGGTAACAAATAACTTTCAAAATTTTTCCGGTTTAAGTTACGTAAACCTTTGTTCAACGTTTCTTTTAATTGAAAACTTTTGTATCAAACAAAAATGCTAATTGAGATTACAAATATAATTAACTGATTAGTAATTAAGGTCCCTTGTTCCTAATTGTTTTTTCTCATTTTATTTGAACTTTTAAGTTCCATTAACAGAGTAAACTATATAAGGTTTTGTTGTTTTGTCTATTTTGAGAACGAACAGTAGTTTACTAATTGAATAGTTAGCTTTCATTAGTCTCTTCTGGAAGGATAATTGTGTCTTTGTAATTTCCTTTCTTTTCGTCTGAATGACATAAAAACAACTCCCGGGACAAACGGTGAGCAAATACAAAAGGTTTAGGTCGATTGAACCTTCAAGCCGTCCCTGCCTTGCGTTACATACTTTTTTCTCACGCCTTGCTCATAAAATTTTTTTTTATTACACAGTGACTAATTGTTTATACTCGGAGCCAGACGACTGAAGCCAATGAATCACATAAATCTTTTGCAACGACTCATAAGAATTTTTCTTTATCGTACGTACTTATAGATGGAATTTTCTCGGGTAGTAAATATTTGCATTTTACTAAGATTTTCTTCACGAGTAGATAAATATTGTCACAGCGTTTACATTATTTAAATGTTAAAAATTCCAACGGGAATACACGAGAATGTTTACAAGCGTAAACAAGCTCGCAATAGGAGAACGGGGCTAATTGGCATATTTTAGTTTTTAATATTTTTCAAGTAAGTTTTTCTAAATCTGATTTTGCAGTTGGGAAATACAAGTCTTTGGTTAACGTTTTCCAAATTTGTACTTAGTTTTTTTGACTAGGTCAAGTTCTAAATAATAGATTAATAAGTGTGCTAACCGACCCCGAACGTGGGGTAAGTTGGCGTCAATGTTGACATAATTTGGGTAACATAATAATTGAACAAAAAATTGCTAGTGAGTTTTTACACCGAAACAACTTGCCACATTTTAAGTTTACCTACCTGCCCAAAACGATTTAATTTGTCAAAAAATGAAAAGCTGTCATGTACGCCTCCTCTACCATTCGGATGTTTCCAATACGCTTCCTATTCGGTGTATCGGTTCATCTGCTACGTTCCAGTCGTGACTATCTCGTGTATTATTTTCCTTTGTCGAATTCATTCAATAGACTTCCTAGGGCTTTTTGGGAGTGTTCGGGATAAACTGTGAGTAGAAATTGTAGTAGACGAAGTTGCCAATAATAAATCAACTTGGTTCTGATGCATTTCTTTAAACATATTTTAACAGGTTAATTTTTGAAAATGACTTTTCAGCATGCAGAAACTACAATATTTTATTAACACGGAGCGTAGCATAGTCTTCTAGTCGCAATTTCTTGTACTTTTCATACCAGGTTTTTTTTATGTTTTAATAATGATTTTAATATTGATTTTAAAATTTTTTCTGGATTCGTCAGTCGAAAACTCCTGATAAGATTTTTTTAAATTTTTGGTTCCCTTATTCCAAAAATATTCAGAATTGGGCTGAATGCACTGGAAAATATTGGATCCTATAACTTAAGATGGAATTCGAACTACGAAATTATACCCCGAGATGTCTTAATGTCCTGAGGGTACATTATTAAGGAATAACAGTAGAACCCCGATTATCCGAGTCTTGGTTATCTGATATTCCGCGTTAACCGAGCCGAACCTCTTAAAATAATCTTCCGCGTTATTCGAGGCACCGAGAATTTAAAATCAGCTTTATCTGAATTTTGTTGATCATGTGAGCGGTTAAATTTTGATTCCAGGCTTCTCAATTTAGTAAACCCACAGACCGGAGGGGGGCGATTTGTTAATCTGTAAAAGATAGTTTTAAGAAGCATTCAATTTCTACCCCTCTTGTTGATTATATTGCAATCTTTACTTAGCATTATTTTCAAGATTTATTTCTTGATCATCTGATACTGAGGGCATAAGGTTATAAATTTTTTTTTTATAGTTTTTGTATGCCTGGGGGGTATTCCAGACCCCCCGGTCGAGGGTTTTTAATTAACTGATATTAGAGTATATCCGACCTTCCGCGTTAACCAATCCGAACCGTCTAAAATGATCTCCGTGGTATTCCGCTTGATCTGAGTATTGCCGATTACGACGTAACAATCTTATGATGCTTCTGTCATTGTTCAGCCAGTCTACACACAAGCCTGAGGTATTTACATATTCTTTTTAAACATTTTTACGATAATTCTGCTTAAACTGAGTTTTCGATATCCATTATACCTCTCCCCACCCCCTCACAGTAGTTCGGATAATCGAGGTTCTACTGTAGTTGGAATGATTTCAACTTGATGTGTTTCTTACGCTTACTTCCATTGTGCGAAAACACTTATTAGCCTTACACTTAGTCAATTGGCCATTTACAATGGTCATGAACGGCCATACTAGAGCAGATTTTAATCTTGTGTCATTATGGCCATGCTCGGATTTGAACACTCTTCTAATTACTGTAGTATATACAAAATCGTCGGGATTGGTTTTAAATTATTTTTTAAATGTTTATTTTTAAGATTTTTTAAATATTAATTTTAAAAAGGCGTATTAATTTTAAAAAGGAGCAGTATTATCTGCACATCAAGAATCGAGTTGTTACGCCACTGGAATCTATCACCCTACGATCCGCAGTTCAATTCCATACCCCCTCTCCTTACGTCTTTTAGTTAAAAAGGAGACAGGGGAAAGAGAATCGCAACCTGAAATTTTATTAATACTATTTCGAGGATTTGAAATTACAAAAATTGCGTAGGCTGTGCGGCCTAAAGGCCGCACTGATTAGCGTTACAAAAACACAGATAAATTTGGTATATTATATCCGTTTGAAGTAATAAAGTACAGTTTAACTTCGTTAATCTGGACAGATAAAGCGACAGCGAAGCACCAGGATGGTGGTTCTCCGTCTCTAGGTTTTTCTTCGCTTTGGATTTATGGTTATTCAACCAGATTTGCTGCGCAAATCGTGTGGCACTGGGCTCTGATCTCTTGGCAATAAATTGCGTGGGTTCGTGGTTAAGGATGGGCAGGAATTGCAGGGAGGGGGGGTCATTATTGTTTTTATCTAAAAGTTTATTGAAACACTCATTGTGTAAATTGTTTTCGCAATTTTCAATCGCGGGTTTCCTTGACCGGATTTATTAATTAATTGTCTATAGTTGGCGTACCCCAGGGCAGGAACGCATCCGCACAACCACGGCCGACTAGTTGATAATAATAGCCAGTAATTACTATAATACTCTGTAACCGCCAGGTCCTTCGGTCTCGCAAAGAGCCTACGACATGCGCGAAGACATTGTATTTTTTTGACTTTTTATTATATTTTTAAATTACGAAGATATCTCGATAGAAATCTGTTCGTCTTTAGCCATCTAATACGTGATTGCCACTGATGTTATTCTTACAAACACACAGAATAATAAAAATAGTCTTTTTATTGATACATTTGATGCCTCTCTACGTCTTTCTGTAAAAGAGAATATAGCAAACAGAGGACAGCTGTGCTAGGAAGTTCTGGGAAGTATGCGCGTCGAAACAAAGCTTCTTAACTTCCTGAATTTCTGAGATAACCTAACCTAAGAATCACAGCAAGCTAACTTTCTGGATGTAGCCTATAGAAGTATAGATAGACGGAAAACTACTGTGCAAGGTCACATTTGAAGTTCTGCAGAGGAAGAGAGACCAAACTTTCAACTTCGGCCTTCTTCCATCCGAACAATCACGGAGTAAAATAAAAGCAAATAATCAGATGCTTCCGGCGAAAACAGAAGTTGATTCCACGTCAACATACGACTGCTGTTGTTTTAGGGAGATGAATGGCGTACCCAAAAGATCAGATGAGGCTCTGAGCCTTTGGCAATGTGACTTTATGAACAATCAGCGTCTATCATAAGTATTATCTACATTAAGGCGGCGCCGGCGTTAGCCTAAATATCGCCAATACATCTGCTAGCCAAAGAATATTTCTTCAGAAAATAGGAATATACAAACGGGAAGGTGGACAAACTTCTGATTAACACAAACCCTATTCACAGAAGTTGTTAATTTTGCGGGGAAACTGACACTACAAATCTTCGAATGTAGTGAATTCCATGGCCAAAAAAACAACTTTAAAGGTAGAGAGATATCCACAATGTTTTTTCTCCTCAAAACTTGTTGGATACTATGTTACCTTTTCAGGAAAATTAGAAAGCAATCGATGACTGTATCGGTCGAGTCATAGCTAGGAAGGAAACCAATGAGAGATGACGTCAATAGGAGAACTCTGACAATCGTCGGGCAAAAGTGGCCCGAGGCAAGCCAACTCGGATGAGAACATCCCCGAACGGGTGGAAATGAGACAACGGAGGCGTAAGACCAGCAAAACCAAATTTGTGCCACCGAGTAAGCAAGGAAATTACAGGTGGTAGCTCGGAACCACCTGATCCCAACAATGAATGAGGAATTATCTAATTGGGCGATTGATGCATATCGCATCAAATAACAAAGTCATCAACTGTATCTACTTTATCCCTCACCCCTATTGTACGCGGCCACAGGGAACAGAACCGACCAGAAAACGTGGTTCAATCAGCATCTTCGTATCGTAAGATTAATGAATAGAAAAGATGGTTTCGTTTTATCAAGTGAAAATATTCTAAATGACTTGCAGAAGTGACAGATCGTAACATATCTAGCAACGTATACGACAGGATGTAAATAAACTCTGCGCTTTACTCCATTTACTTCCTTCCTTCCTCATCAACTACTAAAACAATTTTTGTTCTTGGATGGAAAATGGTCTAAAATTTATATTATCTATAAATTTTCACACAAACAAGCGTCGTATTTAAACGAACCATTTATATAGGTCTGATTTATTATTCCTATATTCCAACTCATTGAGGTAAAGAATTCTTTAGTAAGAATTTTAAAATGAGGTCACACCGTTTTCTAATGCTTGGTAATTTTCGCCAAAGAAATTTGCAGAGTTTGCTCACCTGTAAAATTTATTCAGAGAGAATGCTCCAACAACTGAGGACTACGTTTCATTAATTATTCATCTTAGTTGGGTATTTTTGCTTATTTCAAACAAAGGAGTAGGAAAATTATATGGAATTAGTAATTAATCTTGTGGTAATTTCAAAATTGAAAAGTAACATTTTCCAATTTTTTCATCCAACTTATCTCTTACCAAGTTCTTATAGCGAACAAAAAGTTTTATCTACAAGAAGTGATTCGCTTGAATGAATTTGTTCGTGGGCTTTACTTTTTGATACAGACATGAGTTTGATATCGACGATAGCTGGTTTTATCAGTTTCATTTCATGCGGAATAAGAACTATCGATTCCAATTTTTATTCTTGTATGAAATTTAAGAATTCATCAGATATGGAGCTACTTCTATTACTTCTTGTTTTGGAGCGACTTTCTGATTGCTCGTCGAGTTAAGTTGATAAATATTTACCACGCGCTCGGTACAACGCTTTTTGAAGAGGAAAATTGGATTTTAACTTTTTTTTTGTGATGCCGAAGAAAAATCTTTTTTGTCTCCAGTAAAGTATCTTTTTGGATGTTCGGTTACGTCATCGTTAATGTACACCGTGCACACAAACGTGTGATTTGACAGATGTCAACCTAAAGTGACAAAAATGCGTTATGCCTCGAGGAACGAGAGGGTAGATAAAGATGAGAAGTGGAATTTGATGTTATTGAAATGGAAACCGATTCTAATGGGATTTGTTTCGAAACGACCGACCGTATGAATATGCACCAAGTTTAGAGCGACATAATTTGTTAATGTCCAGTTTAGTGAATTTTATTCTGTCGGATTTCAATTAGTCTTGCTTATAATCTTATGAAGAACGTCATCAGACTAAAGTAACAGCAGCTCTACGAAAGCAAATGATGTATAGTATGTCTCTTGTCAGATTTACATTTCCTACTACAATCCTTTGCAAATATGCTTCACTGAACACCATTGTAACATTTGCAATAGAATTACAACTCCATTAAGTTGATGTTTCGGGACCCTTAATTTTCTCTGGAAATTTTCAGGAATTATGCTTCTCCTGCTACCCTCTCAAAATTTTTATATTTCAACAATTAAAATTTAATTGCTCGCTTGCTTACTTACTTAAATGCTGCAAGTTAATTTTATTCCTTATTCATTTTTTAACATTCAGAACCAACCAATGAAACTCAAATTTCAGCTTTTTTTTTTACTGAAAAGTAATTCGTGTTCTCAATATTTCATGTTATTCGTTATTTATATAATGGGCTCCGCTGTCACCTCTGCATCACAAAATTTAGACTAAATAAACATACAGATTTGGGAAACTGATTAAAATTTAAAATATAGAATGTACCGGATGAGGCACTTGAACAACATGATAAATCAGTTCCTGCTTTTAATTATTATAATGGTGAACACTGAAAATGGTATTCATCGAAAGAGAATTTTCTTCCGCGTCTGCGGATATCCAATAGCTTATATTTTGCTTTTTTTTAATTAATTCTTAAGAATACCAATAATAAAATCATCGTGGAAAACCAATATCCTACTAATTACGAGGGGAAATCAATAAGTTCGCTAAAAGCGGTATAAGATATCAATATTTTTTAATTAATCAATTTTATTTGAAGTTCGATGCAATTGGTACTTCTTTCGATTAATTTTTTTAAACCACCGAAAAAAATGGTTTCCACAGCTTACATCAGCTCTTCATCGGTATTAAATTGCAACCCTCGTAATTCTTTCGTTAAATTTGGAAATGGAGAGTAATCGGTAGGAACCAAGTCTGGATTGTAAGGTGGGTGATTTATTTTTTCAAAACCACACGTTTTAATAACGGCAGAGAAACTTTAGACTTGTGAACTGGTGCATTGTCGTAAAGAAGCAAAACTTTTTGTTTCACTTTGCCCTTTTTTTCTTGGATAGCTTCCTTTAATTTCTGTAATGATCTTACGACACAGCTTTTAACAATTAACAGAATTCCCTTGCCATCCCAAAAAATTGTGGCCATAATCTTAAGTTTTGAACTTCTTAGGTGGCGGTTTTCCTTTTTCTATTCACTGCATAGACTCTTATTTGGATTCAGGGTCATAATAATGAATGGAAGGACTGCTGCACGGTCCGACCGGCCAATAACGTTTCATTCGAGAACGGTCTCATCCCTTCATGCGCAATTTTATCTGTCTTTTATTTTTAGTTCGGTCGTGCAGTGTAGAAAAACACTTGGAAAAACTTGAATATCCTTGAGGACGTAGCAGCAATAGCTTCGGTGTTCCAGATATAATTATGTTAATTTGAATTTTTATTGCTAGTACGAAATTATCTAGGTTGTGCGGCCTAAAGGCCGCACTGCGGGAGGATAATTTTATTTTTTAATAAAAATCCGACTTGGAAAACTTTTTTTATTAAACATTTTTGTACACCCCGATGTACAAACATTGGCGAGAATTTTGTTAATGTATTTTAACAATGTAGTTAATGTATGTTGCCATGTGTATTTTTTTATATTTCGTGCTTTGTTGTCAAAAAATTTGTAACTCATACCGCGGACTAAAAGTTATTAACATTCCTATGAAGAAACAACGCGACACGACTGTTTGTTTTTTCTCAAATATATGGAAAACTAAGCAAGGTAGAGCGTTTTTGTACAGCGTAAAATTGTGTACAATTTATCGTTAAATCATTGGTTTAGCTTGCACGCGCCGTCAAACTCCGAAAGTCGGATAATGAAAATCGCTGATATCCAAGACAAAATTCCCAGTACAAAAATCCTTGCTTTTTTTTTCAACAATAATTATTATAGAATTTTTTATTCATGTCGAAATTTATCCTTTATCCGACCTGTGCGAAATATTGATAACTTCGTGCGTTAATAATAATAGTCAACATTTGTCGTGGGAAAAAAGCGCAAGCGTCGTTTTTGGGTTATAATTTTTTCTAAGACATAAAAATTTCCAAAAACCAAAAGTATTCCAAAAACTGATATCGTTTTGTTACCATAGCTGCAAAATAAACAAAGAAGAGTAAAAAAAAATTGGTTACACCATGAAAAGTACCTATTCTTTGAACTTCTGACAAAATGCGTGCTTTTTTTCTGGATATTTAATTCCATTCCAGACGGTCCAAATAGAATTTCCTGGGAAACATCAATATTATTATTAGAGATAATTTTACTTTGAATGTTTTCGAACTTGGATTTTTATTAAGAAATAAAATGATTCACCCGCAGTGCGGCCTTTAGGCCGCACAGCCTCGTCAATCTCGTCCTAACAATAATAATTCAAATTAATATAATTATATCTTGGAAAAGTATTCCAAAATTAGATAAATTAATATTGTAGTAATTATTATAAACTATATTAAGTTAATTTTGTTTAATACCGAATCTATTGCTGCTACGCCCTCAAAGATATCCAAATTTTTGACTGCTTCGAAATTTTTTCAACAATGAACCACTGAACTAAAACTACAAAACAGACGAAATTACGCATGAAGGGATCAGACCGTTCCCGAATGAACCATTATTGCGCGGTCAGACCGTGCAGCAGTCACTCCCAATAACGAATCCATATCTCAACCTGTTACAATATTATTTAAAAATTTTTCTTGCTTCTGCTCAGGAGACGGCAAACGTGGAACCCATCTTGCACTTACTTTTGATACCTGAAGATGATCATGTAGAATTGTATGAATAATACCATATTATTTTATGATAAATTGCAGTGGCGGCTCGTGACTTGCTTCAATGGGAGGGCACCAAATTGAAACAAAACGGAAAAACATAAATTGTTTTGTATTTTTATTTACTTAAAATTATTAATTTTGAATAGTTCTTTACGATTTTATATAAAAGCGCATGTGCCCCTATGCTCTTTTGGGTAACCCGCCACTGTTAAACCTAAACATAACCTACACAACATTTAGCCAATCAGAATGACAAGGTACATGTTCTACTGGTCCATTTGTTTCTTGACGTGCACGACGTACTGAGCCTTCCAACCAGAATTTGTTTATTTACGTGAATTTCTTGGGGAGCCGGGGGAGAGGGGTAAGAGTAGAGCCCTAGGGTAACAAAAAACCTGAATTATCTTCAGTATCGACATAAAATATAATAATAGGCTAATTTTATCTGTGTGCGTGTGGTTGTAACACTAAATTGAGGCGATGACTCGTTATTTCAGAGAGGCCTTAGGCCATACAACCCAGGTAATCACGAATCAGGGCGACTTTTAAGCACCACGCCACTGGATATATTCGTACTCAAATTCGTATATATTCGCCCCCTTGGCTCCTCCTCGCGCAGATTAAGGTTTTTGACCTTTGAAACTATCTCTACATAGCAACTAGAACATGATTGCCTTAGTTGTGCGGCCTGAAAGCCGCATTGGAGGAGAGTTTGACTGGTCCATTCAGCGTTATAAACACACAGATAGACAAATTAATAAAAGGACAACTTGAGCTACTTCTGCTATTGTTATCTTTTTATATATATTTTTGAATTAAATAAATTAAGGCTATAGTCGTTAATTTTTTATTTAATATCCTATTGATTTATATTGTAAATGTGCTCGCTGTTTTCAAAATATTGTATTGTACATCAGAATTTTTATTGAATTGTAACGAAGGATCAGGATCTAGCGACATATCGAACGCATTTGTTTCTTATGTTGAGGGGGGGGGGGGTAGTAAAACAATTTAATTTCGCAAATCTATTAACTAGGGTGGGTTGTTGAACTAGCTTACTCATCAGTGGACGATCGTGGTTTGTTACCATGACGGGGAGGGGGGTGACTATAAATTATATTTGTCGCTTTTTAGGAATGTGGATAAAGCCGCTACCGTTTATGATCCAAATGACGTGGTGCGTATTAAAAAATTACAATTCTGACTTGCTATTCTGTTTTTTGGGAGAACGACGTCCCTCCCCCCATTTTTTATTTATTTTTCACTTTTATCCTTTTATGTTCAAAATGTTATCACAGCTCAATGTTCGAGTTTCTCCATTTTTATAAATGTCAAAACTGACTACTATTAAAAATTGAATAAAAATCCAACGGTTGCGTGGATCGATTTAATTTTTGAGAATTGGCTTCTATTCGATTTTGTTACGAACCACTTTCAGGATTTTTTATAACTTCTTTCATTATAACCTTTTTACCGAACTTATTGATCTCCCCTCGTACTTGGACAGAAACAGCCATTCTGTTGAAGATATAAATTTAATTCTAAAAGTGTATTAGAATGGTAATAGTTTACGCAGGTTTATCTTCTGTGAAATTTAATAATATCCCTATCCCATCCCTATCATCCAATACAAGGTTTAATTATTGTTAAATTTAATTACACGGGAAGCAGGAATCTGTCCAGTAATTTGCAAGTGATTGCATTTGACCAGTCAACAAAATTTTCGTTTGCGTCCAATAAAAACGTTTAAATTCTTTTTAAACAAAACGTGCTGCATTCGATGTGCTGGTCGGGGTGCTGAAGGTTCACGATCGGGTATAATTTGAAATTAACGTAATTTAGTTTCACGGATTAGTTTGATTACAAGAAGTTGACTGAAACGACGTAGCAATCTTTCGTTTTATTCTTTTTAAACTCATCGCTCAAGTAGGTTACCTGAAAGTACCTGAGATAAGAAATAACTCGCGAAAACACGGCAAAATTACAATACTACAAACAAAATCTTCACTGTTAAGTATTTCAATTAAAGTTTCTCTTAAACTTTTGAACTGTAATTTATTTGGATCGTCTTCTTATCCTTCTTTTCTGCAAGTTAAAAGAAAATGGAAACTATTTTCTACCATTTTTATTTGCATAATACAAAAACGCACCAAAGAGTGTACTTAAAGGGCTCAAAAGACAGTTCAGAAGAAATACAACGCCGTTATCAGAAGCTCCAGATTCGTCGATATCATTCGTGAAACGTTTCAGAAGCAAATAAATAAAATACGTGATACATTTTATAAAATATTCATTATTTGGTGTCTCTCGTCGCTCAACAATTTTATAAAGTAGACAGAACGTACTCGGTTTATCATGAAAATTGAATTGAAATTTTAACATTTGATTTTCAATTAGTGTACCTAATTTCAAATGCATTGCTCAGATGTAGATTGTGTTAATAGGGAATTGTGGTGGATTGAAGCATGAATTTGACGTGTAACTTGTGGTTGGTGACATTAACGTGCATTTCCCGAAGAAAAGAGTAGTTCATGTGGAATTAACGGTAATCGGAAGAAATTCGATATCCTTTCGGCGGTTTTCTTGGTAATTAAATTTAAGGAAACTGGGTTGTCCCAAAAAGTTTCATACAAGCCTTCGTATTAGTGGTTTTACGTTGATAGAATTTTTAATTAACTTTTCCAAAGCTTCAGTGAAAATGTCAAGTGGATGTTTTAGTAACTTAACAAAAAAAATGAGAATGATGATACGTAAACAATTTAAATTTCAATCAAATGATACTTAAAGGACTTTGAATTCGACAATTTTTAAAATATTTATACAAATTGTAATATAATGAGATAAAAAAAAATTTTAGGGTACGAAAGGAACAGAATGATAATTTAAAGTAATTTTGTGTAAGAAGTTAAACTTACAATCAATAAATTGAAATAATCAATCAAATTTATTACATTGAAACTTGAAATATAACGTTCAGTGTAAGTGCTTTTATAATATAATGTAGGTATCTTAAAATTTCTTGATAAAATATAGAAAGCACAAAACCATTAGTAGCTTCTTGAAAAAAAATAAATAGTACCTACCTGCAGAAGTGATAGAAACAACCAAAAAATAAACTTATAAGCCTTTCTTTATAAACGTAAAACTTATTTGAGATGAACAATCAAAAATTTGCAAGTGTTATAAAGCTTGACGGAGATAAAAAAAATTCGTTGGCACTTGACTGACTACATTTTCATCAATAAAACTTTTCATTCCAAAAATTTCATCCATCAATTGCAAGGAAACACCAGAAATTGATCTTATTTGATAAGAATCGACGTAATCCTATTCAACATTGAAAGTAAAGATCTCAGTCTGTTCTTTTTCTCCATCTCTGTTGATGCTTGCGACGAAAATTTAAAAAAGTAAAGCAGAAGAAGTGGAATATGAAACTTATATTCCGAATTTGGAATATAAGTGGAGGTGTCCAAATAATCCTTGGGGTAGACATATAATCGAAAATATTTTTCGGGTGGCGTTCCATAAAGTTGTCCACCCGAAAAAAAATTTCGTGAGCTACACACTAAAGGTAATGCTTAATAGAAGCTATAGAAAAATTATTTCGGGTGAAACCTCTGAAAATTACCCTTATTTCGAATTTTTAAAGTACGTAAGACTCGTCCGGCTGTGCGCATCGAAAACCCCACGCCTGCGCTCCTCCGGAGCTCCGGCCGGTTTTTCATCGCCGGAGCCGCTACGCGGCAAAAGCTAAACATACTTGAAGGGGCCATCCTTCAAGAAAACCGCGATTCGAGTCATGTTACTTGTAGGACGTGCGAGCAGCATCTGACGAAATTTTCTAAGTGTTAGGGTATACCATTCCACACGTACCGTCAACAGAATGACGACGCGCGGATTCTCATATGAGATTCCCGCGCGTCGGTCGGCTTTTACATGTTAAATTGGCTAACTTCAAAATCGATTTATTCAAAAGTTTGGCCCGCTTTCACCCTAAATATTTTTACAGTTTACTATATAAACCTTATACTATCCAATAGTCAATAGGAAATTTTGATTTGGGTGGACA
This sequence comes from Podabrus alpinus, assembly GCA_932274525.1. Lineage (NCBI taxonomy): Eukaryota > Metazoa > Arthropoda > Insecta > Coleoptera > Cantharidae > Podabrus > Podabrus alpinus. The sequence goes on from OW026457.1 coordinate 17,187,546, forward strand.
ACCTTTCGGCACTCTATCCCATATTTCTTTTATAGAGAAACGAGACGGTTTTTTCTTCGCTTAGGTGGATAACCGATGGCTCTAAAAGTCTTAACATGAACCTACAAAACATTTGACAAAAATTTCAATCAAGCCCGGCGATAGAAGAAGAAACTAGCAAAAAATTGTGGTAGACTTTTTAACATCCAATATCCTCAGAACTTTTAAACCTGGTAGTTTCACGTTTCTTTTCGTACATAGAACGATGATGTCTTTGGGATTGGAATTTTATGGATGAAATATGGGAAAAAATACTAAAGGTTCAGATTAAACCATAGCTTTAGGCTTTCTCAATAAATAATAGTGGGGTTTGCAACGGTGAACAAAAAGAGGCGGCCATAGGCTGTTATAATAATTACGGATTATTTTTACCATAGAAGTATTGGATTGCAACTTGTTGAAAATGTTTTAATTAATTTAATTTTAAGATATCTTAGTTATAGAAATGTAACTTACATGAAATTTATTGTTTATAAATTAATTAATTTAACTTTTCAAGCAATTACAATATCTAATAAAAGCCAACGAATTCTGAATCCGCAAGAAATATATGAACAACAAATTTCATTACATAAAAGCACAATATTTTTGATAATACAGTTGCTTGAACAGACCTAATTAAGGGCAACAATATTGTCGTAACTTTATAATTCAACAATTAATTTCCTGAAAGTTACGTTTCTATAACTAGAATTTTTAAAAACGTAAATATTATTATCATGATCAAAAGTATATAATCACCGAAATTTATCAGTGTGTATGTAAGAGGAATATCGGTGCGGTCTTCAGGCCGCACAACCAAGGCAATCGCGTATTAGATGGCTTAAGATGAGATTCGATGATTTGTAGGCGAAGTCTACGAAGTCGAATGCCTATTACAGGTATTACGTATTATCATAATCTAAATTACAATATGATACTAGAAATTTATCTGTATGGCTGTAACAAGTGCGGCCTTTAGGCCGCACAACCTACACTTCACTGATTTAACTGGGAAAATTAACGGACTAACTTACTTGTAAAAAACTCCCAGGTGGTGACTGTCTTCAAGGAGTCACCAATAATAATAATAATGGGGTACCTAGAAAAAGGATTTTATTCTGTTTTTTAGGATATCCTTTGCCATATGATGTGGTTCGACTTGTCTAAATGCAACTAATTTCGATATAATTAAATTCAAATTGAAAAATTTACATCCAAACGAATCTGGCATAAGTTTCCATTTACATATTGGCGTGCCAAGTTGGGATGCCAACAAAAAAAGTTTGTTGTGTTTTTTTAATGAAAATTCGATATGTAGGATGTTCTTTGCCATATAACCTGGATAAATTTGTTTGTACAATTCTGTCTATGTAATTAAGTAAATAAATTGTATTTTAAAATAGCCACCTGCCAAATACAATTTATTTGAATTTAAGTAATATTTAATTGTATGGACATAAGTTGTTCAAAAAAGAATCAGACCGTGTAGGTCATCAAAAGGAACGAATCATCATAAAGAACACAACACATTTTTTTTATCGGTACCCTATTTTTCCACGCATGTTGAAGAAGAGTATTTGTGAGACCGAATGCTGAGTTGATCATAACGCCACAGACTCTTAATTATATTTAGTAATTATACTGGCTATTTCTGACAAAATTTATATGTGACGTTAATGGGTGCGGCCTAAAGGCCGCACAACCATTCGCAATTTTGACAATTTCGTGTTTTTATTGAAGTGTACTTGACTAATTTAAATTAAAGGAAAATGAACTTGTATATAATAAAATCTCAGGTTGTACCTGCCTTTGTGCTATCTCCTCTTTAATTTTAGGGGGTAGGAGGTTAGTAAAGGTTTTAATTGAAAGCCAATTTTACCGCACATGTCAAAGCTATTTGCAAAACCGAATGTCGAGCTTATCGATTAAAATGTATATAAGATGCTTCAAATTAGCTGTGTGTATAACGCTAATCAACACTGCAGTGGCTTGGTGTGATCGTTGGTTGAGTTACATCGCGGAAATTGTGGTAGTAAAATTTAAAGTACTTGCTATTAAGAACCAGCTTTCGCTATTACAAATTAATATTTACTTGATAAAAATAGGATTTACTGGTAAACTTTGAAGTATTATTTGCTGTTGAAAACCAGCTTTTGCTATTCGAAATTAGTTTTTACTTGATAAAAATAAATATTTGAAAGTATTTGCATCAAAATGGTTGCTATTAAAATTTTAAAGTATTTGCTAATGGAATCTAGCTTTTGCTATTAAAAATAGTTTTTACTTGTTAGAAATAGGATTTAGTGATAATATTTAAAGTCTTTGCTATTGAAAACCAGTTTTTGCATTAAAAAATAATTTTTAAATTGATTTTTAAATTACTTTTAATTTTTAAAAACACAGCAATGGCTTGGTGTGATCGCTGGTTAAGTTACAGCTCGAAAATTGTGACGTCGAATTGAGAACTTACCTGAATTTCTTAGCACGGCCCTCCGTTAAACATCAACACTCTGTGGATAAATTAGTTGAAAGTAAAATAGAAACAAGAGGATTGATCCACCTCAATAAATGGATTGTAAAGACTGCATAAAAAGTAGAGTAACAATATTCCGAATGGAATGGAAAAGCTTGGTAATGATAATAAGCTAATCAGTGCGGCCTTTAGGCTGCACATCCTTCATAATTTGAACATCTTTTGAACAATTTGAATTTTAAATCTTAAAGGTGAACCACGGCCGGCAAGATCGTGACGTCACAAAGAACCATACTCCTCCTGCCCCATGTCACACTTTGTCGTCACAAGCTGATGACCCCCCCCCAATGTGCGACATCATTTATGGACAGCCCCTAATGGTTATGGCATTGTAGACCCTCGAGGGTTAAATATTCCTAAAATTGTGTACTATTTGGAATTCCTTGGAAACTGTTGGCATTCCCTGAAATGATTTATTTATACCCGGACTAATAGTCGAAGCTTGAGACGTGATCTAGGATTAAGAGCGCGCTGCGGAAAGAGAGAGAGAGGGAATGATGTTGAAAGAAGCCTCTAATCTTTTGTACAAATTTAAAAAACTAAACGTCGTATCAATGTAATTCTTCTTTTATATTAATAAGAAAAGACTATTGAAGGCAATAACCAATTTTGAGCGCTTTAAATTAAAAGTAAATAGGTTAAATTAAACAGTTCTCGGTTTTGAGGGTTGGGAAATAAAACGACAGTTTACTTCATCGACATGTTTCGGACCCTAAACGGATCCATCTTCAAGACTATATTGAAAATTAGAGATAAAGGTCGATACAGTCACAGTTAAACAAAGTAAAAAACACACAAAAATCAACAAATCAAGTTCACCTCGAAGTAAGATGACCTCGCCGTAACTCCCGTAAAAGGTGATCCTGGTGGATTGTAGAAGGCGCAATTGGTGAGTCGTCACAAGAATATTGTACAGGATTAGACAGTTTCGTAATACAAAACATAAATTGTGAAATTTTACTTTGTTTAACTGTGACTGTATCGACCTTTATCTCTAATTTTCAATATAGTCTTGAAGATGGATCCGTTTAGGGTCCGAAACATGTCGATGAAGTAAACTGTCGTTTTATTTCCCAACCCTCAAAACCGAGAACTCTTTAATATAACCAATTTCGAGGGGAAGAAATTTTCCATTCTGTAAATAGGTTAATTTAATTTATGAAAAAGGACAATTTTGAATTTTTATGACAACCGATCTTAATGAAACTTCGTTATTGCCTTTTGCAGATCATTATAAGGACAAAACCTGATTTTGAAGCGATTTCATCATCAATTATAGAAAACTTGTACAAAACTTGTACAAAACTTGTAAATCAAAAAGTGCCCTTAGTGGAGTTTTAAACTATATAAAATCAACTTAATGCACAAAGGGTTCAAGGGTTCCCTTAGATATGGCGCAAATAATTTTTTTAAATTATTTAAATCTCTACAAAAGATTAGAGGCTTCTTTCAATATCATATCTACTGCTTCCCTCTCTCTCTTTCCGCAGCGCGCTCTTAAGCCACAAATTATTCTAAAATACCTGCTGTTGCTATGATACGAACCAAATTTCAGTAATCTGATTGGCAAAAATTCGGATTGACAAATCTACGATTAATCCTCTGACTATTAGTAGGGGCATTAGAATTCTTTGGAAATTACCGGAACTTCCTTATAATTCTTTGGAATTCCATGGAATTCTGAGTATTTATTTTCTTATTTTACTTTGAGTGAAATGCAGTCCTGTGGACACAAATTTTTAGGGATGTTTGTTAACTCTCGGTGACCTTTATCTCGAAATCTTGTTATTTATCCTGTGCTTAAAAATCTTTCTGCAGTTTTTCGGGTAGATCTTTCAGTACACAATAATTTTAAAAATTTTATGTTTTTTGAAAATATCTGGAGAAACATTGGTACTGCTAAATTAAGAGAGAAAGCCAGGATTTCTTTGACAAAATCTTTTATCATGTTGTGTTTGGCGTCTTCAAAGCAGCACAATCTTTCTTTGTCTGCAGTGTGTCGTTGTTTTGACTTTTTGCGTTTTATACGTGTTTATTTAACGTTTTTTGTGATCAGAATCTTGTGATCAATTTTTCAATCACTTAAAGATTAGAAAATGCTCTTAAACTAGACTTTTTTGATGACAATACGTACAATAATCAATTATTTTTTCTGCTAAAATTAATTTTTGTAAACCGATTTAATTAATCATGCATGTACCCAAAGGGGGATAATAATTTTTCCAATAATTATTGTAGAATATAATTATTTAAGTAAATATTTTAAAATATTAACATTATTCAAGCAATAGTTAAAATAATTTCAAAGTCCTTTAAGAGCACGCTATTCTTAAATTTGATTTTGAAATTTTTTATTACAACTAAAGAGGATAATAAAATATTTTTATTTACCTGCAGCAACAATAATAATTTTTTTTTACAATATCCTACGTTGAATATAATAATTATAAATAATTATATTTTTAAGGGGTGAAAGTATTTTCTGCCGTGGGATATTTGTTTTTGTTTATGAGGTTAGCAATGAAAATAATAAATTATTGTGAACAAAACAAATGTTTCGCTTTTCACTTAACTTGAATTTATAAAATTAATTTTATGTTAAATATTATTGCAACAATTTGAAATTCTAAACAGAGAAATAAAAATTACATTTTTTAAATTTTTATTGTTCGATCGCAGGTAATTTCCCTGCAGTAAAACAATTGCGAAATAGCCTGGTCGCGCCATCTTGGGCATTTCTTGTCCACTAACGTCCCGAACAGGTCCGCATTTCAATAAATTAAAATTTAATTTGCTGATAGCGTACTTTACGTTTTAGATCATCAATCATATTTGTATTAAATCGATTATAATTATTATAATTTAAATGTGTTACAACAGATCGAAACAAAGTCATCATTTTAATAAATGTAATCGCTTCGTGGATCGCATTGACAGGAAATTAAAATAAAACGAGTATCCCTTTTTAAGTCATTACGTGTATTAAGATAAAATGTATTATGTTTATATGCGTTTCCAATTTATTAGGGTGGAGTATGGTGAAATGTGGGGTTGGGGTGGCTAAGTTCTGCTAAGGGAGCACTTTACTCTATATTTCATTTAATAAGCGTGACTGAAGCCTGAAAACAAGACGCAACACCCACAATTTATAATTTCCGAAAGAAGGAAGTCGTTGTTATAGTAACACGAGCAACCTTCCAATATTTTTATTATTTATTTAAAATTTTCTGAAAAGGAAACTAATTTAGCTAACGAGAACAGCCCACTTTACATTAATTGAAGGTTAAAAACTTCCCTTGTAAGTTAATATTCCGTCACAAAAATTGATGTATTGTTGTTTGCTTTCATGAAAGGGTTGAATTAAGCGAAGGGGAAAAACGTGTCACTTAGTGGTATAAACAATCAAACAAACTTTCAGTATCGTACTTTTAATAAATTAAGTGTATTCATTAGAGAAATGCGTAATTATTAAAATTGTACGAGTATGACGTTTTAATAGAACGAGGCTTTTAAACTAATTTATGTTTGTATTAATAAGGCGTTATCGTTTGCATTATTTATGACTTTCGTTTGTACAAACACCACAATATAAGACAATTCATCTTCGAGTTTGAATTTTGGTCTTGTCTGCGTGCTTTACATCTTCATAATATCATATAGTTCCAAGACGAACAATCAAAGCTCATAACTCAAAAATAAAAAAGTGTACATTAATGAAATTGCTCTCCTCGTCGATAAAGCTGAACAACGAAACGAAGTGCTTTCTCAATATTTTTAATTTAAATTTTTACAACAACGGAAAAGAAACTTCCAGCATTTAGCACTTCTATATTTAATTTATTTTGTTTTGTTCTTTTTTAATAAAACAAATCGCTTGTTGCTAGAATGATTGATTGCAACACTTGTAGGATTTTAATTCAATCAGTTCGCTTTTATTTCGGTCCAACATTTTTTTCGGCTTTTACTACAAAATTTATTTTTCTAGTTTAGTTAATAAAAAGAAAAAATTACAGAGTGGCTTCTGCACTTACAGCAGATTAATGCTGCAATTTATTTTGGTTGCAGGATAACACAAATGGCCACCACCATATTTTAAAGTGACGGGCCTAATAACTTAAATGGTGGCGTTAGAATTAAGACGAATTATGACTGAAAGGCAAAAGTTATTTAACCGATTAGATTAGAATGATAAAATGAAGAGGAGACCGAAGGAAGAACAAAATTAACCCTAGCGATGTTATTATCGCGTAGCGATTCTCGCTTTACTGTATATTACCAGATTTTTGACTAATTAATTATTTAGCATTCGTACAACATGTAAATGTATAAATTAAATAAATCGGGTGCATAATTTTCATTCGATTTAACTGCTTCGGTCAAATTAACCCATTTGGTGCATATGTTACAAGAGGCAAAATTTATGTCTCAATTCGCAATTTACTATGATTGTATAATCTATTTACACGTTATTTCACTCCAACGAGTCAATTCGTTGGATTTACAATTTGAAATCAAATTAATAATTTAATTAAAGACGTACTATCGTTGACTGAGTACTATATAAAAAAGTCTCGTTAGCGCTGTAATCTACGAAGTAATAAAAGAAAAGTAATTTATTTTTATTTCAGCTATTTTGCCTAATTTTGTTTATTCACGCGTATCAAATTATTATTGTGCGCTACCATTCATTATCAGATAGAAATCGAAATAAATGAGATCGAAGAGGGGTCGAATCATATCGTGGAGTGGAATTAAGATGTTTGCGATAAAAGAAATAAAACTTTAATCAAAAGTTGCAATTTGTTATCAATTGTTTATGATTGTCTATTATAAATGAAGTTCTTCGGGAAAATAAACAATTTTCATCAAATTAGTCAGTTTTACAATTTGTCTACTTGAGGGTGAATTTCGTAGTCATCCAGATGTTATTTTTTCAGAATTACTGTAAATCTGACGAGCTGTGCATTAAATATTTTATCCTTAATAAGGATGTTTTTTCTAAACATATAAAACATTTCAGGCATCCTACACTTTTGCTGAATTAATTAAAAATTTTAATATAAACCAACATTTTCAGCTTTTCATGTTAATTTGTATCGAAAAGGCTTTGTATTCCTTTAATGAGCTTAATTGTTGAGAGAAAAAGCAAAAATTGTATACCCGCATGCTGACTGATAATGGAGTAATTATTACTACACTAATTAAACACCAACAGAAATTGACTTGTACGTTTTATCTCTTTACAAGTGTATATCTGATAAATTTTGAATGAAACTTCATTTGCCTACCATTTTTTTTAAATAAATAAAATAATTTGGAAATTTTAGGATACACCTTGACAAGGTCTTAATTGTTAAAATATCAAACCATCAAAAGGAGTGCCACATTTTGCCGCTCGTATGGCGAATTATTGAAGAGTTTCTAACAATTTAATGCTTATATGACTGCAGATATTCTACTGGACGTAAATCTGAATTAATATTAACATTGACTCTTATGGGAATTACTAAACAATATTTGCATTTCATTATTCGTAATTTACATTAGTGGAATTTGGAGATGTGTTGAAAAATTGACTTTGACACTTGGAAATTTTAATTTGGATTTTTGGATTGTTTTGGCCTAATTAATTATATCGTGAGGACTTAGAGATATTGAAGAATGACTTCTCTAAATGTCTGAGTAAGATAATCATAGGCGGCAATCACATATTGATTCAACCGGGTAAGACACTGCGATGAGTAAGGCAAGGGGAAACCAACTCATTATAATCCCTAGTATAAATCATCATGGCAAAGAAAACTCAGCAACCATTTATTACTGATCATGGTAATCGGAAGCCAAGATCCGGCATAGGAGGAGACGGGGCCTCTTCGGTCGTCAACCAGCGAAATCCCTGTGAAACCGAAACTGAAAGTAAATTTAAGACTGGAAAGGAACCAATACAGGTGGCAACATGGAACGTGAGAACTCTGTGGGAAGATGGAAAGCTGCACAACGCAAGTCAAGAAATGAGTAGACTCCGAATTAATATCTTAGGACTCAGCGAAGTTAGATGGCTAAATACAGGCCAATGCCCAATTCCAAATGGTACGATGTACTACTCAGGAAGGACAGACAAACTTCACAGAAACGGAGTGGCAATTATGGTAGATAGAGAGACAAATAAATCTGTGACAAACTTCTTCCCCGTGTCAGACAGGGTCATGGTTCTACAACTTCTAACGATCCAGGGAACAATGAATGTTGTCCAGGTATATGCACCCACTGCTGAAAAGAGCGATGAGGAAATAGAAGAGTTTTATAAAACAATTAGACAAGCCCTCAAAATCACCAAATCAAGAGATATCACGATGGTCATAGGAGACTGGAATGCTAAGATCGGGAAGGGCAAATGCGGCGAATGGATAGGTGAATACGGTCTGGGTCTGAGGAACGAGAAAGGTGACCGATTACTGCAGTTTTGCCAAGAGAATAAACTAGTTATCAAAAATACGTTCTATAAACTACCAAAAAGACGGATATACACCTGGAAAGCACCTGGAGACTCAAAAAATAATGTGATAAGAAATCAAATAGATTACATAAGTATTAACACCAGATACAAAAATTCCATTACATCGGTAAAAACGTACCCAGGAGCGGACATTGGATCGGATCACAACCCACTAGTCGCCAAATTCCGAATAAAACATAAAAGAATTGAAAGACGAAATCAGAAAAAACAAATAGATACTCTTCGCCTCAAAGATCAAAACATAAGGCAACAAATGGAAAATGATATCCGGATAACCTTAAAAGAAATTGAGAGAGAAACAGAAAACGAAGAAAACATGACTGAACTGGGCGTGGAAAACCATTGGACGAAACTTAAAGGAGCCTTGCTGGAACCTGCAAGAAAACACTTGGAAAGAGAAAAACCGAAAAAGCAAAAAGACTGGATAACTGACGAAATTATGTCACTTATGAATACAAGAAGAACAATAAAAAATAGAAACAAAGATCAATACAAAAAAATTAATAGAACGATTAGAAACAAGATACGCAACGCAAAAAGAGAATGGCTCGAGGAGAAGTGCAAGGAAATAGAAGGGTTTGGAGCGAGGTATGATTCATTTAATATGCACAAGAGAGTAAAGGAATTCAACGACAACAGACGAAAACAAGTGCCCATGCTCACAGATCGACATGGAAACATAGCCGTCGACATAAGTGAAAAACTTGAGATGTGGAAAGAATATGCGGAGAATCTTTTTGAAGATACCAGACAACAACCCTCTCTTGAAAACTTGCAAAATGAGACTGGGCCAACAATAACAGAAGAAGAAGTGAAACACGCTATCAAATCGGCAAAGAACAGAAAATCTCCAGGACCAGATGAAATAACAGCAGAGCTGCTTAGGTTGATACAAGAAGACCAAATCCATGTACTAGTGAAGTTGTTGAATAAGGTATATAAATCCGGAAGAATACCACAAGAATGGTTGGTATCGGCATTCGTGACTATCCCAAAAAAGACACACGCTAAACAATGCGGTGATTACCGTATGATCAGCCTCATGAGCCACACACTGAAAATCCTCCTTAAAATTATTCTTAACAGAATATATAAAAAATTGGAAGAAGAAATAGGAGAGACACAATTTGGATTTCGGAATGGATATGGAACCCGAGAAGCATTGTTTGCTTTCAATATCCTAGCCCAAAGATGCCTGGATGTAAACCAGGATGTAGTTGCCTGCTTTATTGACTACAATAAAGCCTTTGATAAGGTCAGACACGACCAACTTGTCGAGATACTGAGAGCAAAACAACTAGACACACAAGACATAAGAATAATATCGAATCTGTATTACGGGCAGAAAGCAACTATTCGAGTGGGAAACGACACGACCGACGAGATCCAAGTTAAGAGAGGAGTTAGACAGGGATGCGTGCTGTCGCCCCTACTTTTTAATATCTACTCGGAGGAGATCATGAGAAAAGCGCTGGAGGGCGAAGAGATAAGGATAAAAATCAATGGAAAACCTATCAACAATATTAGATACGCCGACGACACCGTCCTAATAGCGGAAACGATAGAAGACCTACAACACATTCTAAATAAGGTAGTAACAGCTAGCGAAGAGAACGGGCTGACACTAAACGACAATAAGACGCAATTCATGATTATCTCGAAGACACATAGAGTGAACGGGAATATATACATTAATGGGTGCCCCATTGATCATGTGCATAAATATAAATATTTGGGAACATATGTCAACAACAACAACGACTTGACTCAAGAGATAAGAATAAGAATTGAAAAGGCCCGGGCAGCATTCATAATCATGAGGAGCGTTTTCTGTAGCCACGACATAAACCTACAACTTAAAATTCGACTAGTTAGAAGCTATGTCTTCTCCATACTTCTCTATGGTGTGGAGACGTGGACTTTAAATAAGAACAGCATGAATAAAATGGAAGCCTTTGAGATGTGGGTATATCGAAGAATGCTTGGGGTGTCATGGACGGATAGGGTGACGAATGTGGAGATCCTCCGAAGAATGAAGAAAGAGCGGGAAATTCTAACTACCATCAAGAGACGGAAGCTTGAATACCTGGGCCACGTGATGAGAGGACAGAAATATCAACTACTGCAGGTGATCATGCAGGGAAAAATCCAGGGAAAGAGAAGTACTGGCCGGAGGCGGACATCTTGGCTGCACAATCTGAGAGAATGGTATAAGTGTACATCTACCCAATTGTTCAGAACAGCCGTTTCAAAGATAGAAATAGCAATGATGATTGCCAAACTCCGTAGCGGGGACGGCACTTAAAGAAGAAGAATTTACATTAAGCAAACGCCACCATACGGGAGAATTTCTAATTAGTAAGTGACGTATTAAATGAAAATAAAACTACGTTCTTCAGGATCAAGACATAACAAAGTGAATTAATTAATAATATTGTAATTTCAGCAACAAATTATGCATATTATTTTTCTCACTGTTGTCAAATAATTTTCGAATAATTATACGATTATAATATCATCTCATTATTTATTTTATTATAAACTTCAATAATTGTTTTTGACGCTCAATATTTTAATATGTTATATATGAAGTTTCGGCTAACAATCGGTAGAACTTTTGTAGCTGTAGGTTATGTATTAATTAAATCCAACTATTGTTTGTTCTTATGGCCAAATAGTATACGAATTTGCCACCTAAAGGTAAATTTATAATATTTAATCATCGATTACTTGCGATTACTCGCAAGCCAGAAATTAAAGTAAATTTAAAACTGAATTTTGTTTCACTCTGGGTGCAGTGCTGTGATCTAAATTCCAACATCGATTTGAGGATTATGAGGAAGCCAACAGGAAACCACGCTATTAAATATATTTCCCTAGAAAGTGATCTTGGCTTCACCCGAGTTGAAAACCAACGTTCGCTAAGCGAACACAACACGATAAGAAGAATATTGAATTGAACTAATAAATGAAATTGAAAATTTCAGAAAAACTAAACTCGTGTGACTGTAAAATTACACTTTGAAGTTCCACCTATGGCGATGATCCAATCACGAACCTTCAGCACCGCAACCAACACAGCTAATGGTTTATTCCATCTATGCTATTTGTGAACTATTAACTAAAATTATATTAAAACGAAATTTAGATCCCTTTCAGACTTTTATACCCAGTGTAGCAAGAAGCTTTATGATTTCGCTCTCTGTCTGTGTATCCGTATAATTCAGAACTAATCATAATGGTCCAAATTCTGAGATAAGGGGTCGTAAAAATTGGAATTAAACAAGCAAGAATTTAAATAAACTTTTAAAAATATTCAAACACAATTTTCTTAGAAATCCTAAAAATGAGATTTTTATGCGGACGTCACATTTGGCCAACCCCCCCCCCCCATTTCACACTTGGTCACATTTTGTAAACAGTTCAAATTTTGCATTTTTTGGCATTACATTACGCTCTGAGGAAGGCTCGTATTGGAGCCGAAACTAGTCAGTCGTAATAGGAGTTTTATTTGATTGACCCAAAAACCCACGATTAAAACATCCCTTTTACATACTTTTAACTCTATTATTTGGTTCAAATTATGCTAATAACATAAATTAATTATCTTGCTTCTCGTCCATCTACTTAAAAATCAAAATACAATTATAGGGTTGGGACCCGAGGTTACTACAAAAACACTTAAACTTTTTGTCGATTTTTCGAGCTATATTTCGGTCTTCATCAGAGCTTACGTTCTCAAGCTTCAAACTTCGACGAGAAGTTGAATTGTTTTTGTAACCTTAGCCTAAATCTCGATAAAAATATTTTGGTTAACAACATAGTTAAAATATACCATAGTTTTGTGTATCTGTCTATTTACTTATCAACGATTCATTTTTTAATTACCGTCGTATAAGGGTTTCAGTGCGGCCTATAGGCCGCACAACCATAACAAGCACGCACTGCAACTTCTAGAATATGATTTCCTTTAATGCCCATCCAGAAGGTTGCACTGTGACCCGAAAAACGCCAATTCGTTCGCATAAGATCGTTTTCAGCGTACTCTCAGTGTACCCTAAATTTACTAGATTAAAACACCGTATCTGTTCTTAAAAGATGTATTATATCACACACTTTATTGAATAGTTTTAATACAAAAATCGCTATATATTGAATTCGTCTCTACGCAAATTGTTTGAGAAATTGTATGATGTAATGCAGCTTTACCGCACCTATCATTACTTCATTTTTTAATTACCAACCTAAACGAGATCCAATGTGACCTTTAAGTCTAGAAAGGCCGCACTTCGGAGAAGGAGGGGTCAATTTAGCATAACCGATAGATAAATTATGTCTTACATTATTTCATAATCTAATATGGGATTTTTTTGGATGTGCGGCCTAAAGGCCGCACAGATAAATTTGGTAAAAGTGGATAAGAGGGGGGTGAAAGGGTACTTACCCCATGGCTTTTAAAACATCTAAAAAACGATTAAATGCACTAAAATTTTTATAAAAATTACAAATTTACCTTTTATGTGTCAGTATACAATTAATTACCTCCCCCCCCCCCATTAACTTTGGCTGAATTCGCCCTTGAAATTAAGAATATATATCTGGAGGTTTCAAAATTAGGGGCTGTCCATTAATAATGTCACACAGTTTAGGACCAAACTAAACTTCCTCCTCCCCCCTTGTCTCACCTAGTCACAAAATGTGAGACCCCCCCGAAACGATGTTTTTAATTTTTAACCCCACACGAGTCCCATGAAAGACATGATATTAAAATTTAAATTTTAAATCGTAAAGGTGAACCAGAACCGGCAAGATAAAAGAATTTGGTTTTCTTTCAATAAAAGAAAAAGTTAGTATGGATGTGACGTCACAATGAACCACACCTCCATTGCCTCGCTTTGTCTTTAGTTGATAAACCCCCCTCCCCCAAATGTGTGACATCATTTATGGACAGCCCCTTAAAGTGAAACAAGTCCAGTTTGCTTTTTAAACATGGGGTCCCAAACGTTCGGAATTGTAATTAATTCACGAAAGTTAACAACCCGACTTGGTTCACTTTAACTGTGACCATGCCATATTTTGATATTAAATTAAATATGTTACCCATTTAAGATGCTTTAATCCGGCTGTACGGACAGTACTGTCATTTATTAAAAAAAAGATGGCATTACCTACTAATTTTCGTATATTTAAAAGTGTAGAGCTGCGATTAAATATATGAACCATTGTTCTAATTTTAGTCTCAGATTATATGGTATCAGATACGTAAAATACCTTATGGGAGTTACGGAACCACCTGGTGCACATCAATACATTGTCAACAGATGGCGCCACTAAATTTACAGAAGGCATAATAAATTACTTTATCATTGCAATTCTTCGTGCGTATTGATGCTTCCTTACGTAATTTATCACGCTTTCTAATTTAGTAGCGCCATCTATTGCTGCTCCTTTGAACTACATGAGGTATTTCACAAATTACCATAAGGTTAACGGATCTTTTATATTATAAAGTTATAAGTAGGCAGTTCTTCTGTATAATAAAATCCCAGGTTGTCACTCTGTCTGCTTGCTGAACGTGCTCCCCTAAATTAAAATTCCAAGTTGTGACTGTGTTTGTCTGCTATCTCCTTGTTGACTAAAGGTATTACGTCGAAGGTTATTTGCGAGGTCGAAGGCCGAGCTGATTATGGAGCGTCAGACCGCCAGTCTCACAAAGGCCGATAGTAGGAGTGCCGTATTATATAATCTTATATAACATAAGGTTTTTTTATCTTTCTCAAATTTATAATCAATAGCTTGATCTTCAATAACGAGCGAGGGGGGGGGATAATGTAAGCGATTTTGATACCGACTATACTTAAATCAAACGTTTCTGCATTGTCAAATATATTTTTTGTAAACATAATTGGCCTTAAATTTTTTAAAATATCCTCTGTGGTGTTATTTGAACAAATATTGTGGGTTTTGCATTCTTAAATATATTATTTTCGTCATGATAGTATGGAAGCCAAGAAATGTTCAACTGAATTTTCTCCATCTTCCAAGTGCAAACCCGACTTAAGCTCAAAGAACCTAAACCAATTTTTAATTTATTATTATACAGATTAAATTTTTATAAATTTTTCCTTATTTTAATGTTGACACGAGTTCATTCCTGATACTAAAAATGAGACGGTCATACCTAATTTCTGCCCGAGGGGGGGGGCAGAAATATATTTCTGGAAATATATTTTTTCAGAACCAAAATAATGAAAACTACGTTGGTAAGACATTCTAGAAAATAAAAATTAAATAATTGAGAGAAGTACAATAAAAACGAGGTGGGCGAATGGCTGAGCGGTTAGCGTGTTAACTTCTCATGCCGAGATTCATAGGTTCAAATCCTGTCAGGTGCTATCTATAGGTGAGGGGGGGGGTATTGGGGTACAACTCAAATCAGGTTTGTAGAATAATAAAACTTATCAGGTTTTAAAAATACTAGAATACTCATTAGATGGCAATTTGAAACTGTTCATGTGGTGGCCAACCCAGGTTAGGGCAGAGACTGTTAAATAAAAATCACTGTTTTAAACCGAAATATTGAGAACGTTATGGGTTTTTGTTGACTGTCCGCCAAAAACAGTGATTGGGAGGTCGGAATGTCCTATAAATCCTATAAAATATATTGCTATGATATCTAACCATCAAATGGGACAAATCATGCTAACCTTTCATTACTTTTGTAATCTTCTAAAATAATTAAACCCCACAATTTCTTAAATTCACTTTTTTTCCAAGTTTTTTACGACTTGCCCTATCAAATTCCTGGATCAGGTCCCGTTTTACCAAACTTAAAAACCCTGCTATAAAATATTTTGATGTTTTATTGTATAATGAATTGCTTTATTTAAATAATTACGGGCGTGGGGGGGGGGTTTACTATATTTTCGTGTCAATCTGGAGCTTCCAAACGAATGTAGCAATTTTAAAGACTGATCTCTATCCTAATTATTTAAAGAGAGAATGCACAGATATCGAGAAAATAAGAAGTTTATTTTACTTATTTATGCAATTTATTTCCTAGTTTTCAATGAACTTGATTAATCTAAATTTGTTATTTCGCGAAAGCAGTTTAAGACGATCTTAAAGATCATTTTGGTGCATCAAAGACATTTTCTGCCACTCATTTAGATCCTAAAGGAGGAATATAAAACAAAGTGATGATAAAATAGTGGATGTGAATCGTCTCCTCAGATTAATGCAACTAATTACGATGGGATTTCATGAATTCTATTCAAAGTTGCATTTAATTAGAATATTCCTGAAGTATAATATATAATGGAAACATAAGACATTTCAAAACATTTTCAGTTTATATTAAAGGTTTTGTCTTAAAGTACAAAAAACGGAGATGAGCTTTGAGAAGTGCAACAAAAACTATTCCAAAAAAGGAGGAAATCTAATTGAAATGGAAGTTATAAATTAGAAATTTAATTACTAATCCAAAATCTCGACAAGATGGAATGCAAGGATTCATCAGACCGAAAAAGAAGTAAAGTTAGTATTAAACAGCGGGGTTGCTTGTAAGTTGCAAAATGCACTTTCTCCCCTGATTTTATGCTATATGACGCGTAACACCATTACCATCATAATAAATCAGGTTTTCCGACATTTTCTTATAGAAATTTCCAGATTGCAAGCAATTTCATAAAAAATCCAAAAAATATGTAAAAAGCCTACCGAGTAATTAAAACATAATGAAGCAATGTTAATTTAAAAATTTTCGCTTTCAGAAAAGCACCCGGAGTTTTCTTTTTATATTCTTATAAAACAGCAAGAGTTTATCCAGAAATGGCGACTAAAAAGCTTAACGTTAATAATCATCAATCTAAATCACTCCTTTATTGTTGGAAATTAAAGCCGTTTACCTCAAATATTACATTAGCTCGACATGGACCCACTAACGAGCATAAAATTTAAGAGTCGTAATACATGTAAACGTTAAGTTCCTAATAATTGAGATAAATTTCAAAATTTGATACTTCGAGCTTAATTTTTAAAATTTTTTATTAAAACAGAATCGAGTTAAACGCGCTGGTGTTTCTCGCCGGAAGGTCGGTGTTAATTTTTACTGTAACATTTTTTAATTCAAAATGGATCGCAAGATAATTGAATAAGTAATTGATTATTAATTTCCCTGGGCACCAATTCAACTGGAAAATAAATAGCCTGTCAAGTTTCTTCGTTCTAATTTTCGAGAACTTAGTCAAACTTCATCAATCTAGTGAAGTTGCGATCATCCACTTCTAAACATTTATTACGAGCATGCTGAAGTTATTTTAGAAGTTTTGCGAAAAAACTTTCTAATATAAATTTTGTGGTCAATATAGGAAATTTTTCTATTCAGATTCTTAGGACCACACCCTCACGTCGTGCTATTTTATTATTTTGTTGTTTGTTCACTTTTCACAGATGTGGAATGACATCCACTTTAGAAACGGCCGTAAAATAGAAAAATGTGCATCAGGCATTATAAAAGATACGTGGAAACCATCAAATTAATTGGTATAATAATTATAACTTTTTTCTGGACGATGTAGCCACATTTCTAATTCTCAAAGGAGTGCTAACTTATCAGACGGTATGTCGTGGTTAATTCTTGACCATTTATTGTAGTAAAACAAACTTATATTGCTAAAATTCTCAAATAAGGTCCACTGAAGTAGAAAATGAAATGTAAAGTTTGTATAGTTTGTTTCAGAATAATTGAAATTAAAAAAGTCATAGAATCAAATTACGTTGATATAAAAGCGTACGAACTATGTAATAAGATATGCTGTCGACCAAGCATATGCATTGCTAAAGGCTGGCGCGAGATTAAAATAATTAACCTTATCTCTATTATTATGTTTTGTTTATAGTTTGTACGTTTTTATATCAACGTAATTTGATGCTATGACTTTTTTTAATTTCATTTAAAGTGAAATATACTATACACAGAATATATGGAAGCAACAATTAATGATTGTAACGACGTAGGCGTATTAATCTCTAATGTAACCTTTTTTGTGAGCATTGGGGAGGGGTAATCTCCAATCTTTGTTACCATGTTGTTAGGGAGGCTTCCTTGAGTTCTGCATGACGGAGACCAGCGACACCACCACCATGAGTGCATCAGTGGAGGTCAATTTTCCAAAGACCGAGTTTTTTTGTCTACTTTCGTTTAAGTTCATAGAATAAACAAAATTTCATTTTTCTTTTAACTGTATTTTTCAGCAATATTTCTTGAATAACAAATCAACAAAATCAAAAATCAAAAAAGTCGTAGGTCATGTCGAAACTACTACGTCTCTGAATATACGTTTAAAATTTCAAGTCGATCGATCCATTGCAGTTTGAGAAATCGTGTACACCCTATTAAAAATGTAGTTTTTAGATTCACTCATTTTTTGAAGTTGAATAAATTCATGTTTTAACGTTATTTTGCGATTCCTGTATCCTTCTTCATGCTGTATGTACTATATAATAAATTAAAATTTTCATATTGCCAGATGCGACGAAGGACGTAAACTTTAAAAAATATCCAAATGTAAAAAACACTTTGAGTTATTATTCTATTGACAGTTAAATGCTAAAATAAACATCGGAGCTTAAGTAATTTATTGACGTTTACTCATTAGTTCGTTTAAAGTGGTATAACTCGAAAAATACTATAAATATCGGTATGAGATTTTCCCACATTAATTTTAAGATGTTGAACTATTTATTAAAGCAAAAAAATTTCGATTTAAAAAATATTTTATTTGACATTGTCTGGTGGGGAAAACAGAGAATGCGTTGCTATTGGTACGCGCATGTAAGAATGATGGAGAACTGTAGGTTGGCTCTCATTGCCCTTTTGAAGGCAAGCCGAGAGGAAGCCAATGTCCACCAGGTAGACCATCTAAAAAATGGAGAGATAGTTGGCAGGGAACTTTTCAAGAAATCCAATAATTAGTACAACAGATCGTTAGATCTCAAGGAAGTTAAGTTCGAGTTATCAGCTCCACCCTTGAAAGGGTGGGTAGTCTGAGGACTTCCTCGGAACTCCTGCCGTTGGATTTGGAACCCTACCTAGATTTCAAGCCTACCGTAATCTAACTTAGCCTAACCTATCTTTTTTGTGCGTTGGGGGGGGGGGGGGGGATAAATCTTCGAAAAGACACCATCTGGGATGAACTGGGTGGTAGTGCTAGATTCTTACTTAATAAAATCTCCTCTCTTTCTATTTTTGATGCCATCTGGGTCCTCTGTAGCATTCGCTCAGATGTAGATTTGTTCTTGTAATATCCTAATCTTCCCTCTATCGAGTCTTGTCTCCCCTTAATGAAGCCTACTATGTTTACCATATGTTTTCTTTCCTTATTAGAGCGAGCTTTGAATTTGCTGTTGCCCACTCTGGTCTGTTTGTCTGCATTCCATACAATAAGAATCCTCGTTGCAGTTCCAGAATTTGGACGTTCCATTGTCGTGTCTATACAATCGTTGAAATTATGGTTTGTAGTCCTACCTAATACTTACCTTTTGTGTGCTGAGGATTTTTCTCGCATTTGGTTCATCCACATTAACTGTAGCTGTTTTGGTTCTCCCATAAGCAGATCTAATGGTCTGAAGGCTTGTGTGTCCCTCAGGCCCAGTTGAAGGTGTTGTCTTCTTCCTCGCAATGAGGGCAGCTGTTGCTCGTGGCTCTTTTAAAACGGAAAATTAACTTATAACCTAACCCTTTTTTGTGTATGAAAGGGAAATCTACAATTTTATCTGATATCACTTCAACATTCTTTCAAGATGAAGTCGTGATCAGCATTACGCCTTTGTTGTCCTATTTCTCACGTCACAGCGGTAACTTCCAGCTTTACTATTTCAGATCGCTTTTATTTTTTGTTGCATAGTTCACACTTTTATGCACACATCAGCATAATGGTCGATTTCACAGCATTGCCAGAATTTACCTGATCCATCCTAATCTTAATTCTAAACAGTTTCATATTCAGAGGCTCAGCACCGAAGGGGTCGTCAATAAATTACGTCATTATCATATTTGGTAACAAAACCGTAGACCCCCTCCAGATTCCACATTCTACAAGTTCAAAAATTGTAAAAATTAAATAATTAAGAGAATTCTAAAAACAAACATTATGACGTCACAATTTTGAACCCCCCCTCCCCCATCGTCACAAATCGTCTTGGGTGTGTCGACTACCATCATCGTGCTGTTCTCAAATTGTACGATGACCGTTTTGTATAAAAATATAGGCTTGAACGTTGGAAGAACAAAAGGCAGCCCTGGCCCAATGATTAACTAATTCAATGGCAAATCAAATAACGTAGTATGGAAAAATCATTTGGCTAAATATGCAAATGTTTGGATTTTCGATTATTATAATAGATAAGTTGTAAATTTCTAAGGTAGAAGTTCGAATTGAAATTCTAAAAGATGGGGGGACTCCAGGTTCGAATTGGAACTGAGCGAATCTATACTAAAATTTGTGAAAATTGTTGTATTTCGAAGTGTTCATTTGTTAATTAACTATCTAAAAAGTTACAGTGCGGCCTTTAGGCCGCACAACCACATCAATCATTCGCTAATATAGAGAGTGTTATTAAAGATATAGTTATAGGGTTTCGATCCTCCGATATTCTATCATGATCTTCTGTCAGGGATAATTCAGAATCAAAAAAATTATTCAATTCTGTTTTATGAAGGACCGTATTTATTTTACGCTTTTTTTGCAAACAAAATATGGAGTTACTTTGGTGGGTATATTTGGATGTTTAAAGAGCGTGAAATTATCTACAAACTAGATTATAACCATTTATTGTCGAAAATCAACAGGTCTCGAGTTGTGGATTAAATTAAGGAATTAAATGTTAAAAAATTCGAAACTTTATTTTAAAAAATGATATCTTTCTCCTGACAGAAAATTTTAAGGGGGTTACAACTTTGGTCTAATGAATTTAAAATAGAAAACTGAAATTGAAAAACTGTAAAAAGTTTTCATAGAAAAACTGAAGGTGCTTTTTGATAATGTTACTACCTCACTACAAAAAATTCGTACGACGTTAATTTTTTAGGTTGATGTGCTAAAATTTTTGTTACACAGCTTGTTATTGATATGAAAAATCTAAGGGGAGGTCTAGCCAAGTTCATGCCCACCCCGTAATCCCCACGTGAATTAATTACATAAGGGATCATTTATAAACTACGTCACAAAAATTTGAAGACCCCCCTCTATTATCACATTTTGTACAACCAAATAAATACATTCTTGTAATTAACGTTGTGAAATCACAATTTTGGAAGCTCTTCTCTCTCCCGATGTCCCAAATCTCCAGGCACATCTGAACCCCCCCCCCTCTCGTACGTTACTAATAGTGTAAAAAGTTAAATTCTCGAAAATTTCGGAGCATTTATTTAATCCGTTTTTTAAATAGATGCGGAGTTTATTTTGCACCCCCCCCCCCCTGCGACCTCTGAGTTTATTATTTTTAGACATAAATGTATGTATTTATACTTGCTATGTGCAGTATATTATTTTAAGAACTTTAATTTTGCTCTGTAATGGCAGTTTTTATTTGATATGCATTGGTTATTCAAAGAAGTTGTTTAACAAAATGATATATAGATTTTAAAATTTTCAACATTTCTTTACTTAATTTAATTCATAACTCGCAAGCTGTTGATTTTAGGCAATCTAGGCTTATAATTTAAATTTTAGATAATTGAACGCTCTTTAAAAAAGTATTGAACGATTAACCCCAGAAAATTAGTAGTTTGGATTCTATGGCCATATGAAAGCAGAAATTAAAAACCTGGGATTGAAGTAGACAAAAAAATTTAGTTATAAATTTTTCGAACGAACAAGAACTTAATTGATGCAATGATGATATATTGCTTAAAAGCATAATACATAATATAGTTAAAATTAGCAAGAGAAAAACATCCCCATGCGAGATTTTTCATATGTCCACCTGGCGAGTTCTGCCTGGATTCTGGCAACTTGAAAAATATTTCCCTATTGCTAATTTTCCGATTTGAAAGAGAAACATCAAAAACGTTTCTTTATGAATTCTAAAGCGAAATTCTTTGTAAAGATGGCCATTGTACAGCGATTGTCAGACAAATAATATAGATGCCTCACACATCATTGTTAACGAAGGATGAAAGTTGACGGTGAAAAGAAAAAAAACGTTAAGATTGGAATTGAAATCTATCAAAAGCAAGTTGTAATACAAATAATATAACTTGAAAAAAATGGAAAAACTAAGTTTGATGTATGTTATCGACATTTTAAGATTGATTGGCTAATTAATTAAAAACCAGATTTTCGTTTGTACGATTAATTAGGTAAAATTTTGATCCGGTAGATTGTTTGTGCAAATATACTTAAAAATCGTTATATTTTATGGAAGCGTATGAAAGAGATTCATGTAATAAATTGAAAAATGTTGGTATACATAAATCATATGAAAAAACTTTGCTGTACTAACATCGTAAAATGTTATTAGTTTTATTCAGTTTATTCCGATTATTTGCTATTTCAGGCGAAACGGAGAGAGAAAACAGTTTTTAATTTCTTATAAAAAAAAATAACAAACTTTTCGATCTGATCTGTTCCGAGTTTATTTTATAACAGTTACAATACAAATTGCGTTTTATGTTGCATCATTACACCAACGCAATTAAATATGCAAATTGGCTGCAATACTGCATTAATTCAATTGATTAATTTTCCTAAAATTGTTTAATTTATAAAGCAACAATACCAATTCGAGGCAAAAATTTGTCAAATTTCCTGTATTCCAGAACATGTTTTCCACAGTGGATTATCAACAAGCACATTGTCATTCATCCATTTTCGCTTTGTTTCAATAAATATCTGCTTAAATAGTTATAAATATGCAAAATCATGTCCAATTTGCACGAAATATTAATGCAAATGCTAAAAAATCTGCGATACTGACAGTAAGTTGATATATGAGCATTTTTAATTGCTTCGTTAATTTCTGTCAAAGTTTTTGCTGCACTTTTTCATTGCTCGTAGAGAATATCAATAGCAGTCGTGTTTTGCAAATTTTATTTTATTTGATTTAAAATTTAATAAAAATGAGGAATCGGTTCGCTATCGCAACTTCATTAAAATTCTACATTATACTTCGATAAACCCTACATAACAAAAACTTTCCAAGTTAGAAATTTAGATATAGTACAAGGGGGGACGTTCATCTCGGCGATGTTTTTCACTTTTTCTAAAGAAAATAACATCAGAACAAAATAATTATAGAGAATTCAATTTTCGTCTTATCAAATTTTCTGTTGGTGCGAAGTTTCGTGGACAATGCGCAGTATTAAAAGTTTACCCCCCCCCCCTCCCACACACAGCACTTTTACATAGCGTTGATGGCTCTTGAGATGTGAGCTCACCGAAACTCAGTTCTCGGTTTAGTTTTTTTTTACATCAAAGAACTTCGTTCTTAACAAAAATATGACATTTTTTTAGATCAAAGAAGTTGAATCCCGGCAAAAATATTACTTGTATTTCGTTAATTACCTGCCCTATAGAAAAACGTATAAGAACAATTTTTGTTTAGAATTTAATTGTCTTTATTTTTGAATTAAGGTAATTTCGTCGTAACAGCGACGCTTCTCGAGTAAAATTGATTTCTTTATCGTAAGGAAGGGAAATTGGTTTTATGCTTGTAACCCTCGGACAACAAGAGCAATAATGAAACAACTTGGTGAAAAAACTAAGTCAAATGACAAAATAACCATACAGAAGTTTTATCAACTATTCGATATTTTACTTTTTTAAATAAATTTTGGACAAACATAAAAGCTTATCTTTATTTGGCAATAAATTGTTACTGCTGCTTTTTCTGCAAATAATACAAAGCATAAACTTGAATGTAAATATTCGAGAAAATCGCATTTTATGAATTTGAAAGTCAATAATAAAGTTTGCGAAATAAAATAAAAGAAGTAAAAATATCACCGGTGAACTTGGTATTACGGTTAAGTCTAATTTGGATTTTAAAGCCGTAATATACGTCCCTTTCAGTTTAGCTGTATTAAAATTTATATTTATAAGTTTGTAACTTAGTTTCATGCGTCCATTTTGATCCGAGTATTCGCATTACCTGAAAAGTCGACAAAACAGTTTTTGCGGTAGCAATGAACTCAGAAATAGCAAAGACAGTCAGATTAACATCGATAAAATTTCGAAGTCTTGAGTCTTAAATGTTATAAATAGATGTAATATTTAATACAGATGTAAATGCGAGGCCGTAGGATGAGCTAAATTTGGCGGCTATAGTACGTGAGCTTCCGGGAGCTGGTTAGTAGCTGGATAATTACTGGCTAGTAATTAATGACAGAGATGGTCATAGCTTATGGCTGTGTTATCCGATTCGATTCCGAGCGAAGCAAGAACTTTATTCTGACAGTCTCCCTGGGAAGGCAATGGCAAACCACCGAAATGTGATCAACCTAAAACTATTTTCTCAAAATGGAAGTGTATTACAATTTTTACTATCCCAGTTAAACTGTAGGTCCCCTGCTTTGAGTATGATAACACTTTGCATGCCCAGCACACACACACACAAACATAATAACAAAAGATATTTTCAGATAACAAAAGAAAAATTCATATTTTTCTTCTTCTTTTATTAGGGCTTAGCCCTGTTAATTAATCATGGTTTGCCTTCTTGGGATTCAGACATCCAGATATCTTTCCATCTCTTTGGGGGTCTTCCTGTAGTTAGATCTTTGTGTCATAACTATGTTTGCGATTCTTCTGTCATCCATTTTGTCTATATGGTCTCTCCAAAACCTTCTTCTCGCTCTAGCCCACCTGACAACGTCCTAGATTTCTCACTTTTTTTCCTTTACTTTTATCCCCCCCCCCATGAAAAAAGTCATGAGCCGCCATTGCAAATGAAAGTCTCAAAAATGAATGGCCATGGTGACCGCGGGGTCTGGGGGGTATGGAATATCCCCCAGCTTATAGAAAGCAGACGGTAACACATTAATAGTATATTATGACTTAAGTGCATTATTAATTTTGAGTGTGAAGTTTTACCTGAGGCGAAGGCGAGGGCAAAACTCACCCGAAAGAATAACATCCACTGAATCCACTAACTGCAATTAATATTTATTTAATGCTTTAATTTCAACATAACACTCTCAAAATAAATGTCAGTGTGACGTTTCTTAACAATGAAGTTGCATGCGGTCGTCATGGAAATAATACATTCATTTTTACCCAAGTCCCTATAGGGATTTAAATTCATTTTAAATCCCTTGAGATTTAAAGTTAAACTTAAATCTTTAACAAAAGGGACTTAAAAGCAGTTGAAGTCCCGGAATTGCATAAAAATATTTAATGGCACTGCTTTACTTTTCTCGGCTATAATGTAATGATATGCTGGGGGTATTCCATACCCCCCGGATTATATTTTTTACTTTCTGTTTTTCACTGGAGGATTTAATTGGACAATGAAAAGTATTATATTTCCAAAGTGACACAAGCAGTTGTCGCTATTCGCGATTTACATTAACCAAACGCCACCATGCGGGAGAAATTCGAGTTAGTAAGAGACGTATTGAGTGTATATAAGAATTTTAAGAATGTATTCTTCAGGCTCAGGACATGACAGAGAGAACTAATTAAAGAAATATAATATTACGATAAATTTAACTACACAAAAAAAGTTTTGCCAAGTTTTACCATAAAATATCTTGGAATTTCGGAATATAATTGCAAGCGCAGTGGCGCCACCAACAGTAATGAAAATCGCGGAAATCGATCGATAGAATCTCACACTTACTTTGATTACTTCAGAAGTAAATAAAATAGAGATATTAAAAATTTTCCTGTTTCTTTAAATCTTGTGCTCTCCTATTAAAAAATTAACTTGATTTATTACCTGCCATGCTTAAGGGCGCCCATAAAGGACGTCCATTGGAGGAAGGGGGTTACAAAATGTGGTCAAGATTTCTAAGAAAATTGTGTTTATATATTTTCTTGCTGTAATATTTTGTAAAAAAATTGATCGACTCCTTAAATTCCAAATGTCATGTAAACAATGTCCTGTCAAGTTCGTTTTTACACAATTAGGAGGGGTCTTTGATTTGTGACGTTCCCGGGGGATCCGAATATTTTGAGCAAGTGTGGCAGAGGTGGTTGACAACTTCTTATACCAAAAAGATGCACTTTCAGTACTTGCTACCAGTGGTGGCACTTGGCATTTTTACAATGGGAGAGCATAACATTGAAATATACAGAAAAAAATATTTACATTATTGTTAGCTTGGGGGGAGGGTGGGTAAATAATGGATAGATATAAATCTACCGTAATTTTTTTGCTTATTTACTTGAAGACTAAATTAATTCTAATAACCCTTAGAATAAACGCGAATATTTCGGGAATTTAGAATTGCGACCCCCATGCTATGGGAGTGTAAAAATGGTCAACTTATTGTGTTACTTTGTAAATATTAATACCCTCTATTGCCAAATTAAATTTTTAAGTCAACAATAGAAAATTAAAAAATATTACTCTGGCTTATTGCTAATAATGATCTTGTTTTCGAACTGAGGAGGGCGGCACTCCCCCCCCCCGTACCAGTCGTCACTGCTCGATGCATAAATACCTCATATTTTAAATTAAAATATGAATCACTAATTACAAAGAAGTTTTGGCTGGAACTTAATAAATAATTGGATTAAATTCGAATTTGTGATACCTAACACACAAAATACTCATTCATCGGGGGAGGGGGGGGGGTCGACAAGTTATAAAGTGTTTAGAATTTGGTATAACCGAATCCGACTTTAATTTTTCTATTACATCCTATACATCAAAGACAGAATTCTTATTTTCATTACGATCGCCATGATGCATCTTCTATTACGTGATTGCCAAGGTTGTGCGGCCTTTTACATTGATAACTAAAAGGTAAACCAAAGAGAGGTTGCTTTACGATGCAAATTAGGTGAATACAACACTGAGGTACCTGTAACCGTGGATACAGCCCCGGGAACGGGTGTGCTTCCGAATATGGACGAATCTCAAATAAAGAGTTTTCATTGGTTTAAATTATTCGAGGTGAATAATCCAAATA
The DNA here is from genome assembly GCA_932274525.1 of Podabrus alpinus. NCBI lineage: Eukaryota > Metazoa > Arthropoda > Insecta > Coleoptera > Cantharidae > Podabrus > Podabrus alpinus. The sequence continues at coordinate 17,214,756 of OW026457.1, forward strand.
CATCCGCTTCTATTTTTCGTTTATATTCCGCTTGTTCGGAGCATTCGTTGTCTTTATTTACTTCTGTCCCCTTTTTGTTCTTGTTTGGTGTTCCTGTTTGTTTTGTGTTTTCTCTTGCTAGGTTGAAGATTTCAGACATCGACACATTCCATTTCCGGTTTGATGCGGTCCAGCACGTACCAAACACTTGGCTTTCAATCTTGTATCTCCCCCAGGACAAGATGTACGTAGTGTAAGAGATACACTTTAGGTAGATCGGGAGGGGGAGGGTTAAGAAAGGTTACAGTTTAGTGCCGTTCCCAGGACGGTGCAATCAGAAGAGTGCAGTCTTCTTATGCTTCGTACAAACTAGTGAGCGGAACTGCGAGCCGAACCTTGCCACGAGCAAAATTGCAAACTTCTGCGAGCGGTGCCCACTTCCATAATTTATCGAAATTTGTAGAAAAGCTCTCATATTTTCAGCGAGCGGATCTGCGAGTGCTCGCCAAACCCTACTGGCGCTGATAAGAATGCAGTACCGGCGCTATTTCTGATTTGTAAAGCAGTTTGATACTAAAAGTTCTTTTTCCTCTTATTTTAGAGCTCGATTCTTTTTCTTCCAACCGTGCTGAGTGCATCAGCACAGTGCGGTGTACTCAGATGGTCACCCATTCAAGTACGAGTCGCGCTCAACATTTCTTGATGTAAAGTGGTTTATAAGTTATAGTAGGTCCCTTATGTGTGTCATAATACTTCAAACGCATAACATATACATAGGTGAGAGGTCGCCAACGTCCTGAGGACCGGATATGGCACATGAAGAAGAAGATAAGCTATAGAGCTACTTTTTCCAGAAAAGCATCTACGCTCCTTCCCAATTCTGCATGGCTATAGCTACTAGAGCTCCTATAGCTATAGAGGCATAGAAGCAGTTGAGACAATTTTGAATCCTTATGAAATATCGAGTAATCCCTTGAGGATACGAAATGGCATTTATGAGTTTAATTCTAAAGAAACCAAACGATTACAATGTAATTAATGTCTGCCTAATGCTAAAAAAACCTTAACGTTTGGCAATTCCCTCGTGTAGCTTAATTCTTTTTCTCAGCGTGAGGATGCAAGTAAACGACTTACAATCTAAAAATCTTTATTTCACGTGTTGTTCTACAATTTTTTATTTTTATTGTTCGCTTGCACTTCTGCCAGCTTTTATCATTACGCTCAATTTATTTCCCTTTCAAATTGATTTTTTATACTTTCATCATGTTGAGTTAATTTTATTTAAAAAAAAACGGCGAATGCCAATATTTTATTAACATTTTCCCGAACGAACGATTTTATAAGTCCCAGGGGAAGTTTTGTTTAGGATGACTAACATTTTGTGTTTTTATTCACTTCCCAATATTTTTGCAAGTTGGATTATTTTCGTAATCATCGAGGACGGCGATGTTTATGAGCGCCTCTTCTAATTTGGTCGTTTCGCTACTTTAATGGCTTTTCCATTATGCCGTTTTATGATCTCATAACAATTCCGATGATATTTCTGAAAGTGTGTGTCGATGTGTCGACCATTAGGGTAAATGGTTTTCTTACCACACTTTATGTCCGAGCACTTCGCCTAAACAATTTATATTTTCAGTTTTTTATCAACATTTAAACGCCCAGGCCGTCGTCATCGATCTTCATTTAGATTTTCTTAGACGACGACGCCCGCTAGGTGGAAACGACTAAATTTTCAATTCGACCATTTTCATTCAACCAAACTTTCCGAATATTTGCTCAACATTTGACCACACACATTTGATCCTGAACCTCAAACGACGTACTTTGATTTTAATTACAAGTTAATTACTAAAGTTTCTTGACGTCGTTACAAGAATTGCACTTTTGCCGTTCATTTCATTAATAATTAGGGCGATTAATTAATGTGAATCAATCAGCGACAAATTACAAGCCATCGATTTTACTTCGGAAACTTTGCAAAGTAAAATTTGTTAGATAATTGACTTTACATTAAAACTTTAATGCAAGTTGATTACGGCAGTTATCTTCCTGCAAAATTTTGTGATTTACATTTAAAATTAATTCTAATTATACAAAATAAGTACACTGAAAGTTCGTTGAAAATTAATCGAAAAAGTGATCGAGGCGTAGAAAATAATTCGGTTTTTCAGTAAATATCAGACCGACGACTCGCTAAACTTTTAATAAGATGAAAATATAAAAAAATGTGAAATAAATAAAACCCTCAATAGTAGAAGATACAAACAGATAAAGGATGCATGCAAGTTTTGTTTAAACTTTGAAGAAAGATTATTAAAAGTTAGCTTGAGCAGCATTTATATGAACAAAAACTAAAGTTTGCCTTTAGGACGTATTCATTTAAACTGAAAGTTTGAATACATTTCTGAGAGCCTTTAAATTGAACATAAAAGTTGCATTTAGGCTTGAAAATTTATATTAGAAAAAAGAAAAACGTTAAACGGGATTTTGTTTGTCTTTAATTTGGTTTCTGTATTTTTTTATTCGACCTTTCTAATTTATTTTGTATTTTTTCAGGAATGCATTCTGCGATGATAAAACCCAAACTTGAAATTCAACCAGGAGCGCTTGTTGTGAAACCAATTGGATCCAGCTTAGCACTTACGTGTAAACCGATTGTAGAAAATCCTCGACTAGTAACCCAATTGGAGTGGAGAGACACTAAAAACAGAAGGATCGACGTAACTAACCAAGATGCGCCTTTGTACATTGAGGTTGGTGTTGATTTTTAAAATGAATTGCATTTGTATTCCTCCGACCATTACAGGACATGGGCGTCCATAAAATTTTTACATTGCGGGCAAAACCTACTTATGCTTAATCTTAAATATATTTTGTTAAACCTATGTACGTTATAATGTCAGCAAATACCCTTTAGAGTTAAAACTACAAAATTGTGGTCTTTTTTTTTTAATTGCGTGTCGGAAGGGGGAACATCTTATAAAAGACACCACCAGCCCGGGCTGGGTAGTAGTGTGGGGTCAGCCCACTAAAAACCCCCTCTCGGATGTCAGCGGGTTTCACCTCACGGTATTTCCTCCACTGCCATCAGCCGAACTTCCCTTCTGCCCTTTCGGGACTTTGCTCTTCTTTGACTGCTTCGGTTAAGTCGCAGTGTTTTGGCGTAGCAGCTCTTCCTCGAACTTTTCTTTCATAATGCGGGTTATCCCGCTCATGATCGTTGCCCATTCCGCTTCCCCCTGAAGCATCTCGCCTATCAGAGAGTGCGGGCTTAAGGTGTTGATGCCCTGGGCCTCTCTGATCTCCTGCCACCTAGGGCATTTGAAGACGGTATGCCGGGCGTCATCCTCTTCTTCACAATAGCTACAGGTGGGACTGGCTACCTTCTTGAATCTAAAAATATATTTGTTAAAGCAGCCATGGCCGGTCAGGACTTGCGTCAGCTGATGATTTAATTCACCGAAGGTTCTCTCGACCCATGGCTGAATAACTGGGATAAGTAGTCTCGTCCATTCCCCCTTTTTGCCGTCGGCCCACCTACATTGCCACTCGCGCATGAGGTTATCGCGCGCGACGCGTCTTTCGGCGGCTGTCTGAAAACTTTTAACTCCCCCCCCCCAATAATACCCAGTCATTGTTTACACTACACAGCGACATCAAAATTAAAATCAGTGCATCTGATTTTTTTAAGCTATTATATTCCACTAAAAATAAATGAAATTTGTAAAACGCTGCGGAGGGGGGGGGGTTGCTTTGGGGCAATCCGCCACTGGAATTATACATTTCTATGTTTTTGTAAAAATAATTATTTTTGCTCCGGTCTAACTTTCGGTAAGCATTATTCAGACATTTGAAATAAAAATTATTATTTTGGTGAGAATTTACGATCGAGTTTATTTTGATTTAGCGGTCAAATATTTCATACCATTTGCAATTCGTTCGTATATCCTCTCAAATATCATTAACCTAAATACAATCAAAATTTTTTTTCGTTTCAATTTTTAAATGGTATTGCAATAACAAAAATGAAATTAAATCTAACTTTCGGTAAGCATTGCGACATTTGAAATAAAAATCTGATGTGGCCATCGCATAACTTTCCGAACAGACGCAAATTTTTATATTATTTTTTTAAATAAAATGGTTACATAATTTCAACAGTAAATCGATGAAAAATTTCATATTTTGCCAAAATAGGAAGAAAAAAACTTTTGAATGCCTATATCTTGCAAACGAAGCAATGTTATTATTAACTTTATTTTTATTATTAATGTTATTATTAATGTTATTAGAAACTTTTCATCTTATTTTCGTTAGTAGAATGCGGTTTACTATTTTATTTACAAATACAAAAAATTTTTACAAATACAAAAATTTTTGAAACGCCCTATATATTTTAGAGAAAAACTTGTAGGACAAAAAATGTAGGAAATTCCATAGCGCTAATTTTTTGTTATTAATATTTTTACATATTTAATTTCGTGTCGAAGTTATGACGCATAATGTCATAATAGCTCCAGGTAAACCCCCCTTTCCCGTTACACGATTTAAATTATTTTCATCTGGCTTCGTCCTACGACAGGAAAAAGCTTATATGCAAAATTTTGAATGATTTGCTTGCTTCGTTTAGACGCTATCGTGTTCACAGACGTACATACACACATACACACATACATACAGACATCCTTCCAAAAATGATAAAAATGGATTCAGGGGACCTCAAAACGTGAACATCTGTCAAAAAATTGGGGGGTCAAATTTTGACTGATAACAATACTTTCCTTACCTAGGGGTTCGGAAAGTAAAAATTACTATTTTAGTTATAATTTACGATCGATCTCATTTGATAATTGCGGTCAAATATTTTATACCTTTTGCCAATTCGATCGTATATCCTCTCAAATATCATTAACCTCAATACAATTAAAATTATTATTCATTTGGAATTTTAAATGTTATTGCAATAGTAAAAATGAAATGTTCGTCAATTTTACCTGCAGGTTTTAAATTGTTCTTACCAAAAACTGTAACTTAATCGCGCAATCTGTTCGCACGACTTCGTTTCTCCAAACTTAGGTACATTTTCTAATCCTTCCAAATTAAATACTTCTGCATACTGGACATTTCCCTCCTTTTTCAATACCATCTTGCTAAACTCTATTCAAATTTCTCTCGAGTCTTGGTGTAGAAGAAGTGAACCCCTTTTCTTCCTTCGCTTTTTCTGGTACCTTGTCAACTTTTTCAAATTTTCTACGCCTAATAAGCGTACCATTTTAAATTGTAATTTCGTTGAATCGAAATTACAAACTGAGATGTTTACACTTTTAAAAACAAATTTAGTGGGTTTTCAATATAATGCATTCCCACATCTTTACAATTACTTTCAGCGCAAATAACTATAAAATAATCAATTTTATTTAATTTAAAAAAAAGTGATGTACAAAATCAACTCAATTTTGCGTCAGTTCAATCCCGCGACGCGCAATTTTCATTAAAAAATCTTTTTAACATGAACGTCAAACAATGGGAATTTATCAATGGGCGGGGGTAATTTAAACATATTTTGTAATTTTTATATAAATATAAATAATTATAAATTTTAGGACATTAAAAACACGACATGTCCCCCTTTGAAATCATAAAATTAGCATCAAGACCTTTCAGTATTTTCTCAATTTTGCCATTTTCATAATTAAAATTTAATTTTAAAAATTCAAATCCCAGGTTTTAACTGATGAGCTTACCGTACAATCGAAGACGCTAGTAATTAGAGTTAAAGTCATTGTCACGAAAGTTGACGTCTCGTCATAAAAGCATAATCGTCCGAACTAAGCTAATACTCCCTAGTCAAACGTGCACTATATTTTCGTGCTTTGTCATATCAATACAAAATGACTGGTAATGCTCATAAGCAATACGTCGTTGCTATATCGGTCAATCTATGACGAGATGTCAACTTTCGTGGCAATGACTTTATTAGAAGTTGATGTGAGTTACTGAAAGACGGGTGTTGTTGGATTTTTTAAATATTATGGGTTGGCCCAAGACAACATTTTATAAATAAAATCCTGCAAAACCGCAATATTCAAGTTTTGAAAATTTTCGACCTGCATAACCTAATCAGTTTTTACGATATAACTTGCAAACGGCAAGAGATGCGTCGATGGAAGTTATTATAAAAATTGTAGCTATTTAAATTCTCAACAAAAATTTTCTCCTTATAATGTCTACTTCCCCCTCATATGGACGCCCATACGGACGGTTTACCACTTTCGACTTGAAATATCGCATCTGCTAATAATTTTTAAACTTGCTTAATTTAAAAAAAATGTTATTCAAATTTCAGAAATTAAAAGGTGAAGTCGCATCCATACTCATATTTTCATCTCTTTCTGAAAATTTGGCAGGAAAATACACCTGTTCTGCTAGCTACGCCAACTCCGAGCAACTCCTGGCTCAAACTCAAGTCAACACGATTGGTAAGTCGCTTAAATTTGTTAACTTCATTTAACCATTATTTTTAACCCATCAGTTGATATAACATGGGTCGACGCTCCCGAATCGCAATACTCCATTTTGGGTAGAAATTACAAAATCAGATGCGAAGTCAAAGCAAACCCCGGACCGACCGTTAACTGGTTAAAGAACGGCGAAGAAATCGACTTCTCTTCAAGCGATCGCTACGTTGTAGAAAATAATGGATTGATCATAAAAAATGTTAAAGAATCTGACGACGGTGTTTACACCTGCAAAGCTGTCGTTTTTAGTACCGGCGAAATTAAAACTAAAAATATTAAGGTAAAAACATCGCCCTTATTTTTTAACTTTCTTAGCATAACACGTTGTGTTTAGGTTGAGGTTCAAATAATCCCGCGAATTAATCCAATGAATACAATTGAAGTGGTAGAAGGTGAAGAAGCGTCGGCCATTTGTAACGGAACGGGAAAACCACCACCATCATTTTCGTGGATCAAAGAAAACACGCGCGAGGATTTGTCGACTACCGATCGATTTAGAGTTCAGAAAACTACGGGTTTGTTAACGATCCACAGGGTTCACTTCAACGATAACTCTTATTACAAGTGCATCGCGAAGAATCCGGCCGGAGAGAGTGAAATGAGAGTAAAAATCAACGTTCTTGTTAAACCAAAAATATTCGAACTGGTGAACGTCACCGCTTCTGTTAACACAAGCACCAGAATTATTTGCAAAGCTTTTGGTCGACCCGCTCCAAAAGTCTTCTTCAGGAAGTTAAGTAACAAGGTCCCGTTTTTGTTGGGAATTCAGACGAGTCACCCTGGTATAATTTTGGAAAACTTTCCCAATGAAGAGAAAGGCGAAACTACTGGAGTTTTAAATTTTGACCGACTTTATCGAAGTGATGATGGTTTGTACGATTGCATAGCTGAAAATAAGGTGGATGCTGCGCACAAGAACGGGCATATAACCGTCGAATTTCCTCCCACGTTTGAGAAGACTGAGAATTATCCACCTGTTTGGAGTTGGGGCACTCATCCGGGAAATTTGACGTGCATTGCGGAGTCGATTCCAAATGCTACTATACAATGGCGTTATAACGGTGTTATTCTTGACGATTCTCCACAAATTAAACAATTTCATAATGGTGCAATTTCGAGTCTTATCGTCAATCCGATGAATGAACCTAGGTTTTATACTACGTACGAATGCGTTGCAACAAACAAATGGGGAAGCGCGATTAATAAAATTGAGTTACGGAAAGCGACAATTCCCCAAAAAATACAAGAGGTTAAGGCTGAAACTGTAACGGCAACTACGATTAAGTTTAGGATCGTTGGACCTCCGAATTATTATGGTTTACCAATCAGGTCAATTATTGTTAATTATAGAACAGAACGTGATAGATCGTGGGATACATCAAAAGAGCACATTTGGAGCTACAGTATGTCTTGATTGTCTTAAGTTTATTACCTATTTAAACTGTTAATTTTTTTAGACTCGTCGTACATTTTGGAACATTTGATACCGGAAGAAGTTTATAATTTCCGTTTTGCTGCCAGAAACGATGTCGGTATCAGTGCTTATGAAGGAGATCAGCAGATAAAAATGCCGAGGAGGTCGATTCCAGTCGAACCTAAGTTTGTACTGGAGGGTGCCATCGCCAGTAGTGACATAAATTACGTTGCATCTGAGGTTCTTGAAACGAGCAAATACGCCGATCACTACACACTGAAATGGACTGTCCCTCATGATAATGGAGACCCAATTAATTATTATGTGATCCAATATTGCGTGGTAAGTCTCTTTAATTGTTTTTGGCTTTAGTAAATAGCGCAGTTTTTCATAGTTTTAAGTAGGTAGTGATATTAAATAGAAATTTTTAATTATTTTGTGTACATAAATGTAGGTAGTATATCAAAATTCTAACGGTTATCTAAGCCGTTTAGTTATGTTTGAAAATTGGTAGATAGTTTTCATTTTTACCTTCTGAATAAGTAACCTGTAACTTGAAAACAGTTAGAGTTATTAAAATTCTTCTATATAGAAATTGACACTTTTTGTAGTAAATTTCTAATATGGTCATCAACACTAGGGACATGATTAATTAATTATGTAGTTAACGAGTCTGGTACCAAATCGCTAAAATCCTACAACTTCGTCGTAAAAAATCGTCGCCAAAAACAATATTCGGAGGGAACGAAATTCCCCACACGGAAAAAATCCCGTCAAGCCAAATTGCCGAAACGTATAATACAGATTATTGCCCTCCAACCTGGCAGGACCAATGAAAAGTTCAATTTTTATCGTTGTGATCTGATGACAGTCCCTCCCCCCGACACACGAAAATTTCCAATTAGATCTAAATAATAGATTGAAATCGCGTGCGTTTTCTAACCACATACCACATAACCACATGGTATTTGTATGTAACAGCCAGAGGGAAGTGACAATACTTGGTTTTATTTGGTATTTCCCGCGGTGTGTTTGGGGCATAACAGCCCCGCACGGACAGTAACAGCACTGGGACTGTCATCGCGGGGCCTTTATTCGCCAAACAGACCGCGGGAAATGACAAATATTCGACTTATTGCCCTTTGATAGACATTTCGGGAGATTTCCCTCTGGAAAATCGATGCAAAAGATGACTGCGACATTCAAATGTCATTACTTCTCTTCTACCGTCCCTACTAGGAAGTGATAAACATTATACGTTTTTAATTGTTTAAAAAAATTTAAAAAACGTTAAAATATTTGAACATTTGAATATTATCATTTCCCATTGAGCTGTTACGGACAATTATAGCCCCCGTGGTAATTGGGCTGTTATTTCCTCGAGGGGCTGTAATAGTATGTAACAGGCCAAGAGAAATGATAACATTCAAATGTTGCCCGACGGCAGGCACAAAATGACTGGCAAATGCGTTGCGGGGACGGTAACAACCCTAGGCCTGTTACCTCCGGGCTGTAGTTCCCCAAACAGACCGCGGGAAGTGGTAAATATTTGGCGTGTTGCTCTTTGACAATCATTTGTTGCTAAAGCCCTCTGGAAGTAGAGTACATTTCGGCTGTTACCATCCCCACAGAGCTGTGATTCACCAAACAGATCGCAGAAAATAACAGATAAATTTAAAAGAATAAAAATATTCCGGTGACAGCAGCTTCTACTGAGAAGTCGTTTTTAAAATTGAAACTATAAAAAAATGAGATATTCCGAAAGTGAAAGGAGAATTCTAACACCACCAAGCCCGGCATCAAATTTTATTATTTTTTTGAGTTTATATAGGCTAGTTGTACACGTAATCGTCATAGTTCAGATAAAGTGGAACAACTAGAAGGTTCTAGTGTGAGTCTGAAATAGTTGTGCGGCTCACTTTTAAATTGATAACTAAATAATTAACCATTCAGAAATGCATTAAGGAATGACAGAATTAGAATTTTGTGCTACTTTTCAAGCGTTACCATTTTTCCGATTTTTCTTCAAAATTAGTTTTTCGAGTTTCCGACAGTAACCACATGCATAGAGAATAAAAATTTAAAAAGCAGTCATTTTAGGATTGCTAAGACGATCGTAATCGTAAATATGATCTGAAAATATTAGCTCAGTTCGATTAACAGTTTTTTTTTAAATTTGATTTCTAAAAATATAACTTTGAAAACCGAGTGTCTACACTAGAAGACCCCCTTAAATTAAATTATATTGAATTTCTTGGATAAACTCATCTTCAGACTACTAATCGGTGTGACCGCCACGATTGTGCGGCCTGAAGACCGCACCGCAATTTTTTTCAGCTGGGAAATTAAATAATTAACCGATTAGAAGTGCGTTAGGAAGCAACAGATTGTAAATTTTCTTCATGAGATAATTGAATGCTGTGCGTATGATGGATTGGATTCTCATCAAAGGTGGATACAGACGGTGGGGGTGAAGGAGATAGCCACCCCACGGGAATTTTCAAAAATTGAAAACTTCTTATAAAATGCACTAAAACTGTTAAAATTTTACCCCTGATTGTTCTTCTCCTGTCTGGAACTACGTCGAGTCTTTTTCGGTCGAATATTCTTCGCGTATTTGTCTTCAAAGGGTAACGAGGGAAACCTCTTTAAATGTTTAATTTAGTGTTAAGCTGTCTAAACTAAGGGATCGTCCATAAAGGACATCCGCAATTGTTTCTGACTTTTCAACCTCCCATTGTCACAGTTGGTCACCATCTTCGGACCCCCGCCCCTCAGGAACGTCCTATGGTCACAAATTAAGGACCCCCCCCCCCCGACAAGGATACGACAGTGTTTACACGACATTTGGAATTTAAGGAGTAAAAAAATGTTGCAAAGTATTGCATAAAAAAATTCAAATACAATTTCTTTAGGAAATGGGATTTTTATGCGGACGTCATATTTGTCCAACCCCTCCCTTCGTCTGGTTTATCTTGAATGAATGGATTTTGAACCCAATTATATGTATACATTTTCATTTAAAGATAGAAAATACTGATTGATAAAATTATCTAAAATTGTTGAATGGATCTGCAATATCGGACAATGTCTTATTTTTATTTCTCCTGGTTTTCACTTTATTTTTTGGCGGAATCCTTGGTTTTGCTCGTGGAACCCCAAGGGTTCCGCGGAACCATAGAGACCCGCTGCTCCTTAAACAAATCAAATAACATCGGACCTAACTGCCGTTGGCCATTTCGTTGTCGCGACAAATTTTGTTTGATTAAATTTCTTGCATCAAAATTTTCTTTAGACGTATCTGAACCTTTTACAGTTTTTGAAAGACATGTTATAAATATACCAGGAGTGGAAGGAGGTGTAATGAATTTTCAAAAAAAAAACTAATTAATAAACAAGTTTTCCAGTTATAAGCTTTATATAGGTGAACTCAAAAGTAGAAAATATTTTTTTAAATTAAATTACTTGCTTGGCAATTTTCTTTTGAAGTTGAATAGGTTGATGGCTTATATTTTCCCTTGCATATTTGTTTTAAACTTCAAAAGAAAATTTTTTAACAAGAAATATAGAAGATATAATTATTTTCTACTTTGAGTTCACCTGTATAAAGCTTTTAAATGGAAAAACTTGTTTTTTGTTTAGTTTTTTTATTTTAATTTATAATTTAAAAATTTTCAAATTTCCCGATTTGACGGCGAAATAGCTGGCAGCGAAACTGTGATGACGAAATGGCCGGCGGCTAGACAAACTTTGATCTAACCTAACTTTTTTTGTCCTGGAAGGGAAAATCTCCTAAAGACAAGACACCGGGTGGTTTCGCAGACGTCGCCCTCTGTTCTTATCTACTAGTTTAATTCACCCTTTCGGGTCTTTTCTCATCTGAGATTTCTTTGGGCACTGCGTATTGTCATTCCAATCTTGATCCTAGGAGCGTTGATCACCGTCATTACGCTCCGTTCTTCGAGTATAATCGTTGCCGTTTGCGTTTCCCCTGCTATACCAGTTCTGAAGTTTCTTTTGGCCAAAGGCTTTGCTTTGCCTTTGCTTTACCTCCACTTCCGTGAAGATGTTCTCGATGTGGGCAATCAAAACCCAATTGTATTCGTTTCCCCACTCGACGTCGACCAGCATATTGCTATGTTGTCCTTATTTTGTTACGTCTTCTTCTGCCAAAAACGTCAATGTCTCTGATCTGGAGGCTGGTAATCTTTGCGAGATGCCCCACCTCTGCTCCCGTGACGCTGTTCTCGAGTTGGATCATCACAGATTAAGTCTTCATTTACCCACTCAACCTTGACCAGTATGTTGCTATATTGTCATTGTCGTGTTCCATGCGTCTTCCATGTAATTATCGGGTCGGGTTATGCAAGTCTTGCCGGCTGGAAAAAAATTTCTTCAGCTAGTCTATAGAAAAAATAATTTCTATGATTCCTTGAAAAACAACCAATATCGAATTTTGAAAGTACGTAAATTTAGCATTGAAAACGATGTTATAAGCCACGCCGACCACATAGGTTATAAATATAAGTGGGGACTTAGGATACGGAGGATCAGTTCGCACCGTGCAGTCGACTTGTTAACATGCCTATTAACGCAGATATTAATAACGAAGTTGTCGCATCGCTGTTCAATGGCGACGACCGTGAAATTATAGAACTTTTACGAAGTTTTCGGTTATTACCGCGCATACGTCGCTGTTCAAGTCCAAATTGTAGAAGACTTTGTCGGGTGATTCATGCAAACGGGTACTGGCTTAACCATTGCTTCAGGTGTCCGCGCTGTAGGAGAACATACCCAATCAACAGCAATACAATTTTTAAGCGCCGTCGTATCCACCCGCGCGATGCGTTTAAGGTTTTATGGATGTGGTCGTGTGGTGTGCGGTCGGGGACGGCTGCTTTAGTTTGAGGAATAACCCGGCAAGCTGTTTACAGCTTGTACGGGGATTTCCGAGCTATCTGCACATGGAAGCTTCAGATTACCCCCGAGGATCTGGCAATTGGCGGTCCAGGGCAGGTGGTACAAATCGATGAGAGCGTCATCACTCGGCGGAAATATAATGTCGGCAGGATTCCCATACGCTCACATAAGTGGGTGCTGGGACTCTACAGCTGCACCGAAAAGCGTGGCATCGTTAAGTACGTAGAAACTAGGGATGCCAGCACGCTGGAGACGCTCATTCAACGATATGTACTGCCTGACACTGAAATCTGGACGGATTGCTGGAGGGGCTATTCTAAGCTTAATACCCTCGGCGGCGTGTCACCCTACATCCATAAAACGGTAAACCATAGCCGTAATTTTGTGGACCCCATTAGTGGGGTTTGTACAAATCAGGTGGAGGGCTACTGGAGTTGCCTAAAAATGTATTGCCGTAGATTGGGTGTGATGGGCTCCTATCTGCTACCGGCCCACCTGGACCAATTCATGTGGTGTTCCTTGTATGGAAGATCACATGAAGACAGATTTTACTCGATGTTACGACACATCCGGCAAAGTTTTCCGGTTAAATAATTTCACGGTCGTCGCATTGGAGGAGAAAATCGGTTCTTTTCAGAACCAAAAATATAATTAAGAATTAGGTCTCTAAATAAACATAAAAAACTATGGGGAAAACCTAGGCCTTGCGCCGGTTTTGATGGTGCTAATTACTTTTTTAGGGTGGTTCCAGCCCGGCCATAACTGTGTGCATCGAAAAACCCAAGCCGCCCGGGCTGACGGCCGGTTTTTCATAGCCGTCGGCGCTCCGCGCCAAATAGCTAAAGAAATTTGAAGCGCCTAACATCAAGAAAACTGGGATGAAGGAAACCGGGAACTTAAACCCCCAAAAAATCGCGTAAAAACAAAAAATAATCGATGTTACATGTACGAGAGACGAGCTGCATCTGCCGGTGCAAAACCTTACCTTACCTTACCTGATATGTATTTGATGGAGCATCCCGGCGCAGCCGGCCTTCTCCTTCATCTGAAAGAATACATTAGTGACATTGGAATTTATAGAGACCGGTGGGTCTCTGGGAATTGGCGCTTGGCGGACTGACTGGTCCGGTGCAAAAATACTCTTAGTGTTAGGGTCATTCATTCTACACGTACCGTCAACAAAATGAGCGACGCGCGGAATCTCGTTAAGTTTTTACATGAAAATTAGCTAAGTTCAAAATCGATTTATTCAAAAGTTTGGCCCCCGTTCATAGTGAATACTTTTATAATTTGTTAAATTAACTATGTTCTTTAGTGTGTAGCAGAAGAAATTATGATTTGATCGGCAAGAGATGGGTAATTGTAGCCTAATTATCTATAAGAGAAGTCCAGAGGTTGCTTTTATGAGCAATGCCGGCGACTTTCTCCTCCTATTAATTATCTTCAGCTTCTGCTCATCTGTTAAATGGTCGATTCTTGTCTTGTTCTGGAGCTGCTGTTTTATTTTTCCATTTTCTCTTTTTCACCTCGGAAAATAAGCTCTTATCTGCCTCAGAATGTACTTCTTCCGCTAGCGGGAGCCATTTTGTACCCCTGCGGCTCTTGCCTAAATTTCTTCCTGCTGTCTCTACGGTACCATCCATGCTTTCGGCACGGTGCAATTTCTCAAATTCTTGGAACCACGCCTGGCTGACGTTAGTCTCTTGTTATCATCTTTTGGTTACTTTATTCTTCTATCAACCTTGACGATCACAGATTTTAGTGTTTGATTTCCTCCAGTTTCATTAGCATAGTGTAGGTACAACTTCTTAAAAATCTTGGTTTCTACTAACTGAACAGCTGTTCTTTGGGACGCAGTGGATACGCGATGTGCACTTCAATTTGCACAATGAATTAGGGTATATTCCGCTGTATCCTCCTCATCGCAGTTCCTGCATTTAGAGGAGGGCAACTTGTCGAACCGGTGCAGATATTGGTTGAAACATCCATGGCCGGTGAGCGACTGGGCAAGATTATCCTTGATCTCACCATGATTTTTGGAGACCCTTGGTTGGATGGTGCTGCTTGCCATCGCTCTTGTCATCTCGTTTTAGTCTTCTTTGGTAACCGGTCTTCTTTCGTATTTCGCTGCTTGCTATAACGCGAGAAGATTGGCCGGAGGCGTCGAGACGATTACGAGAGTCATTCTGATAGACATTCAGTTTTGGATGCTCAGGAGTTGTCCTCGGTTCTTAGCAATCTCCATTCTGTCGTGCCACACGGGAGACTCGTACAGCAGGATCAATTACGCTGCCGTGGCAAACGTCTTCCTCATGAGACGGATCATGGATGTTGTCACGATCTGGTGCGGGTGAACACTTCCATGATGTGCTTGACGTAGTTTAGATTTTTCTCTAACACTACACCAAAGATGGTGACCGAATGGCGACTGTTGGGTGGAACCTTCTTTCTGCCACTGACCACCACGGTCTCCGACTTCGGCGTGACTAGGATGAGCTTTCTCATGCTCATGCTCCGGATGACCTCGTTGGCCTTGGCCTAAAGCTCCGTAGAACTCCGTCATATATGATGTTCCACAGAGTTCCAATCAAATTTCAGACCCAACCCAATCTCACCTCTCTCAAAAATCTCGTACGCATGCCTTGTAAAAAACAACACTTTCGAACGGAATTTTGATACCTTTAACTGTTTTCAAGTTACACAAAACCGTTTACTTTGTATATAATGAAAAAATAATCCTTTTTAGTCCCAGAAAGTGAACGGCCAGTGGAGAACTTCTGAAAGCGAATGTAGTCCAAAAATTGAACAAAGTTTCCTTCACACTTACTACGAAATGAGCTCTCTGATGCCAGATACAACATACAAAGTTGAGCTGAGAGCTCACAACGCGATTGGATTAAGTGCACCTGCAGAAATAAGAGTTAAAACTGCACGAGGTGAGCATGATCAATATTATAGTTATAGTTTGAGTAGCGATAATACTAACAGTTCTATTAAAAACGGATTGTCGTACGTTTTAAGTTTAATTTTTATTATTTTTTATTGTGTACAATAATTATTAACTATAATACTTATTAGTATTGCGTTTTTTAATTTAATTATTTTGTGTGATTAATGTTAGTTTTGATTTTATTTTATTTTTGTTTTATGTTTAAACAAAGTGTAGTTAGTATTGTAATCGTAGTTGCTCATTTCTTTGTCATTAAGCGTTTGTTTTTTTGTATGTATGTGTGTGTGTACGTGAGTACGTGTTGTGTTGTGTAACCAAATAATTAGGGTATTTAACGTTTCCCTACCCTCCCTAGGTGGTTTTTACGGATCAACTTCGAGTGCAGCTCTCAGCTTCACGTTACAAGTTGTGGTGTCTATTTTAATAGTGTTTTGTGCGTTTAGTTAAAATCTACACTTTTAAAATAATCAATCGAATTTAAAAAGACTATTTTTAGAATAATTAAATTGGTCAATAATTTCAATCTTAAATGTGTTCAAATTTGATATACGTATGTAAATACTGTAGTCTAAAGGGTCATACATACCATTCGATGTTAGTGATCTTTTTTTGAAAGATGGAGCAAATTTTGTATTGCTCAACTGTAAGAACAATTCAGGCCACTTTTTTGTGCCAAGACTTCATTTTTATTTTTTTTTATTTCATCTAAATTTCATCACTTCATTTTTTTTTTTTTTTCGAAACCATTCCATATTTTAGTAATGCAAATCTAATTTCTTATTAACAGCACGCGATTTTTATTTAATATTTAAGTTCTTCCTTTCTTATCTTATCCGTTTTTATTGATCACCAGTCTTTTTGTAACTAACTTTATGGGTATGAAAGGTTTTGAATGGATACGCAAAGTCGTAATTCAAAACTGTGCAATCTCTTAGTCAGCACTTTGTGTTTACAGTCAGTAGTTAAACAACTCTGCTTCTAGCGCACGTTCTTCAGTTTTTTTCTGAAAAAGGTGCTATTTAACTACCACAGTGGACAAATTTTGGTATATGCTGATTTTCCCACCGCGGCTAGAGACGTACTAGGGCGCTCACTTTGATATCAGTACTTTTATCGTGATTAACACTATTGGTGCTTAGCTTAAAATCTTAAACATAAAATTTATTCCACTCTAGATTTTTTAACACCAAAAGTTGCACAGCTTGATTATGACTCACAAAATCTGTACTTTAAAGTACAACATTCCGCTGTACTTTAAACTACAGGCAGGGAATAACTGACTCATAAACTAATCCTAGTTTTTTTTTAATTACAACGACCAAAAGTATTATTAACAAAAACGGAAAATCGAAGTCCGTTTGTTCCTTTTTCTTAATTGCTAGACAATAAATTTCAAATTGTTAAACAACGACACTTTTCTTTAATTTAGTGTTACCGCACTGCCCCCCTCTTTTTCTTTTTTTTTTGTAATATATTAAGTGAAATTTTGTAATTTAGTAAATATAAATAATTAAGAAAGTTATTATAAATTGTCATGTATATAGTAAATTTAAAAAAATAAACGAAAAAGTTGATACCATCATGAAAATTAATTTATTATGTAAAGGGGGGGCGATCAAAGAGCCGCCCTTTCCAAGTTTTAGTTTTCTATTTGTGCTTTTGCGTCAAATGGTTATTATTATTATTACTACCAAGTGGCTTTTGTCGAGTGAATTTTTGCTTTTGTATTTGTCAACCTGTATAAGATTTGGAGGATCAAAGCATCGTAAAATGTACGTAGCTAATACAACAATTTTTTTTATTTCAAGGGCATTTCTTCTTGGAATAAAAAATGTAGCTTAAGTAGTATCCTGCTTTGTATCTTTCTTTGGGTATATTTTTCGCTTGCATGCATGATGGTTTGGCCGAATTGGGATGTAACAATAAACTAATTTACACCAGAAACGTGCAAATACTTTAAGTCACATGTTTAAAGTATCTGCACCACACTTTAACTACTAAAAAATGAGGACTCTGCGGCGGATGCACCACGTACGTGTTTTGCACCCGTACGCTGGTTCTGCTTGGTGCAGCTGTTTAATTCAAACAATAAAAACGGATTAAAGGAATTTTCCCCTTTTCATTTTCTCTTATATAATTAGTTAAGTAAAACAATTTAATCATTTCTGCTCTATTTAGGTTTTTCAAGTTCAAGTTTAATATTTTGATGCTATTTTCGTTAAGTCCAGCATGATCTGTGAAATAGATTTAGTAATTCTATCTAAATGTTATACCTTAGTGGTGTGCTGACTCAGCAAGGGCAGAGGAATTAAACATAAACAGATACAAAGAATTGTACAATACACAATTTATAATGTCTTCTACTCTCAATTTTATGTAAATATTTATTAACACATTCGTACTGCTATTCGGCATCAGTTAGTAAAAATAACATTTCCTGTTAATTCGACGAGATTTCGAAACGGATATTATATCAATTAAAATTTCAATGAATCAAATTCGGACTTGGAAAAGTGATCTAGAACCGGCTTTGTTTATCTACTTATTTAATAAAATTTACAAAATCCTTTAGCGTGAGTAATAAGTAGCCTACAAGTTGATCAAGAAACATTATTTAACATAAAGAACAAAAATCAGGAAACTGAATTTGTTTTGAACCGAAAACCGACGGATTTTTGAAAACTTCTGGACGCAATAACTGGAAAACTGTGCCTCTCACATAAAAAATCACGGTAATAAATATTTTAGCTTCTGCAATTCCGTTTTTAAAATGTGCAGAAAAATTAAAATCGGTTAACGTCTTTAAAAGTTATCACCATTTGAGTAACTGAAAGCGCAGCCCCATTCCGAAAAACCTGAGGGGTGTTTCCGGTCCCATATGGCAGTATGAATTTGTTAATCGTTGATCTTGTAATTCTATAACGAAACAACAGAATTTTAACATACACAAGCATACTAACATACTAATTAAAGATTTACTCCTGGTTTCATAAAACTTTTAACGAACCGTTACGACTAATCGATGATATAACGGTCTGTTAATAGTTTTATGAAACTAGGGGCGAAATGTCTGCGATTATAAAAATCTAATATGGTTTTCTCGTGATAGGACTGAATCCAATTATTTATCAAGAAAACGAAACCGTAATTAGCAGTGCCGCCATCATCGGGATCGTCGTTGCCGCATTAGTTTTGGTCATTATCATTGTAGATTTGATGTGCTGCTGCGTCAATCGTGCTGGAATCCTGGCCTGCATATGCGACCAGCTTCGTTCCAAACCTGTAGACGAAGAAGATCCAAAATTGGGAAGGTAATTAGTTTAATTTCTTTACTTACGTCAAACAGTATGATTTGTGTATTTATACCATGAAGCACAAAAAACATTCAAACAAAAACACGACACTTCCAAAAATTTTGAGAACCGCACATAATTTTCAATTCACAATTATTGCTTTTGTGGCTTGGTCAAAAAATTGAACACATACACACGCAATACTGTAGCTGGAAATTTTAGTCTATACAGTTGGCGATTTCCGCTGCCTTATTGCAGTTACAAAGCTGCTCCGGCACATCCCAGCAGTCTCAACTTGCCGCAACCTATCAAATTGGCCCCTTCACCTAAGTAAGATTTTGATGTTGCCTGTTTGTGTTGTTTTGTCGTAGAACGATCATCGATCGAACAGTCGTCAGCTTATGTATTGCTTTTTATTAACAAATGCGTTTGCATGACCACTCGGATTTTTGAGACACCAAATTTTTTTTCATTAACTTAACAGAGGCTTCTTCAGTTTTTGCAGGGGGTTAACCGCAATTCGGGAATTTATGCACTTCACGTAATTCATGTAAACATTTTATTCCTTAGCTCAACTGGTACTGAAGTCAAATAAAGTGTGAGAAGGAATGGTGGAGTAATGATGGCGATTAATCGGGCCACAAGCGGTTAACTCCTCGGTTTTTGTTTTGCTTAAAAATAGAGTTTGATGTTTAGTTTGGTCACTTTTGCGAAATTTAACCACTTCTTCGTTTAATTAGCGATGAAAAAGAACCCTTGCAGCCGTCCGACATTTCGAGCCAACAACCAATCATAATGAACGGAAGCATGACACCGACCTCGTTCCAATACGATGGGAAGCAGGCCTTGACTCCATCTTCTGTACAATATGACGGTAAGCAGGTATACACAACGCCTGGAGAATACATAGGTAAACATTCTGTTGTTTAATTTTAAAATGGATCAAAATCTCGATATTTTAGTTTTATTTAAGAACTACGTGCTGTATTTTAAGATTTAAATTTTTGTCAAATTTTAAATATTATTAATTACATAATTATTATGTTAATAAATTAAACTCGCATATCTTCGGTCTGGGCGACTTTCACGCCATAACATTAAAATTTTAAGAATTTGACGCTTTATATTACTGTCCAGCATACTTTTTTTGGTGGGCGAGCTCGCTCAGATAATTACCAAGTTGTGGAGAAACAAGCAAAAAACGGTCGGAGTGAATAATCTTATATTTTTGGACGATAGAGATACGTTTATTAGAAACGATTAGTCACAGCCCACTATCCGTCCAATCAGAGTAACAAATTTATTTTCCGCACGGGTTGCTTATTCCGATTGGTCGGATACAGGACTGCAGATAGCCGTACGTGTATTTTACCTTTACTTGCTCCTCTAGACAACTTTTACTCTGTGACGACGTTTAATTTATTAACTTTTGAGTGGAAATTTATTTTTGTGCCAAATATAAAGTATTAAAGGCATTAATGTGGCTTCATAATTATGATACTAGTTAGAATTAAGTATTAAAATTTATACATACGGGGTGATTCGAAAAAATTTTGTTAAACCAAAATTGTCAATTAGGAAATTAATTGGAGGAGTCGCTCTGTTACAAATCAAATTATCGATAGGCAACTATTTAAATTTTTTTCTTGTACAGCTTATGTGTGACAATTAGTTGATATAGTAAACAAAGCTTTATTTGGCTTTGGTTTTGTATATTTTCTTTTGTAAAGAAGTTCCAAAGGTTTATTTGTATTAAAGTTTCATTTAAAGATTCAAAGGTAAACATCAAATTTCTCGATGGCGAGTGATATTTTTATACGAGTAGTGACGATATTGGGCAAATTACCTTTTTGGATCTTAATTTTTATTTTTTGTACTTACGATTTTCTACTTAATGTAAGACTGAGAACGATATGTATCTATTAATTAACTCTGTACTTAAATGTTTTTCGTCGATTGACGGAAAACTTATTGGGATTGGACAGTGCAATTTTTAACTCGACGTTTCTCTACTTGATGAATTTTTTAAAATTTTAATCGCTAGTCAAAAAAATTGACATTTTTTGCTTTTTACGATGTTGTATTATTAAATTTTATGTCTGACGTGTCATCAATGTTTCACTCATACAATTAATTTTAAGACACGATTTACTGCATTATTTGTTATTTTAAGTTAAAATACAACATTCCAAAGAGTTTTGTGTACTTTTAATGTATAAACACCACAAAACAAAATAATTGTAAGCTTTTATCTGATATATTATAATATGTAACTTTTGTACCTATTATCCAATGTAAATAAAAAGTTAATATAATTTTGGGGGTTTTCTTTCGTAAAAAATCTCCGTAAAAATGTTCATTTAATCAATGAAGAAAATCTCATGAGTGCTATGTTCCTAAAAGTCGAATACTTTCGTTTACATCTCTACAAAATAAACAAAGAAAGGCTTAAAAATTAGTTGTGTCATAAAAAGTTTTGTTTGAAGTTCTCAGAAGATGTGTAATTTTTTTAGTATTTTTAATTCCATTCTAAATAGCTGAAAAAAACCCACGATATCGAGGATTTTAGGAACCCAAGTTTCAAAGTTTGACGGTGGGTGTAGGTAAGCTAAACGAGTGACTTGTGATAAATGTTGTTTCAATCGATATTGTAGATAATTTAACGCTCTACAAAAAAGTGTATATAGTTTGTTACCCTATCTTGTTTAGTTCTCGAGATATTTGAGAAAAAAACACAAACAGCGTCATATTCTTTGTTTATAAGATCGTTAATAATTCTTTGATCCGCGTTAATGTTTTGAAGCAAAATTAATTCCACTTCTAGAAACTTATAAAGCGATTCATAGGTACATTTCACGGCTAAAGTACCCTAACAAGTACTCCGAACTTGACTTTTTCCTATTAACTTTGGTAAAGTTTAAGGTTTATAAAGTAATATTAAATCATAAAATTTTCGGATGATGGACTTTTAATATGAAAAAAAAAAAAATTTGAACATCGTAAATTTTAGTCGTTCACCGACGCACATGAATAAAATTTGTAGAATCTCCCCATTCTGTTGTCGGTCCGCGTGAGTTTGCAACATGTCTCCCGTACCGGTTACATCGATGAAAAGTTACTATTTTATCATTATTTTTTGTTTTATTCGATTTTTGGGGGTGCAACGTAAAAGTTAACTGCCCCATACCGCAACTATACTTTTAAATACTATATCCAGGTTTTCTATGATCCAGATTTTTTGGATCCCGGTTTTCTTGATGGAAAGCCCTTCAAGTATGTTTAGGTATCGCAACCCAAGCAAATAATAGTAACCAAATTCGAAAAAATTTGAGGTTCTAAAAAGGACCGATTTTTTTATTAATGCGAAGACAAAATGTACGCTTA
Source organism: Podabrus alpinus (assembly GCA_932274525.1). Taxonomy (NCBI): domain Eukaryota; kingdom Metazoa; phylum Arthropoda; class Insecta; order Coleoptera; family Cantharidae; genus Podabrus; species Podabrus alpinus. The sequence goes on from OW026457.1 coordinate 17,237,217, forward strand.
CACCGCACAAAGTTCGGTCATATGCTCCAACATGTTGAAGCGCACGATTAGTACGTCTTACCATGTCGACTGCGTGAGGTGTACTGGCTGCACCGAATCCGATCACCCATATTTACGTCCTTGGTTAGGGGCGCGGCCTATTTTCCGTGATTTCTTAGGCCGCAGCCAATCACACCGACGCATTTAGTTTTTCCTTAAATTATGGCTGTTGTTTCAATTTAAACTTAATGATCCGTAGTTTATATTAAAGCTAATGACTTCTTTGATCGAAATATTAAGCCATTTCTATAGGGAAATTTCAATTTCCGAGTATGTACTTGATGGAAAACTGGACCCCATTTCACCCCCCCCCTCCTCTCCGCGAATTTTGAAATGAAATTAGTGTCAAACGTTTTGAGCTTAGTTTGCCCTTCAATGAGCTTTCATCGTTTGAACCGCACGTATTGCGAAAACTAGGAGGGGTTGTAGAAAATACAGCCTGCCCCTCATCTTCATTTTAGGCTTTATACAAAGTATAACAAGAAGCCTTATGATCTATTTTTTTATAAAATTGGTGTCAATTGTTTGAGCTCCAATCAGCTTATATTCCCATCGTTTGAGCTTAAATTAAATTCTTTAGAATAATTTAGAATGAGCGGCCCTGACTAAGAGGCCCCAAATCGGGATGGAATAAAAGAAGAAAACACTACGGTGCAGGTTGTAACGATTTTTTGAATTGTTACTTTTTCTACTTTGCATTTGACAACATTAGCAACGCCCCGTATGGTGGATTCATGCATGAATTCTAAGGTTGGCGCTATTGCTGTGGTTTCGATAGCGGGGGTGACGAGAGTGACTCGAAGGGAGAATAGTTTTGAAGTGCCGAAGCGGAAGGTCGAGTTTTAGGGGAGCTGGTCAATTCCTGTTTGTGATGGAGCGATAGCCATGGATGGGGGTCAGGTGGCTGTAGTGAGGATTCGTTTTTTGCTTGCGCAATTCTCGTTGGAAGATTTTTTTGTTCGCGTACGTGAGTGCGATATTTTTGCTATTCTATTGATTTCCGTTCTGGTTTGTCGTCTCTTGACCAAATTTGGGCATATGGCTTTGTCTTTTTTGTATTGCTTCCGCAATTACGCAATTTGTGCGTAATTGTTATTTTTTTACTCCTTGGTACCCAGAATTATTTTTCCTTGTGCGTGTAAATACAAGTGTTTTCTGTGTAGTAATTGTTGCCTCATACTGTATGTTTTTTTGATCTAAACGGTTTGTTTAGAGCCATTTTTTGCGTAGTTTTAATACTGCAATTTTGATTTAGGCGAAATTATTTGAATGGGAACGTTGATAGCACAAGATACGACCGCTTGGCCTGCCAGATAGCAACGTTGTCGCTCGCTATTGACAATTCGATTACTTTTCCATGTTAAATATTTTAAGTAATTTTAAATATTTTAGCATTGTATTTTCTTATTGTATTTAAATACGATTACCATCTAGGGGTTGGCATTGGTGTGATGATTGTGGATTTATATTTGCTCTTAGCAAATCACGTTTGACGTCGCATTTCATGCTCGCTTCTTCAGGAGTTATAATCGATTGTTGGTGGTTGTTTTTTTTTGTGTTTTCAGGTAGCGGTCGATCTTGCTATTTTAACACAGATGAGATGATGTCGTTCGACGAGTCGTTATATATTTTTCCGGTCACGGGGGCATCCTCCAACCTTTGGTTATCTATTGTCGGAAGCACAAATTGTAATTTTTGTGTTTCTAAGATCTCTCTTTATACGGGGTGAATATAATTACATAGCGCCCAGACTAACACCTTTTTTCGCTACGTTTGTGTATTCTTAGCGTCATCCCATGTAATTGTGTAACATCAACCGAGGGTAGGGGGTTCCGTTTTCTTCATGGTCCGTGCTTGAGCTAGCACTTCGTGGCATTGTCTATCTTTGTCCGGCGATCCCCTGAGTTATCAACAAAGATCGTCGGGGCAGTTTTTGTCGTTCCTTGGAGTGGCAAGAATTGTTACAAGGTGAGTGGATATTCAGTACTGGTCGGGGAAGGTGGCTCTCCCGACCGTTATTAAGCTACCACTCCACGTTCGCGGTTCAAAGTCAGACCGTGACATACAAACAAGTTAATGATAAGGTTGAAGACACGGCGATAAAAGAGGCAATTACCACGCCAGATGTCACGAAAAAGAGGAAAAAACTTGTACAATTTGGGCATGATCCAGTCGATGGAATCGAAATTTCGATTGGAATCGATGGAAGTGAAATTTCAACGAAATTGCAGTTAAATAAAAGAGTGGTGCAGGTCTGAGATGGAAATAACAGGTATAAAATAAATGCCAGCGCGAGCAGTACCCGAACCTTAACGGTTCGTCAAAAACATTATGCTGGAAATGAAGAACCACGGTACAATTTTGGCTAAAGTGGTAAATAAAGTGGCAACATACACCGAAGAGATAGCTAAGGTTACAGCCAAAGTTCGAAGAACCCGTGGTAAAGAACTCGAGAAATTGAAACACTGCGAAGAAAAAACTGAAATCACGGAAAAAATCCAAAATGAAATTATAGAGGTAAATGGATAAATCAACGAAAACTCTGGAGAAGGCTATCGAGACTCTGCATGAAAGGAGCTTTGAAATCTCATTTACATCAGATCAGACTGCTAGAGCTTGTGCCATGTAAAATCGGAACCGTCAATTATAATAGTTGGTAACATTATTTTTAAAAGGTTAGGAAAGACAGAGCATTGTATTTCTATGAGTGCATATGATAGAGTTGCATTGCCGCTTAATAAACAGTGGTTCAAGGTATGCAAAGAAACGCCCATAGAGTCAACCGGTGCAATAGTCGCGAATATGAAGTGCAAAGATGTTTAAACTTCATATGGTCAATCATTTTTAAAAAGATAACAAATTTTAAATGTAATTTGAAAAATTTATTTTATTTTTAATCTCAATTTAGTCTTTCCGCGTATAAGACTTGTTTGATTATAATTGTTTATTTAGATGATTTTATAATTTTAATGTACGCTGTCAGAATTAATCATTAATTCACTATCAGAAGAATAATATAATAATATTTAATAAGAAAACTAAGAAACGATTTAACTAACAAACAATTCGTAACAAGTTGCAAGAGAGCAACGGTGCGACACTTAGTCTTTTTTGATTAGTTCGCGATATCTTGGAGGTAGGACCTACAATCATAGACGATTCTACTTTTACGTGGCACAAGCTCTAAGTTAAAAGATGAACCAGATGGGGAAATTTGGGAGGATCGTGGTATCATCTTCGTGGTACTATCATCAAATCACGCGAAAAGCTAAGGAAAATTGGACAACCAATAGCAGAGAGCAGTCCGCTACTTGCTCACAGCAGAGAGATGGTCGAAACATAATAAACCTAGAACGAGACATGCAAGAATACATCGAAGAAACCGTCAGTTTCGGATGACTCTGATGGGAGGGGAAAACCATGGACGGTATAGGGTAGAAGGGTGAGGGAAAAAAGAGTGAAATATTTCTCCATACACGAAGAAGAAGCCAACCGGAAAGTGCTAGAGCCTTGAAGACCTCCAGCGAGACCAATTAAAGTGTCGGTGGCGCTTTCCTTTGAAGAGGCCCTACAAATGCTTAAAGGCATCACAGACGGGTTACAACAAAAACAATTAGCAGAATACCGAACCATACCGAAAAATAAGAACTTTAACTAAGCGAAGTACGGTCCAAATCAGGGATATACTTCACCTCTCGGATGAGGAAGATGTCAGAGAGGGAATCGAACACATAGTAGGAACAGAGGGACAGACTACAATTGAGTCCCTTAGAGAGGGGTTTGGTAGGACGAACACTGCAAATGTGAAGATAGAGAGAAAAGGGGCAAATGCCTTGATGAACGTCCCCGGATGCGACGCAACGGATTGTCGAATTGGGTGCGGATGTGTTACCGCTGCTTCAAGTGTTGGGCATCGAACCACGATAATGGTGGATGCCGAAATACAGAGGTCGAAGACAGATGTGACTGGAAGTGCTGACAGCTGGGCCACATCGCCAGGGTTTTCGTTTTGCCTCGATTGCGGGAACGGGGGCCATAGAGTGAGCAGCAGGCAATATAAGCCAAAAAAGACAAACGACAAGATGACCTACAAGAACAGGTAGTGACAGATTTCCTACAAGAAGAAATAGGCAGGATTGGTATTCCTACTCCTGTCGAGAGCGGACAGCAAAAACATGTAGATGACCCTGACCAACCAGAGATAGCGAGGGAAGCAAGTATAAAGTGGAGGTAGTAGCAACGAAATTGCAGAGGAAAACGGCAGGCTGGACACGCCAAAAGCGTACACGCCTGACGAAGAAATACAAGAACAAAACGAGAGAAAGCTCCCCGACAGGGAGGTAATCCAAACATGGGCAGAAGAAAACGATGAGATCTGGAGGCATTTGAACCTCAATAAGCGATATGGAACAGGCCCGGGCGAGTCCAAACTACTGCTCAGGGTGACCAAGCTTTATCGGCCGTCACAGCTGAGAGTCAGTGACAAGGTGATTTGAAAATATGTGAAACCGCTTGGGAAAGATCCTCTATGAACTGGGCAGTAGACATTCACCGACAAGGAGCAAGGAGTTTAAATGTTCGGAGTTCATGCCCTTGCTAAACTAGGAAATGGATACCAAAGAAGGGGCATTATTCCCCCCCCCCCCCGTCGGTGACTGGTGGCTCGACGAGAGGTGAATCCGACTGCGCTATGACCTGAGACTGTAATCCACTTCTGATGCTTAAAGGCAGAAAGTGGTCAGCTGAAAAAAATTATTATAAGAAGAAAAGAAATTTTCTCAGCAAGTTCTGAAAGTGACACAATAACGAAAGTCAGGCGTCGGATGATGGAGCAAAATAAAGGTGGCATAGACAACTTGGATAGAAGTGAGGAAGATGTAAGGGAATTATGGAATGAACTACAAAATAAGGTTTGAAAGGTGCTAGTACAAAACAATAAAAGAAATGGCAAAATAAAAAACAGAAATAAGAAATGGATGACAAAGGACATACTTGGATTGATGAAGCTACGAAGATTGGCTAAGAACAATAGAAATAAATAAGATAGGATTCAACGGCTCATACGAAAAGAAATACGGCTTGCCAAGGAAAAATAGATGAAGGAAAGGTGCGATGAAATAGAAGATCTTGACTCTAAGAATGACATAGTCGACATCCATAGGAAAATTAAAAGAGGTGGCAGGCGTAAGTAGAAGAAGACATCTTCCTGTGCCAGAAAACGAGATGGGTAAACATATTTTAGAAGAAGAGGAGACTTTAAAAGCCTGGGAATCCCATATAATTAGAAGAATTAATCTATGACCAAAGGGCAGAAGTACCAAGGACATCCGGTCTGGGCGGTATCTTGAAGAGTTCCCCTCCCCAACGCACTAAATAAAATTTTTAGAAAATGAATTTGAATATTTTCGCAAAACCCCATGAAGGTTTATCTTTAGTTCCAAATATTGTTAAGTTTTTAAAAAAAATTGTAACTTTATTTTCAGTAATTTAGAATTTCAAGCAAAAGTGGTCAATCAGTTAAAGCATTTAATATAATTATACAGTTTCTTGTCTATGACAACAATAATAAAATTCTGCGCGCTACTTTCTCGGAGCGATGTTTTTTAAACGCTCTAACTTTTTTACCTTTGGGGTTCAAACGATTCTCAACCGATTAGTATCAATTTTATTAAAAAAATCACTACTTAAGAAAAGCATTTCTACAGCCAAAATTGTTCTAAAAAATTATTTTTTTATTAAAATCCTTTGAAGCTCCAGCGACGGGAATAGAAGCCGTTTGGAGCTCAAACCATTGACACCAATTTTATAAAAAAAAAGTTTTCGCGATGCGCGTAGTTTAAACGATTTGAGGCCCACGAAATCAGGTTTGATATTATGAACATTATTTTTTCAGTGTATACATTTAAGGCGCCCAACCTGGGTTAATCTACTTTGAAGGTTCAAACGATCTAAAAAACAATAATTTAAAACATTTTATTTATTCAAGCAGGAAAATTTGTTTCCTCTATTTAGTTAATTATAATTTTCATTTTCTTGTTCCTACATCTTCTTCATTATCACCTTAAGAAAGACCAGTAAAGTTTATCTGGAAGGTTGAAAAGACGTATTAATCACGTAATTTTGTTAATTTTATTTTTTTGTTACCTGTTTTGCTATTTTCATATAACACTGGAAAACTGCATACGTTCCTTCGCAAACTTCGGCATGTTCATCAACTAAAACAAACGGATTAGTCCCTACTATAACTTTCCGTTATAAATTACTGTACTTTCAGGCCAACATTTGCCAGTGATGACTTCAATCTTTCCTCCTAGTTTCGGACTCGCTTCCTTAACTTCTGCCATTAAGTTTTTCATATTTTCTTCATTTTTCTGTCCGGTTTCGTCTACCTAAAATTTTAAAACGAAAATTAGTGTTTTGCTTGATTTTTGTGTATTACTCACAATTCCAAATTTTCTGTGCAGACAGAACAAAAAGCATTTTCCGTTTCGCGACGTTGGAAGTTCCTGCTGGAGAAGTTTGTTAAAATCATCTAGAAACACAAAATTAAAAGTTTTATTTAGAAAAAAAAAAGAAAATTTGTGCATACCGGGAGGAAGGCCCATTTCTTTTCTACATTGTGCCGCAATTACCATTAGCTTTTGTTGTAGAGCAGTTGAATCCGGCTTCTAAAAAATAATTAATTAAAAATTTTTTGTAAATTATTTTTATTTCGTTTTACCCCGTATATGGCACATATGCACAACAACAATACAAACACGCACTTCATGGTTTAGAAGTTTAGATGGTCCTTGCAGGTATCACTAAGTTTTATTGTTATTATCACTATATATAACGGTTTTTATTTTATAATAAATTATAGGACGGCAGCTTTTTGCTGCTTCCCGAAATAATAACAGAATGTTAATTAATGGGTTGATGATGTCTCGAAAATAATTTGTAATAGTTTTATCATTAACCATATGTAGTGTAATCATATCAATAATTATACGTTTCTGCTGATTATTTTTATAATTTCAATTTTTTTAAATCTAAATTGGTAAAATGATATGTTTTGACGCCCTTTTTAATTTTAAGTTGCAGTTTTTCATTTATTTTTAATTTAAAAAATTTATGTTTTCTAAATGATAAACAAGTCAAAATTGAGTAAAGTTTAGTAATTTAATAGTAAATTAAAAGTCCAGTTGGTTGACCAGTCCAAGTCCAGCTGGGTAGATTTTAGCTACCCGATTTAAAAACATGGGAAAGTAAATATCTGATACGACAACACATAACTTTCCCATTTATTAGATTCAAATTCATTTTATATTAATTGCATTGCTTTATTCCAAAAATTTATTAAAATAAGTACACTATAAATTTAAATTAAAGAAAATATTACCACAAAAAATTGTTCAACTAGATAACATACACAAATTCTTGGGTACGGTAACCTAACTGTGGCCACTCCAAATAAATTGAAAATTTCCTATTGCAAAGAGGAAGGTTTATATAGTTTACTGATATAATTTAAACATGCAAAAGTATTATAAAAATTTTGAGTAAATCGAATTGGAAGTTTGCAAATTTACATGTAAAATTAACGAGATTCCCGCGCGTCGCTCATTCTGTTGACAGTCCGTGCAGTTATAATGACCCTAACACTTAGAGTATTTCGCACCGGCAGATGCAGCTCGTCTCTCGTACATGTAACATCGATTATTTTTTGTTTTTACGCGATTTTTTGGGGGTGAAACGTAATAGTTTACTGCCCCATACCGCAACTATACTTTTTAATGCTATTTCGAGGTTCTCTCACATCCCGGTTTCATTTATCCCGGTTTTCTTGATGGGTGGCGCCTTTCCGTATGTTTAGCCTAGTAACCAGAGTCAAAACCGCCCTGGAGGGGTGCAGAGCGGAGCGAAGCGCAGCGGCGCCCCGAAAGGGTAGGTTTTGACGATGGATAAACCTCCTATCGAATGCACACCCCAAAAATCGAAGAAAAATTCGCTAAATTTACGTACTTTCAAATTGATTTTTCTCGAAATTTTATGTACTATACTTTCGCAAGTGAAATTTTTACAGTATACCTACTCTATAAACCTTCCCCTTTGCTATAGGAAATTTTCAATTTTTTTGGGGTGACCACAGTTAGGTTACCGTCCCCAAATTCTGTACCAGTTCGGAACAACGGCCTAAGTCCATTTTTTTCACTTTTTGAGATTTTTATACAGATCGATAAAGCGCAAAAAAACGAATTTTTTGATATATATATCTCAAAAAGTGAAAAAAATGGACTTGCGCCGTTGTTCCGAACTGGTACAGAATTACGTTGACATATCAAAATTACTAAATTTAATTTGTAATTTGTTGCATGTTATACATACATGGTAAATAATATTTTTAAAAGACATTGTATTGTTGCATTCTAACAATAAAATAACATATCAGCATTGAAAAATATTTTTGAAATGTCATTTGGCAGAAAAAATAAAAATTTTTCTGTACCCCGCGTTGTCTATTGCTAATCAAATTTTAACTAGGGTCGTAAAACGTGGACGAACGGCTAAGAGGTTACCGTGTTGGCTTCTCGTGCCAAGATTCGTGCCAAAATATTAATAAAAATTCTTATTAACAAAAAAATGTCTTGTTTGCTAATTGCTAATGTATTTGCTAATAATATTGAAAGTATTTGCTTTTTAAAAAAGAGCTTTAGCTATTAAAAATAGTTTCTACTTGATAGAAATAGGATTTACTGATAAAATTAAAAATATTTGCTATTGAAAACCAGCTTTTCCTATTAACAATTAGTTATTACTTGCAAAATATGTGATTTGCTAGTAAAATTTAAATTATTTGCTGCTGAAAACTAGCCTTTGCTTACAAAAAACAGTTTTCACTTGATAGAAATAGGATTTACTCGTAAAGTTTAAAGTATTTTATGGTGAAATCCATCTTTTGCTATTCTAAATTAGTTTTTACTTGATAAAAATAATATTTCAAAGTAAAATTGAAAATATTTGCTATTAAAAGTTCTTGCTGATAAAAATTAGTTATTACTTGAAAAAATTTAAAGTTTTTCTGAAAACTACTACTGAAAACTTACTTTTGGTATTAAAAAATAGATTTTACTTGATAAAAATAGGATTTCCTATTAAAATTTAAAGTACTTGTTACTGGAAACCAGCTGTCGCTATTAAAACTTAGTTTTCACTTGAAAAATACGATTTACTAGTAAATTGTAAAGTATGTACTACTGAGAACTAGCTTTTGGTATTAAAAAATAGTTTTTACTTAATAGAAATAGGAATTACTCGTAAAATTTAAAGTCTTTGCTATTGAAAGCCAACTTTAGCAATAAAATTAGTTTTTAATTAAAAAAATACGACTACTAGTGAAATTTAAAGTATTTGCTATTAAAAACTAGCTTTTGCTATTAAAAACTAGGTTTTGCTATTAAGAACTAGCTTTTGCTATAAAAAATTAGTTTTTGCTCGATGAAAATGGGATTTCCTATTAAAATTTAAAGTACTTGCCACTGGAAACCAGCTGTCGCTATTAAAACTTAATTTTCCATTGAAAAATACGATTTACTAGTAAATTTTAAAGTATTTGCTACTGAGATCTAACTTTTGGTATTAGAAAATAGTTTTTACTTGATAGAAATAGGATTTACGTGTAAAATTTAAAGTCTTTGCTATTGAAAGCCAATTTTTGCAGTAAAATTAGTTTTTAATTAAAACAATACGATTACTAGTAAAATTTACAGTATTTTCTATTCAAAAACTAGCTTTTGCTAGTAAGGATTAGTTTTTGCTAGTAAGGATTAGTTTTTGCTATAAAAAAGTAATTTTTACCCGATAAAAATAGGATTTCCTATTAAAATTTAAATTAATTGCTACTGGAAACCAGCTGTCGCTATTAAACATTATTTTTTACTTGAAAAATACGATTTACTAGTAAATTTTAAAGTATTTGCTACTGAGAACTAGCTTTTGGTATTAGAAAATAGTTTTTACGTGGTGGAAATATGATTTACGTATAAAATTTAAAGTCTTTGCTATTGAAAGCCAATGTTTGCATTAAAATTAGTTTTTAATTAAAAAATACGATTACTAGTAAAATTTAAAGTACTTGCAAAACAAGCTTTTGCTATTCAAAAACTAGCTTTTGCTAGTGAGAACTATAGCTTTTGCTATAAAAAAGTAGTTATTACCCGATAAAAATAGGATTTCCTATTAAAATTTAAAGTACTTGCTACTGGAAACCAGCTGTCGCTATTAAAACTTAGTTTTCACTTCAAAAATACGATTTACTAGTAAATTTTAAAGTATTTGCTACTGAGATCTAGCTTTTGGTATTAGAAAATAGTTTTTACTTGATAGAAATAGGATTTATGGGTAAAATTTAAAGTATTTGCTATTGAAAGTCAATTTTTGCATTAAAATTAGTTTTTAATTAAAATATACGATTACTAGTAAAATTTAAAGTACTTGCAAAACAAGCTTTTGCTATTAAAAACTAGCTTTTGTTAGTAAGAACTAGCTTTTGCTAAAAAAAGTAGTTTTTACCCGATAAAAATAGGATTTTCTATTAAAGTTTAGAGTACTTGCTACTGGAAACTAGCTGTCGCTATTAAAACTTAGTTTTCACTTCAAAAATACGGTTTACTAGTAAAATTTAAAGTCTTTCCTATTCAAAAACTAGCTTTTGCTAGTAAGGACTAGATTTTGTTATAAAAAAGTAATTTTTACCCGATAAAATAGGATTTTCTATTAAAATTAAAGTACTTGCTACTGGAAACCAGCTGTCGCTAATCATTTAGCGTGACCTGGAAATGACAACAGTTGGAGAAGAGATTGCAAAGTTTTGTAAAAAAATACCATAAAAGACGGGAAAGCCTTCCAATTCCACTTGCTGAAAAACTCAGCAACAATAACGGCAGTCAAGTGAGAAGACTAAAGAAGTTTAAACCCTTTGAGAACACAATCATTATTTGTTGTTATTTAACCCTAACTAAAATTGTAGGTTGAGGATTTTAAGGGAGTAAATCACTGGATCCACTCTCACAGGATGGTTTATTGAATGTCAAAATATTTACTGAATGTTTATTAAAAAACAGATTGTACACTGCCATAATAAGGCCCATGCTAAGTTATGGTGCTTTGGTTTGGTGGCCTAGAACCAAGCTGGCAACAGTGGCGTCCTATCTTCACCGGATGCAGAGAATGGTCTGCCTGGCGGTGACAGGAGTGATGCGAACGGCTCCCACAGCGGCCTTAGAGGCTCTTCTCTGTCTCCCTCCACTGGATCTCCACGTGGAGGAGCAGGCGGTCAAGGCTGCCCTCAGGCTGCGAGCGTGGGGGCTTTGGACCAATAGGCAAGGAGTCGGGAGACATTCGGGGGTCCTGGGGGGGCACTATTTCGATAGGCTCCCCATCCTGGCCCTGGATGCTGACAGGATTCCCCCTATTCACCTATTTGATAGGAAATTTAGCATTTTGCTAGATACAACAAGAACCGTAGAGACAGACATATCTCTGTACACTGACGGTTCCAAAACTGGTGATGGCTCAGGTGTGGGGATTTTCTCCCGGGAACTGCAGCTAAACACACCAATATCGCTGGGTAAGTATGCCTCAGTGTTCCAGGCGGAACTTGTAGGCACACTACACGGCGCAAAAACAGTCAAGGATAAAGGCATCCGAGGCAAAAGAATTCAGATATTTACAGACAGTAGAGCGGCTCTTGTGGCACTAAACCGTCACAAGATTACCTCGGGGCTGATACTTAATTGCTATCGGACACTGAATGAGATATCAATCCACAACAACCTTACACTCAGCTGGGTGAAAGGTCATCAAAACAATGAAGGGAATGTGAGGGCGGATGTGCTGGCGAGAACGGGCTCGGGTAACACACCGTGCGGTCCTGAGCCATTTGTCACGCCGGCCATCAGCACAATCAACACCCTCATAAGAGACAAACTCAGAAACTACATGGTAGAAGATGGGAGAATCTACAGGCATGCCGTCAAGCGAGAGCAGCTATATGCGGGCCCTCCAGCAGAAGTGCCAAATACTACACACAGTTGTCTCGGGATAGTCTCCGTATTATTGCGGGGATTTTGACGGGACACTGCAAGTTAAATAAACACCTACACACGATGGGTCTTGTAGAGAGTCCCATCTGTCGTGGTTGTGAAGAAGCAGACGAAACGGCGGAGCATCTGCTTTGCAGATGCCCTGCCCTTGCGTCCATCAGAGGATCCATGTTGGGGGAGCTCTGGCCTAACATGGCCAGTATTAGGGATATGCCGCCCTCTAAGATTCTCGAGTACATTCTAAGGTTGGGATGGCTTGAGGAGTAGAGGGACGGCTTCCCTAATGAAGGCAGCATAATGGGCCAATTGTGGCCTGAGTGCGTACGACCTCGTAAGAGGCTGTCCTTCACTTACAATCCAGAATCCAGAATCCAATCAGATTGTAAATTATAAATAAATTCAAATAAAAAAACAATGTTCCACCGGGAAGTGACACTGATCTTCAGCAATTTTCATTCTTCTGAAAAATGTGTTATCAATTTACAAATGAAAAGATCCAAAAAAAATAGGTTCAAAAGCTTACAAATGAAATTCCAAAAATGGTTCAACAAAACAACTTGGCGATGCTCTCAGAAAGAAACCACCCCTCAATCTTACAACCACAAACAAACTGATTGCATTACCAGAGTTTATAATTTTACAAAATTTATAAGTCTCGTTAACAAAATTATACCTTTCTATGTCCACCACGAAAATCAAACTTGCTGAAACGAAACTTCTGAACCATATGTGCAGGTAAAATCAACATCTGGAACCACAAAATCGCCTCTCTTGATTCAAAATAGATGGAAAACGACCGTCCAAAATGTAAAAACCAAACCAGGTGCTTATTAAGGATCAGACGGGATCAACGAGATGAATAAAACCAAAAAAATAAAGAACTCACTAGCAGATTGGTCTTCCAAGTGTTCATAATTGGGGTTATCAAATCAATTCACCCACGATCTTTAACTTGGACCGAAAATCTCCAAAACGACAGGGTAATCTCAAACTAAATCAAAAATTATGTTTTGCAATTCTTAATGTCTAAACTCGACGTAGGCAAAATTCTTCGTTCCGGTCACTAGGACAGTGTTACAACGACTATCCTTATCTTATTCCTTCTTCGCACATTTTGTTTCAAATTCTTAGTCAGTTTTTAGGTGAACAAATATTTCTGGATACAAAAGTTTAATAAAATTACAAAGTCAGTCGTTGTTTAAATTATATGTGCAAAAATGGAACAAAAATGGATTCAAAGAAAAAGATCATTCCAGTGTGGGTGTAAGTAAAAATGAAAATATTTTTAAAATTGAAAATATTTGGGAAGGAAAATAACAGTTCAATATATTATAAGAGCTATATACGATACTATTTATTATGTTACTGTTAACCCCTGACTATACGGTCGTCATTCGAGCTCAGCGATATTCAAAAAATATAAAAAACGATTTATCAAATGACACCAATATACGTAATACATAAAGTAAATCTAATAATTTAATTTTTTTAAATATATGTAGTTACTCGTATTACCTCGGACAACATTTTTTCTCATAATTGTTTTGTATAGATTGTATATTATTATAAAAATTGTGTATTATTTTGTAATTATTATAAAAAAATATTGTTAGAGTACAATATTTGTTCGATATATCGAATTAATATCATATTTGATTATTTTTATGATATTAATATATTATAATAATTGCTAAGTCTACTGTGCAAAGGACTTGTAAATTTTTTTATAATTTGTATTTAATGCTTTCGTTTTCCATCTCCTTTGGAATTGATTTATAATTTTTTTAAATTCGGGAATCTTTTCGAATTTTTTATTTGATTTCGTCCTTTTTAGTTTGAATTTCTTTTTATATCATACTTTTTTTTGTTAAGATTTTGTTGTATTGTTATGTAAGTGCTTGTTCACAATGAACTTAAGACATAAGAAGTAAAATTTACAGTAAGCATAATTTTAATACATAAAGTTGAAACTATTTTAAGTTTTTAAAATTTACGTGCCTCCGTAATCTTAACATATTGAAATTAAATTGAAATGGATTTAATTAGGCTTTACGTAAATTTTACGTCTTACTTATTTCTTATGCCTTACGTTCATTGTGAATGAGCACTTCAGACCCAGGGCTGAATCAACGACTCAGCCATGCTTCTCCATGCTTCTTTGTCCGTCACTTTCTCCCTTCATTCTTCCACTTTCAAGTTTCTCTCCGCCGCTCCTTCCATCGGGATCTTGGTTTTCCTTGCCTTCTTGTTCCTATTGGATGTCTTTTAAATATCATCTTTGGCATTCTTCCAGTTATAACTCCTTCCACGTGTCCCAGCCATCTGACCCTGTTCGCACGCACAACCACCACTATGTTAGGCTCTCAAAATAGTCTCCCCACCTCATCATTCGTTTTCCGCATTCAAACCACCAAAAATATTTCTGAGAATTTTGCTTTCCCAGACTCTGATTCTATTTCAGTCGATCACATTCATTGTCCATGTTTACTTTCCAACAGGTCGTTCTTCTTCTCCAGTACCTCTACGCTTTTTCTCCATTTCTGTTCATTTTGTGTAGTGTTACTTGTTAATTGTTGAATCTCCTGTCTTGTCTGATCCGTTCCCCTTTTCATCCTCGATAATTCTCTTTTAATTTCAGACATTTGATATTTTATGCTATTTATATCACTTTTCATTTCCCTCATAAAATTCGCCATCATTTTTGTTAAATCATCAATCTTTTCTTCCATTTCCGTAGCGTTTCCTCCTGTTATTTTTCTTACTGGTGATCTTAATAGCATCCTACTTCGCTTAAATGCTTCTTGACTTGTTTCCGAAAACTCTGTTTCCTCCCCTCTATTCCGTTTTCTTATATTTCTTGGTGTGGTGTTCATATGGTTTTCGCGTTTTAAGGTTTCAATCCAGGTCTACCCCTCGAAGATTTCCACCATTTAAAATGTTCAACTACAAATTCAAAAACTTAGTACCTTGCAATTGGTATACAACCCAACCTACACCACTTGCTATCAATTCTAACCAGTAACAAATTTTCTTTTCTTTTTTCTATAAATTCTTCAGGGCTTATTACCATTAGCTTTCTTCCTATTAGGAGATTTCCACCTGTTGAATTGTCCAATCTGACGGTTATCGATCCCAATCTACATTAAATTTTCCGTTTTCCCGAAAATTTCGGAGGGTTTATTCTTAGCTTTTACCTCTTGATGGAGAGTTATTTTCGGTATTTGTTCTATCTATCACTGTTCTACTGCAAAATGTATTTATTGTTTAATTTGTCTTGTACAGTTTTGTTTGTCACATGTTTACGGTAGTGACGTCGACATTTATCTCTCATAGATTTATTAATAATCATCTTTTAATGACAATTCGCCCCTAACTATGGAACAAATGGAAAGGCAGACGCATGGGGTGCTTGCCACCATATGGATTTAGCTCTTTAAAATTTTACTCTTACCGGTCTCACAGATTTGCATTTCTATGATCACTCATTTTTATGTCACTCCGAGATTAAAAGCTTTCTCACCCTGAAATTTGGTTCATAAGTAGATAATAGTGTAATCTAGATATTATATATTTTTTAACATGGAACATGTTTTTTAATTTGATTTCTTCTTCCGGGGTGGGGTGGGGGGAAATTAAAGTCAAAATTTAGTTGGCAACATCATTTTTTGCTCTCAATTATTTATGCAAGAAAATTTACATAAAAGACGTTTTCACAGTGCTATGATTCAGCCTGTAGGTAGCAGTGAAAGTAGTCGGAATTTCAATTTCTTAAAGGGTTATACAACGTGAAAGGGACTCTTTAGGGGCAAACAAAAAACACCTACGCGTATGTTTAAAATTACACCAAGTTTAAATAAACTTGAAGAAGGTAATGAAAGTAATAGAAAGAAATTGGTTGATTTGATAATGGAATGACTATTTATTTAAAAATTTAAATTCTGCCATGAGAAGGTCCACTTATTTCAGCCAAAATTTAACGAATTTTGCGAATTGTAACTGCAAAATTATCACCACTTTGGTAAAGTGTTTTCACAATATTACTTAGGTTTTTTTGAGAGGATTAAAATATGAACTGCGGTTAGACGGAATTTTGTTTTGGGAATGGTTTTTAGTAACTTAGAGACGGAGGACAGATAATAATTATTAATTGAGATTTGATGGTAAACGGAATTTGAATTAATTTCTCACGAGGAATAGCAAAATTTATAGCTTAAAAGGCGGGTGGCACAGTGAACGTCTAATAGTAAGAATTTCGTCGATGGAAGAGGTTATAATTGGAAGAAGATTTTGGAAAATAAATTTAAATAAGATTTTGGAAAATTAATGTAATAAAATTTTGGAAAAGACAATAAAAGCTGTTAAAGAATTTAAAATAAAACCAATTGGAAAATGGAGTCTGAGACGGTGAGGATGAACTGAAGATCAGGAATAAGAACAAATAAAAACAAGTTGGTAAATGTGCCATTGTGTTACGTTGAATTAAAACTTTTTTTTTAATTAAAACTACAAGGAATAACATATCAAAATTCTCGGAGATTGTTATTCAGGCATTTTCGCCACCATATTGGAAAATGGCGCCCAAAATTCCATTTCTCATAATTATTTCGGGACAAACAATATTTTGAACAAAAATAGTTTTACATAATATTATCTACATATTTTGTGTTTGGAATTTTTTTGACAAAACGTGCCATTAAACTATAAATTTATCATCTGGTTTAATTAACTTTCTTTTTAAATTTAATTAAAACAGTTAACACCAATGGCTTTATATTGTATGGAGATTTGAGAATTATGATATTTAACTAAAAATAACTATGAAGAATGAAAAATTATGTATTTCCTTCCGGAGTCCTGTATCGACTCCAATTTGGTCTAAGAAAATAAGTCTTTTAGTTGTATTTTTTATTTGTATTTTTTCAATTATAATTTTTCGTTAATTTGTATCTATTGTATCTATTTGTATAAAATTACGACCCCTGTTCGCAATAGTTTTATTAATTTTATTGAATTAAAAATACAAAAAAAGTTGATACCTTATTTATTGAACCCAAAAGGATCTTCAATTCCAAGCTGTAATTTAAGCAAGTAAATTTTGATAAGTAGAAAAAATTAAAAAATTTAATTACTTACCGCTTTACTTTCATCCATTACGCAAACCGAAAGTTCAGCAGCAGTCTCACAGTGATCTGCCAATCCCATCTCATAAACTGGAAAAAATTAGAATAACAATAACTCGCTCCTAAACTTTAATCTAGTAGGTACCTTTTGGTCCACACTTAATTACAAGTTGTAGTAATTTAGCATACAGTTCGGGATCTTCAGCACGGAAGGGTTCCAAAAATGCCAAAGCACCTTCTTTGCTCGGTTCACCAGCCTCATTTTGCTACAAATCTTTAAATAAAGAGAAATAAAAGAAACCCAAAAAACTAACCAAACCAAATTTCTTATAAAAACAAGAAATCAAACATTTTCCTTCCTTTTGTGTTGGAGCCTTCTTATTCATAATTTCAGTAACGTCACCTGAAAATTGCCATATTATATTATGTATATTTGTGAATAAATAAAATTGTCCATACCGTCAGTGGCTTTAGATTCAGGAATACAGATTGCGACAACATCAGCAATTTTTGACTTCAACTGATTTTGGTAATCCTGGAAAAATTATTTTCGGGTATTTTATGAATAAATTTTTTTGGAAAAAGAAATTTTCTCACCCCTGAATAAACTGCCACTATTAAGCAAGATAAAACAACAACGCACTTCATTTTGTTGATGATATACTAATGTCAAAAACAAATTGGAAAACCCGTTTTTATACAAACATTTTGAAGGGCAATTAATTATTCATTCTTCCTTTAAAATAAATGAACCGTGCCATATCAACTGTAATGTGTGGTTTACCCATGTAATTTGTCACAATTATATGGTATACCTCCAAAAGTTGGAACTTTTAATTATAGATTACGTACTTCATATATTTAATATGCAAAATGTTTAAAATTTAAAATTGTCGATTCAACAAGTATGGGTTTTAAAAATATTAGCAAAACGTTTTGCAATGTACTGTAAGGGTGCAGCACTTGGCAGTTATTCCCTTCTCAGTTTCATGCAGTTTCCTTCAACTCCGGTTATTTTCAAGTTAGCATCTTTTGAAATCAATATTCTGATACATTAAAGCTAGGCGGACACCGGATTTAAACCTGATTTAAACTACCAAAGGCACTAAAACCTACCGAAAGTTATTCCAATACATAAGAAAGGCGACTTGAGTATGCCTGAAAGTTACAGACCCATCTCTGTTCTTCATGTCTTTTCAAAGATCGTTGAGATGGCTGTGAAGAACCGACGTTCACAATATTTGAATAAATATTTTTTCCTTGATGAAAATGAACATGGTTTTCGAAAAACAATAATAAAATATGCTAAATGATGTCTTGCGATTTAAGCAAAGCATTTGATTGCGTTATCATAAAATCAAATTGTCAAAGTTGGAGTTCTATGGTGCTAGAGGAATTTGTCTGATGTTATTTTGAATCGTATCTAGAAATTGATACTTAAATAATAATTAGAAACAGAGATGATAGCACACTTCGATGTTTTGGTGTTATTATCGACATTACAAATGTCTAAATCCATGCACTAAAAACTGACTCTACGACTACTTCTTGTTGTAACTAAGGATGAAAATTGCATGCACTAAATAGATAAGATATAAGAAAAATAAAAATAAACTAGTCAGGGCCCCGTGAAAAATTTTCATGATAGGCAACACGTTAGGATGAGGAAGAATTTTGATGAGAAATTTTTAAGCAAAGTTGAAAGAAAGCGAAAGCAATAGCCTTCTGTAAAGATAAGAAGGGTAATTTAGTGGAAACAAAAGGAGATATAACTAAAAGATGGGCAGAATACTTTCAGGACCTCCTAGATAAACAACGGACAGGGAGTGAAGACTGTAACTTTGAGCAAGTAAACAGAGAGGACGAAAATCTCCTTAAGGCAGTACCAAATAAAGAAGAGATTTTGAAAGCACAACGAAACTTGACAAAACATCAAAAGTCCCGGAGAAGATGGAAAGCAGGCAAAAATGATAAGAACAACAAAAATATATGCCCAAGTCATGGAAGAAAAACTAGATACAATTAAAATAAATTAAATACTTGAACTATACAACACTCATCTGCGCTGGGGTAAGTCCATCGGATCACACCTCTTTAGTCTTCTCACCTGTAGTCCAGCGAGTAGATCACCCACTGAGGTATTGAGATGGTCTCGGAGTCTCATCTGATATCTTTTGCTCACCTAATTGATTTCTTCATTTACACTACTAATTTGTAAGTCTGAACTTAGGATATACATAGTTAGGGAGGTACCAGGGTCCATTAGAAATACTACGTTTGTTTGAAATCGTTGGATCTTGGCAATGCTGGATCACTTGCTGAACCCCACAATTGAGTACCATATGCCTGTATGGGCTTCAGGATTGCTTTGTACAACAGTAGTTTATTGTCAATAGATAAAGGTGAATTACGACCCATAAACCAGTACATCTTACGATAGGTGGATTCCAACTCAAGGCGATTGGACCAGATCGGTTTTGCCCACGTTTAGCGTCGTTCAAGGTAAATATTTTATTGTTTCTTGTACTGGGAAGATGTTGTCATACAGCACTACACTAGAATAGGTTCCCCTTCTGAGGGTAAAGGTGATATGCACCGACTTTGAGGTGATACGCCATCTTTTCGGCCAATCTTCTTTAAGTGAACCTGCAGATTTTGGGATGCAAGGTTTGGCAAGGTTAACAGCTTAATTAAATTTAAAAGAAATTTAGCCTAGAAACGAGCTTACATTGGGGTTACCAGGTAGATTATTTACCAAATATTTAGGAGTGGATCTTGTCAACTACGTCCTCTGAAATTTTTTTACTAACTTCTTAGACCTAACAGTGGTTTTTTGACACCTTTATCCCTCTCCCCCAAAGAAACAGAGATATGAAAGGGGTCATCAGGTAGATTATTATATCACAAATTTAGGAGGATATCTCGTCAACTACGCCCTGTGTGAGTTTTTGACTAACTTCTTATGCATAAGATTTGGTTTTTGACACCTTTATCCCCAATAAAGGGTTATGAAATTTGGAACCTAAATTGAGGCCATCAGGTTATTGAGATCATCTTATATCAAAAATGTTACTGGTGTTTATTATTGCAAGTTTTGAAAACTTGCACGGATCTCTCACAGAACTAAAGCCTGAATATCACCAAAAGTAACATCCCCAAACCATGATCTAAAAATGAACGAACCATCCAACTGGATTGTTAACCAAAATCTCCAAGTTCCAGTCTCACAAGCTCCCAATTCGTACAGAAGTACCGGCACAAAAGAAAAATTTAAATCTTGCAACACTATAATTTTACGTGACGTGCAACAAAAAAGTTAAAAGAACAAAGCAAAGAAGTCGAACAACAATATCATGGTTTATGCGCCCACATCAAGTATTCCCAAATTCCTGGAGAACGCTAGCTACCAAATAAAGTACACTGTCCCGAGTCTGGCACTGAATTAGAAGCTAATGTTATTGGTATTTTCCAAGAGGAGAAAGGAGAAAATTGAACTGAGCAAAAATAATTAATTACTGCATCAGAATAAATTAATTATATGCATTGAAAGGTTATATTTTATCTCATGCTCTCTCTCTCTCCGATCCTTACTCTTAAAGAGTGTGGTGGCAATCTCATGCTACGGGATTGCTATTTTGTACTAAGAATTATTAATGTACCTACCATATTATGTTAAAATAAATTTTATAGAATTCTATTATATCTACCCACCAACAAAGTGTAAATTTATAGTGCACAAACAACGCAATTATGGCAACTGTATTAAATTAGTGTACCATTTTATGCAATCCTAATAACAGCCGAAAAATAGTATACAGATTGGGGAGGTTATTAAAGTATTGCAGTACAAACGATAACATTGGATGTATAATTATAAAAAAATCACATACGTGTAAGAGCTCCGGCGACATTCAACGCCTACACGCCGATAAGAATGCCAACTGATGACGCAATTTCTTACAAATAATTCTAACGTACGATAAAATATAGCACATGGAATAGTGATGAGTCAATAAGTAAGTGTTCATATTATGAGGTCTTGGGCTTAAATGACAGCGTGGGATTAAATTGACTAATAAACGCAATTTGGCACTGAAGAAGGTCATTACGAACCGCAAAAGTAGTCATAAAACGCTAATTTCGGACATAGGATTGCATAAAATGCTAAATATAACTGGCTTAGCTAGGAACTAAATCCCTTAGCCACCGAATAGTTTTCAAGTGCGAAAAGATGGCCACCTTACCGAAAACTGTGTCGTCAGTCAAGTAATTCGTAACAATCTTCTGACTAATATTTCCACACTAGTCGGCCTTGGCTGTGCGGCCTGAAGGCCGCACTGTGTGAATTGCGACAGCTATCTATCTTCTATATTAATATATTGATTTTTTCACGTCTCACCTGTTATTAAAATTTACACGATAGATGGCGTGACATTCGTTGCTTTATTTATTTGCAAAATTATATGTTGATTAAAATTTACTCGACATATGGCGCGACATTCGTTGCTCCCTTGTTATGCTTCTTACCATATAGTACATTTAGATATTAAACCAAGAAGATGCATTCCTGGGGGAGGGGGGTATTTGACTACCCGCCGTTACGAGCGACGAGGAGGAATTTTTGCAGAATGTTTACGGGGGATATTTTATTTTTAATTTTCAATTTAGTTTTCCGGAAACTTGAGCACGTAGGCTCCGGCTCCACCTGAAAGGGGGGGGGGGCAGCCCCATCAGAAAATAGTAAAGCTAGCCAGTCCAAGTCATAGACGAAATCGGAGCGGATTTCGACTGTCGGAGCGACTGATCCACTCCTGAAGCGAAATTACGGTTGACGGGTTCTCGACTGCCATTTATACGTGAGATTTGCCTTCTCTTCCTGCACCTTTTTCTTCTTTCATCGAATAGACCCAGCCATGTATGGGATCACTAGATGTGGATAAACCTGCACGACCAGCACTATGGGACAGCGACTCCGTTTTCTTTGTCAAAACAAATTCAATTCCATGCCCGTCACTAGCCAAAAGAGGGGTAAAACTAACCTTGGTTAGGATAGAAAGTGGATTTTAAATTTAAAACAAATTTTTATTTTATTATACATACGATGTGTTTACATTCACAATTTCGAGGGATCTGATTATATTTTAATTATGCGGGCAGACAGACAGACACGGAGCCAGATCATAAGGCTTCTTGCTATACTTTGTATAGAAGCCTAAAAGTGACAATACTGAAGAATTTCTTATAAATTCGGATGTAAGACAAGGTGATACGCTCTCGGTAACCCTATCCAACATCGTATTAGAGGGAATCGATACTAGAACAAATTGTGGACAATCGATCATTAACAAAGAAGTCTAAATAATTGCCTACGCTGATGACGTGATGATAATAGCAAGATCGCATAATGCATTGGTGAAAATTTGGAAACCAAATGGAAACCAGTCAAAAACAAAATATATGAAATGCCATAGGGGTGAAACAATAAAAGAAGATATACAGATAGAAGAGCACAATTTTGAAGGGGTAGGTACACATTTTCAAATACCTGGGACTACAGAGAAAGCATTGTAAGAGGGATAATTGTAATGGGAAATAGGGCATATTACGCAACAAGGGAATTGCTAATGAACAAAATAATTGGAAAAAGAACTAAAGTCAAAATGTACAAAACGTTGATAAGATCGGTGGTTGAGTATGGGATGGAAGTGATATGCCTGATGAAGTGATGAACACAGAAGAAGAAAGATTGAAGGTTTTTGAAAGAAGAATAATTAGAAAAATACTTGGTCTAGTAAAAATTGATGATAAACTATATAGAAAAGAAGAACTACTAACTTTGAGATAGCAAATGAACTAGAGTGAAAATATAGTAAAACATATCAAGTCCTTAGAGCAGCGATGCTAACCGTACTATAATTGGACCCCCTTCTGCAATAAGGAACCAACCATTTTCCAATCATTTGTTTCCAACAATCATTTTGATGCTTTCCATTATACAAAAGAGAACCAGAATATAAATCCATTTTAAAGGCATTTATTGAGCATGGGAACCAACGTTTTGTTATGTGTTTTGCTAGATACTGAAACTTTTATACTGAAAATACTGAAGATACTGAAAACTGGTTGGTTCCCTATTGCAGAAGGGGGTCCAATTATAGTACGGGTTGGCATCGCTGCCTTAGAGCCCAAAAGACCAAAGCAATCCACAGAATAATGAAATGGACACCGGATGTCGAAAGGTCGAGAGGAAGACCAACAACAAGGTAGAAGGACGATGTGGTGAACGGCTTAAGAGAGATGCAAGTGCTGGACTGGCGACAGAGGTAAGGGACAGAAGAAAATGGAGGAGGGTGGTGGAAGATGCAAAGATACATTGCAGACTCTAAGAGTGTACGTTTAATAATAAGACAACAGATGGAGTATTGAGAGAATTTGCAACTACGAGGACTAGCCTACCCCAATAAACGGACTTTTGACCGTCACATGACGCGGTGATATTCCCAATGGAATGAGAGCCTTTTTATTACTATTAAATCTAAATTATAATGAACAAAAATAATAACATTTTAAATCCGCCGATAAATAACCGAGTTGTGGGTGCTTGACGGTAAAATATTTGGGCCCCTCTAAAG
Source organism: Podabrus alpinus (assembly GCA_932274525.1). Taxonomy (NCBI): domain Eukaryota; kingdom Metazoa; phylum Arthropoda; class Insecta; order Coleoptera; family Cantharidae; genus Podabrus; species Podabrus alpinus. The sequence continues at coordinate 17,261,091 of OW026457.1, forward strand.
CACCAGGAAGTCAATTTTATTAATTTTTTTAAATTTGTATCCGCAATATGACAAAAAAACAACCGAGGTGGCAAAGTAAAAATTCGAAAAGAGCAGCTCAAAATATATTTATAAAAATACCAAATATCAGAAATCTTGTGACTTTTTTCTCCTATAAAAATAAGATTTTTGAGTTTGAAAAAATGGCACAAAAAGTGTGTGGTCAAAGTTGTTTCTACGGTATCTGTGAGCTCGCAAGGCTCGTCCGAAGACATACCGGACCACACTATGTGATATAAGCATCACTGGCGTATATATATTCTCAATGGTGCTTCCACGATCGCGAGATGTACAACTTTGAATAATTTTAAAGAGAAAACTACAGATTTATAATTCGGTTTATTACTAATTACATCAATTACGTAACATTTCGAAATATATTGTAGAACAGTTAAATAGAAAAAAATTTGCTTTAAACTAAATTTGATGCTCTGAATTAGTAGAATTAAGTCGCACATTGGCCCCAATGAATAATAGCAATGAACGTTATCAGCAGACATTTTTATGCACCGTAGACAGAACCGGACTGGCCAAGTAAAATATGTTGATTTCTTAGCGTTAATTCAATGGAACCGATTTTGATTGAGTTTTAGTGTACAACAGGGGGGTACGATAATACTGGGGCGCCAAAATTTTATGTAATAATACTAAACACAGCTGCACTGGCTTGGTGTGATCGCTGGTTGAGTTTTAACCGCTCTCCTGGAAGGACGACAGACATTTCAATAACTTAAAAATGAATTATTGCCGCATTACTGACTTATCATTTGCTTTTGTCTTCACTTGATTTGCGCATAGGGAATTTCCAGGGACTGGGTTCGTCATATTGCACAATAATCAGTTAAACACAATGTGGAAATATTAGTCAGAAGATCGTAACGAATTACTTAACTCACGAAGCTGTTTTCGGTTAGCTGCTAATCTTTTCCCACTTAAAAGCTATTCGGGCGGGGGGATTTAGTTCCTATCTAATTAGAAAATGACTTAACAGGCCAGTTATATTTAACATTTTCAATACAATATTACCATAATTGGGCTGTTTGTGCAATAATATTAAATAACAATTAAAGGAGTGTATATTGCAGTTTTTGTTAAAGATGAGATAAATTATACTTTATTATTGGGTAGGTATAATGAAATTCTATAAAATTTATTTTAAGTTAAAATAGTAATAATCTTGGTACAAAATACCAATCTTCTTCAAACTCTTCAATGCACATAAAGTTAAATCACTCAAGGTGGATTTCCTTAGAATACGTTATTGAAATTCACTTGATTACCTATTCGGTAACCAGCGTTCTCCCGGATTTTTTGGAACCCTTGGGGGTGGACGCATAAACCATGGTATTTTTGTTGTTGGATTGCTCGACTCCTTTGGGTTGTTCTATCAACTTGTTATATTGCGCGTCAGGTAAAATTATATAGTGTTGCAAGATTTTAATTTTCTTGCCACTACTGTTCGAATTGGGAACTTCTGAGTCTGGAACTTGAAGATTATGGTTGACAATTAACTTCGATGGTTCCTTTAGGTTTATATCATGTTTTGGCGATGTTACATCTGGCTTTTTAGGGGTTAAATTTTGTGATACGTTTCTTTTTGTTTTTCTATTCGAATGTAGTACAATCTCACATTCTGGTTCAGGCATTTTGCTAATTTTCTTGCGAAACACAGTTTCAATACTTTGTGCCATGATAATGATATCATCGGTTGGTGAATTATACTTGCGACAATTTGCTAACATTAATTCGAAGTCTTCAATACATTCTTGTGCAGACCAATAGAAATTATTTGCCAATCGCTGCTTCATTGTATCCAAATCCATAGGATTTTTAATAATCGTATGATAATCGGGCAAACTAAGTGCTATGGTATCAACTGGTGTATGAAAAGGCCACGCGTGCTTATGGCGCCATACAGCTTTCAATACAGTTTTATTTAGAAAGTGAAGTTGATTTGTGCTTCTACCCGGTCGATCACGTGGTGGGTGTACATGCGGATAAACTTTTCCATTTATTGGCTTCACTGGTATGTCAATCCTAGGAAGAGGATTTTGGTCCACTTGCATTGCTTGGTATTTTAATAAAATTTTTATATTGTGTATAGATAAGTAAAGACTTTTATACTTTTTTTAATTATAAGATTATTACCAACCAATTTTTTTAACTCGTTCATTATGAGGCATAAGATTGTACAGCGGGGCCGACTTGGACTCAGATTATTTCATGGTAAGGAAAAGGAAAATGAAAAAAAGCAAAATGAGTAGAAAACAAATAAGATGATGCAGTTCAAAGGCATACAGGAGCAGGAAAAATATGGTAAAGATAGAGAAAATACTAGAAGGGACAGGTGAACAACGCAGCGCAGACCCAATATTGACTACGATTCAAGACAGGATAATTAAAGTGATAAAGAATCAGTGGAAGGAAGACGGAAAAATAACAGAACAATACGAAAAATGTGAAAATGAAATAAAGAAACGTGGAGCCTTAATAGAATGCTTAATAGAATGAGACAATGCTAAAAAGAACTGAAGAAGACAAAAATAACTTCTAAGAACTACGTAAATGGTGTAAGAAAATAATAAAAGAAAAGAAACGAGAATACAGTATTTGAAAACTAATAGAAATAGAAGAAAAATATAGTAAAGAAACACTACCAGCCAAGAACAACCTTCAGCAGAAATAAGGATGGTAATTTAGTGGGGAAAAGAGAAGAGATAACTGAAAGATGGGCAGAATACTTTTAGGAACTCTTAAGTAAACAACGGAGTAGTGAAGACCGTAACTTCGAGCAAGTAGACAGGGAGGAAGAAAATCTCAATAGTGCTGTACCATTTGAGGTAGATATTTTGGCAGTAATGCGAAACCTGAAAAATAACAGAAGTGTAATGGAAGATGAAAACCAGGCAGAAATGATCAAATATGGAGTAAGGAAACTATACGAAATGATTGGAAAACTGATTCAAAAGATTTGGACAAAGGAAGATATTCCCTAATCATTGAAGATAGGGTTGATATGGTCGTAAATAAGACGGTTCTTCAAAACAGCACGAACACCAGTCGAATTGTGAAATGACTCGCTACGGAAATGGCTGTCACGATGGGATGAAAGCGACAAGGGCAGGTGGACCCATCAACTGATCGGTAACATACGGGAATGGTAAGGAGGAGACATGGTTGCTTCGAAGCTACCTGTTCCGGTTCAAGAGGGTGGACGTTGACAATTGTCCATATGGCGACTATATATCGGGAACAGATATAGAATACCAAATTACAGAATGCCTCAAGCAATGTGTCCGAATTGGATTTCCTATTAATAATGATGAACTTTTTATATTCAATTATAAGAATAGTTTGCGAATCTGGTAAGGACATCCCCGAAAAAAAATAATAGGAGTTTAGGGGACGGGACGGTCCCCTAACTTTGGCAACTCCAAATAAATTGAAAATTTCCTATAGCAAAGAGGAAGGTTTATAAAGTATACTGTAAAAATTTCACTCGTGAATGTATTAGCAAAATTTCGAGAAAAATCAATTTGAAAAGTACGGGAAATTAGCATCGAGTATGCGGCAGACCCCGGTCGATGTGCATCGTTCGCCCGTGGTCCCTTGAAAATGCGTAAAATTTTTTCGCTCCGATTTGAATTTTTCTTTGAAATTCGGATAGATGGGGGTGTGATTAGTGGATATTAGTAATAAATATAATCAAAAAAATGGAAAATAACCCGTGTATTGCCGAAAAAGTGAAAAAATTAAAAAAATTTTTCCTTCGAATTTTGGGGTGTGCATTCGATAAGGAGGGTGATCCATCGTCAAAACCTACCCTTACGGGGTGCCGCTGCGCTACGCTCCGCTCTGCACCCCTCCAGGGCGGTTTTGACTCTGGTTACTAGGCTAAACATACGAGAAGCGCCACCCATCAAGAAAACCGGGATAAAAGAAACCGGGATATAAGAGAACCTCGAAATAGCATTAAAAAGTATAGTTGCGGTATGGGGCAGTAAACTATTACGTTTCACCCCCAAAAAATCGCGTAAAAACAAAAAATAATCGATGTTACATGTACGAGAGCCGAGCTGCATCTGCCGGTGCGAAATACTCTAAGTGTTAGGGTCATTCATTACGCACGGTCTGTCAACAGAATGAGCGACGCGCGGGAATCTCGTTAATCTTACCACTGAATCTCGTTAAATTTGCTAACTTCAAATTCGATTTACTCAAAATTTTGCTAATACATTCACAGGTTTAAATTATATCAGTATACTATATAAACCTTCCTCTTTGCAATAGGAAATTTTCAATTTATTTGGAGTTGCCAAAGATAGGGGACCGTACCCGGAGTTTATACTATCCCAGAAATGAAAAAGTATTTGAATTTTTGTAATTATGTGATTTTTTTATAATGCATTGATTTTAATCAATTTTAATTTAAAAAGAAGATTTTTTATAGGTTATAATAATTATATCTACGTTATTTAATTTTTATTTTTAATAAATTCTGTTTTTTTATCGAAAGTTCATTTTTATACGCCAATATAAACAGCTGGTTAAAGTTGGCCATAACTAGGAATTAACGTGGCAACAACTGGCCAGAACCGGTGGTTTGTTGACAAAAATTACATTTATTTTAATTGTTCTTACAACATTAGGTGCTAACTTTTTCAAATATATCTCATTTAATACACAAATATTCAAAGAATCCATCTGAATAATTGACATAAAGATACTTTATCTGTTTAATTTACCGAGAGCGTTGAAGTCGAAGATTTCCTTAACATGGAAAAATTGGAAGATTGGACAGAAACTCCTTTGGGCTGAGAAAATTGAAAGGTCATAAACACATAAACAAATTACATGGTGTTCGATAGTGGGGCAGCATTAAAGCCTTTAGAGGAAGTACTTTCTGGGACTGAGACAATCATGAATGTTTATTCGGGGCCAGCGTATGGTGATAAGGACAAGACAAATCCTACAGGAAGCAGGCAAGAACTGAAGATGGGAGTAGGACTTCCAATTGATACTATGACCTTGGAAAATACTCTGAAACGCTAAGGATGAAGCTCCATAGGGTATTAATTTAACTCCATCGGAGTTATGCCAAAACAATTTAAAATTTGCAACTTTTATTTCGTAAAAATTTTATTACTTTTAATTAATTTGACCATACAAAACTCTTATAATTTAATCAGTTAGCCCAAAAGGATCTTGAACTCCAATCTGGAATTTAAGCAAATAAAATGTGGTACATGTTAAATATCGAGAAAATTTAATCACTTACCGCTTTACCTTCAGCCATTGCGCAGGCCGCAATTTCTGCAGCAATTTCACAGTGATCTGTCAATCCCATCTTAGAAACTAAAAATAAATAGCAAGTTGAGATAAAATATTTTTAACCTCTTCAATCAAAAATACCTTGTGGTCCACATTTCATTGCAATTTGTATTAATTTGGTGTACAATTCGGGATCTTCATCATGGACGGGCTCCAATAACTCCAAAAGGCCATTCCTATCTGGCTCACCAGCTTCGGTTTGCTATAAAACACAAATTTTAATTTAAATAAAATAAAAATATATTGACTAACCAATCCGAATTTCTTCTGGAAGCATGAAATCAAGCATTTTCCTTCCATTCTTGTTGGAGTCTTTTTATCCATAATTTCAGCAATATCATCTGAAAATTGCATATAATTATGAATTTTGAAGCCAAAAATGTGGCGAAAAAGCAGAAATTTTCATACCTTCATTAGCGTTAGATTGAGGAACACAAATTGCAGCAACGTCAATCATCCTTGATTTTAACTGATTTCGGTAATCACTACTGACCTGTAAAATTTTTCATATAGTAATCAACTTTTTCAAGAAACTTTTCTCACCCCCGAATATACTGCCACTATTAAGCAAGATAAAACCACAACACACTTCATTTTTAACGATTACACAATGCAAGTAACAAATCGCAAAATTTGTTTTTATACAAACACTTTGAAGGACAATTTATTATTCATTGTTCCTTCAGAGTAAATCGACCATATCATATCAACAAACTGTAATGTATGCTTTACCCATGTAATTTATCACAAGCAATTACAGGTATACCTTCAAAAAAAATTAGTAATTATCAATTTGGTATTTTTCATAAATATATACTTATTAATTACGTACAACATAGGTCACATCATTTAAGTATGCAAAATGTTTTAAATCAGGATTACCGATCAATTATGAGTTTTAAACAGTGGGGAAAAAAATTCATTTAAAAATAATAATAATAAGGAATAAAGTAATTGCTAAATTCTTAATCAAGTCCAAAAGAATTGAATCAAGAGGTGTTAAGGATACGATGAAGTAATGGGCAGATCTGGAAATCTTGAGATCAAACTTTTTAGCATGTGGTAAGGATTATTTTTATAAATTATCTACACGTTCAAGCGTTTTTATAGGATTGCTATTATTTTTATGATCAATATTTAATACTAAAACGTGATTCTTGATTGTGCGGCCTGAAGGACGAATTCAGGGAAGACGAATCAATTTAGTGTTATATACAAATAGACAACGCTTTTAAGTATCTCTTTTCTCTAAATTTTGTTACCTGGATTTTACGCTCGCGTGCAAGGTAAATTTTTATAGGATAGTTTCGGTAAAATCATAGAACTTATTTCCGTCTTTGTAACGTTTAAAAATCAAATATCGTAAGTCAAGATAAAGTCAGTTATTTTAAATTCAAATAAATACAATTCGATGCTTTAGTTAAATTTTATCGTTCGAAAATATTACCGAGCAAATGCTACCGATCTAGGTATAAGAATGTCAACTTACGTACTATTGAAATTTGCACATTAGGAAGTAACGCAATCGAGCTTACGTAGCACGAACCTACTAGCAAAAATTTATGCTGACAATACCTTTTAAAATTATAGATTGATTTTATATTCACGCCGTTAATTTGTATGCAATAACAAACATATGAACTATTCGCGTATAGACATTTTCACGTGGAATAGAATAAACCGCTTGTAGGCTGCACACGTGTTGATGCAAGTGTTAGCTTTGCTCGCTTTATCAAGTCTGCATGTGGTAAATTGCAGCTCTATTTTGTATTTATGTTGAAATTTGCCTGATAAAAAGGAGCAAAAAATGGTAAAATCAAGCAAATGTCCAGCTGCATTTGCTGATAGAAAATTAACTTTACGATAAAACACCACACGTGCAGACACATGTTTAGACAAATCTGGCAGCTTTTCGAGCAAACTCCGCCTTTAAGTAGGAAAAGGATTTACATCAATCAGGAGCAAGGTCGGTCAATTGCATATATGCTGTCTTTTGGTTTACGGTCTTTTTAAAAAGCGGGGACCAATTAGAATATCGAACCGCCGCTTTAGGGGAATCTTTGATTCCCCGAAAATGCATCTTTTACTCCGATTTTACGGGAGCGTTAAGATAAATAGCGTGCACTGGGTTGCAGTCAGGACTACTTTTTGAACTTTTCAAGTGTCACTAGTAACTCTGCCCGACCGATGGGTAAATCGCTTTAAAGCGGAATTAACATATTTACTGCAAGTAAATTAAATTAATCGGGTCTTATTTGTGTAAACTACTAGTGTCTGTGAGACAATTAAATTGAACAATTATTATTGACGTTATTTTAAATTATTTTGCCGCTATTTTAAATTATTCTAAATATTTCACAAACTTTACGCTAAACCATTTCCGTATTAAAGATTTATGAACATTATTTTTGAATTATCTATCGTTATTTCAACTAAATATTTGTGGGACGCTCGTATGAATTGTTCATTGTTCGAGTTAGACCTTACCGACGCGATATCAAACTGCACTCGCTGTGTAAAGATCGTGGTCGCATTTAAAACCCATTTTCGAAGTGTGAAGCCAACACATTAATATCGTGTTAATTAAAGTTAGTTTGTTGAACTTTTTCTACGCTATTTAAAATCTGCCGTACCGAATAAATTAAATATTTCGTATCGCTGATAAATTACTCTCGCTTTGTATCGTTACTATAATATTATGCTAATTATGGTGTATTGTTCCGTCTAACTATTTAAACATTTCGTGTCGTTATCGAAGAATTTTGTGAACTCTTGTAAAGTGGTTCGTTTAAAAACCAACCGGTTTTATCGGATAGTTTGGTTTATTTCTTACCAAATATTTTTGTGCGCAAACATTTATGTTACGGCGTGCTATTTGTTGCTAAATACAGTGACGAACTCAGGATGGGTCGGAAAGCGGTGAATTATGTCAACAGTCATTCGTTCGAGTTTCGGTTCTTCAATTTTCGAGAAAACGGCAGAGTTATAACTCCCATATTACGGCGAAATTATTTCGCACCGGAACCTCATTCGAGAGGGACACCCGTGGAAGAAGTCGAACACACCTCGAAAGAGTATTTTTTTGGTATCGCATTTTTATCACCTCAATCATTGGAGGGACTCAATCAATCGACATTTATCGATATTCTCACGCTGGGGAACATCTGCCCGAGGACCGACCCTGAAGATAAGAAGCCTTATGTAAATTATTACGTAAGCATTTTTTTTTTATATTAAGTTTTATTGTACCGAGTGGTCCCATTGACCACCATATATTTTAAGGAACATTCCGTTTCACCTCGTAAGACGAATTCGCAACCGTGTATTCCTTTTGTCTATCTATTAGTATTTAATCAAATGTGGTATTACCATCAATATGCATGTTGGTGTTTTAAAGTTTGTTTGTTGCAATAACGTAACGATTAGAATTGTGTTTCATGTCGAATTTATACTCCCACTTATGGGATTTCTGCATTCAATTTTGTAGTTTAATAAACTAATTTTTACGCTGTCCCATTTCATGAACAGCTGTTGGTGTGCCAACATTAATATTTTTATCGATAACTTTTATGTTAGTCAAGCCACCTGTAAATATTTTGTCAGTCTGCAATTGTGTTTGTAAATTTGATTGTACAATTGTTGTATTTTGTCAAAACCCCTTGTTTGTTTCGTCTTTATTATATCTGTGTTATTATTTATTTATGTGTTTTATTGTCGTCATCTGTGTGTTATGTTTAGCTATTTTTGCCGAAGGAAAATCTGTCTACTGTAAAGGTAAAGTTGTTCGGAAGGATTTTCCCAGAGTGAGAATTAGCGTGAAAGATCAGAAAGCTGTCGCGAACCAGCTTGGAGGGGCGATATTTCACTCCCTTCGAATAAACTCCAGTTTAAGTCCGCGTGGCGCCCATTTAACTACCCCTCGTGTAAATTTATTCCCCCCGATTGTGACAATATTCCGGATCACGATTGTGGATCGCCCAATCGTTGATGAGAGTCCCGCAAATCGCGACGTTACGTCACAAGCCCTTTTGCTCGTTCAATCTACCCACCCCTTCGCGACTCTAGCTAGTCACCCTATTTAGTTTTGTTCGGAAGGTGCCTTGTGTGCGATTTGTCAGGTAACAATTTTCAATTCCACTGTTGCCAGCATTTCAAGAGGCATTAGCAATTTACAAGGAAGCAAGGGTCGCTATTCTCGGGAATAGGTAACGTATTCTCATAAGTATCAAAATGCCCACTATTTGGGCCAAGGAATCAACCTCTTTATGGGTCCGATGTGTATGGTTTATATAAAAATGAAAGTTTGTTAGAGATGGGCCGGAACAGGTCAACGACGTAATCCATGATGGAATTGATGATGACTATGATAAAATTTATTACTGACCCAAAATCTAAATAGCAGAACTAAACAACTAAAGCGCACTACGGAAATGACAATATTGAGAGCTATAACTGATCAGTGATCACACATTAAGAGATAGAGAACGCAGTGAAAGCATAAGAACCGCATGCAACATACAGGATATTGTAAAGTTCATAAAAGGAAGGAGGAAAGAATGGAATCAACACGTAGAGAGAATGCCAGAAGAACGCATACCAAAAATAGCAAGGAACCAAATACCGACGGGCAAACGCCAGCCCGGAAGACCACCAAAGCGGTGGGCAGGCAGTTGGATATCGACATCGACAAAATTGCGATAACAAGTATCAATGATAAACAGGCCACGCCTAAAGAAAGTGGAAGAAGAATAAAATCTAAATATATAAAAATAAAAGTTTATTCGCCCAAAAAGTTCGGATCGGTTGATTTCCAACCATCAACATGAAATCGGAAGATGTGGAAATTGATCATCACTGGATCGCTCCAATTCATCCTTTTATTTCTGAAGATGTTTTATGCTCACATCAATGTTGGGTGCTGCAACTCAATAAAATCAATTACATTCATCTTTAAGTATGTACACAATGAATCCCGTGAAAGAGGTTTTGAAACGCCATAATGGCAAAATCGATCAAATCTCAGAGTACCAGACACGCTGGTATATCTACAGTAATTTTTTACTGGATTTGCGAAAACACACGTGTCAAAGAAAGTCTACAGTCGATACAAACAAGACGCAATTATTGATGAACATGTCGGCATTCGATCTGGCGATGCTCTTGGCAATATTTACATGACCCACTTGGGAAACTTTAAGTGCTACTGTTAGGAATGTTTTTGCACTCAGTTATAAGTTCAACTTGCTTCAAGGATCTCAGAATAGCTGATGGAGTAGAATATACGATATTTTTATCATGCAGCTTTCCTAACATTGAGACTGCCAGGGAACGACAAAATTAATGGGACAAGGTATTGAAGGAATCTCATTTGCTCCCTAAAATCAGTACCCGTTCCAAATTTTCCTGTTATTATGTAAACCGTTAATCGTAGACCAGTTGGGAAGAGATTGCATGTCTGAATATATTTTAAATACCTAGTCTTAAATTACAGAATCATCAAATGACTTTAAGGCGGCGTGACACTTGTGTAAATTTTGTGCAAAATTCGCTAGCAAATTTTTTCATAAATTTGGTCAAATGTAAGTCGGTGGTTACATTGGACCCGGATCCGCTCCGTTCCGCCTGGACCCGTATTGACGGAAGAAAACAAACATGTATATTCTTATGGCCCTGGCTACATTTAGCCCGCATGAAACGGAACGGAATGGAATGGGTGGGATGCGGGTTCAATGTATAGCCGCAGCCTTAAACACGTAAATGAGGGAGATGTGCAAATATTTCGAATTCTCTGAGGTTTCCATTAGTAGGATTCGAGATACCATAAGATCTCTTTCAAGTGGCCCTTCAAGGGATGACTTGGGTTTGACTGTGGGTCTCTTAAAATCAATTTCGGAGGCCATTTTAACTCTTTTCACTATATTCCTGAATTCATGCATTCGCAACTTTGTTTTCCACCGTGTTTTGAAGGAGGTTGTAGTCGTTTTTATTTATAAGAGGGGCGGACTCATTGGATTCTGGCAAACTCAGTCCGATATCGTTGCTTTTGAGAGAATTTTGGGGGATCAATTGAGTAAACATTTCGAGGGTGAAAGATTTTTCTCGAATGCTCAGCTTGGTTTCAGAGCTGGACATTCAACAATGTCCAGGCGATGATGCTTTATGACGTAATTGACAAAACAAGAAAAATTATATTTTTAGTTGTGCTGAAAGGTTGATAATGTGGGAATATGTATTTTTGAAACCCTGCTAAATTTTATTTATAAAAAGGGTATGTTATGATAGATGTCGCTAGTAATTGTATTTGGAAGTAATTTTGAAAGTTTAAAAACAGTAGTGTTTAAAAATAAACAATCATAGCACGCAAACATCCACATCGAAAAGTGGTTATAACTGGAACACAACTAAGTCAAAATTTTGGGACATTAAAGAAAAAGGTAGAAATAAGCAACAGCGTTTTTCGTGGAATGTTTAAATTATAAAAACCTGTAGGTACGAATTATTAATAAATTATAAAATTTTGTATTATTTTTATCGGAGGAAATATTCAAAATTTTAAAAAGGATTATTATTCGTAAAATTTCCAATAAAGGTAAAAATTGTAACATTCAAATTTCTATTTATGTAAAAGTGTTTGTGAAGCCTTTTCAGAAAACTTATTTTTCAATAAAAAATTTGTAAGTTCGGGTTTTGTTTGATATCATAGCAATATAAATATGTCACTTCACAACCATATATATGCTCACTCCTGGCGGTGTTGGAGTCTAAGGATTCTATCATATATCATGTTCCATATCAGCGGGCCCAAGACATATTCCTGTTCTTATCAATATGAGAGGGTTAGTCAGTCAGTCTCTGAGACGGTCATCAGCTTAAGCGCTTAAGTGCTTTGCTGTTAATGCCGAATACGTGGTCCAACTCCAAGCTCAGTAAAAATTTATTCTGACGTCTCCCCCTTCAGTCTCCCAGGAGATGAAGTGTATCCACTTCCTGCGGTTCGGAGCATAATATTTCAAATACACAACCCATGCATAGGAGAGAGGTCGCCATCGCCTGGAATCAGGCACGGAATTCTAAGAAGAAGTCCTCTAACCCCCCCCCCCCCTATATAATATCCTGGCAATCATTATTATGAACAGTGAACTGTAATCCTTCAATGTTTAATATTTTAATTGGAAGAAAACTACTATAGAGGATTGTCTGTGTTTAAATAATAGAATATTTGTAAATACTGTTTTGTATGTTCCGATGAGTTCTATGTACTCCTGAAATTTAGTGCCTTCACTTTGTAACGCCCTGTACGTATAAGATTACCTGTTAAAATACGTGGAATACACAGGATGTAATATACCTTAATGTTTGTAATTAATATATACAAACTAGTTAACGTCATTTTTAATAAAGTTGTAATATAATTTCCTATAATTACGTTACATAATACAAACTATTTATAAAAACAATGCCATTATTATAGCTGCTAATTTAATTAGCAGAACTTGAAAATCTGTTCTTGTATTTCATTGAATTTTTGTTTACCATTCTGCTTATTAAATTATACACAGAAAAAATTTGACAAAATTCTATGACAACTTTCCGGGTGTTAGCATAGGTCTACCTTTGATTTATAATCTTGATAACTTAGTTTCACTTTTTAAGAGGATTTTCAATTCCAACCTGAAAATTACATCACAAATCAATTCAACAATACGTTATTTCCTTCTTCGATGTTTTCCTTAGATTTTTATTGCGTGTAATTTATAATTTTCAAATGTCGTAATGTGAATTTCTTACCAACTTCCCTTGGGCTATTACACATGCGGACAATTCGGCAGCAATTTCGCAGTGATCCGTTAAGCCCATTTCAACAACTGAAAAATTTAGAAAATCAACCTACGTGCACTTTCGCCCTATTACAAAAACCGAAGAAGAAATTACCATGACATCCACATCTCATAGCAACATCATTAATTTTGGTGTAAAAATCAGGGTCATCATCACGAACGGGTTCCAATAATTCTATAAAACCAATTTTGTTGGGCGAACCATCTTCACTTTGCTACAACTTCCAACTAAGAAAAACGTTTAAAAATTTCAAACCAACTTACTATTCCAAATTTCTTATAGAAGCAGGATAACAAACATTTTCCCTCTTTCCTAGATGGAGCTTTCTTTTCTTTCATTTCGGCAATATCACCTAATCAATCTGTTTGTTTAACAAAAATATGAGTTAAATTGTGATGTTTTACCTTCAGTGGCTCCCGATTCGGGAACACAAACTGCGGCTATATCCATAACTCTTGCTTTCATTTTGGCCTGATATTCTTCGCTTATCTGAACATAACATGATTGGATTTTAGTATAGTTTTTAACAATGTACCAAAAAGTTCTTATACCCCAGACACAGCTACCACCAAGCAAAGAGTTAATACAACGACACACTTCATTTTGATAATGGCTAAAAAATTGGATTTTAATTATATGTTAGACCTGCGAAGGTTAGTTCATCCTTTTTTGAAAATTAATAATCAATAATTTTTTTGGTGTGCTCTATAATTTTATGATGAAGTAATGCACACAAACATACAACTTGTTATTACCATAGAGGTATATATATACCTCTATGGTTATTACAGATTAAGCAATAATTAAATGATAACTAAAAATAAGGCAACTAATTTGATTAAAACAGGAAATCATGTGGTGCATGTTCAATATTTTGTGGGAACGCTCTTCTTTCATTAAAATCATAAAAAATTGAATTACAGCTGTTAATATTAATAATAATCATAATAAAAAATTTTAATTTTGTACATAGGTACATTATTTATTTTTACTATAAATAAATCTTGTTAATTAATAAGTTCGTCATGATCAACGTCCAGTTGCCAATAAAATTTAAAAAAATTATTTAATAAAAGCTACTATAACAATAAATTACCTTCTTGATGGATTCTCTGTGTAAGCATGCAGCAAGGTGAAAGGAAAACTCGCAAGGATCTTGTTCTGGATCTGATGTTACCATAAAATTAAAAATAAATGAATCCGGTTTTCCAGAAAATCCACAATTTTCCATGGCTTGTACAAATTTTCCGTATAATTACACATCGTTGACTTTAAAATCTTCCATGCTTGTGATGCTGGTTCTTTGTCGTATTTACCATTTTTCAACTAATAAAAAATTTAAATGAAAAAATTTTTACAACAAAATTATGAAAATATAGTTACCATTTTGGAAACAATGTATCACAAATTTTTCTTCCCTTCTTGAAGGCGTTTTGTGATCCATTAATTCGGCAATATCGTCTAAAAAATTTACAATAAAATAAAATTAAATAATAAAATAGAAAACCTTCGTTGGCGCCTGCTTGGGGAATACAAATTACAGCAGTTTTCATAATCATTTTTGAATTTATCACTTAACCGAAAATTTGTTAAAAAGTATAAAAATAAAAAGTAAACTACCAAAAAAATTTATTTACCCCGTCTACGTATAGGAAAACGCAAATGAAAAGAATAATTGCCTTCGTGTTAGTGTCTTAATCAAGTGAGTACTACTTAATGCAAATTGAATTACCTATAGAGAAATTTATAAACTGTAATTATTATTTTTAATAATTAGTTATTCCAACTGGTAATTTGTTAGTTTCATGCCGTTTATCATAAAAATTAAATAATAAGAGGTTTTTAAAATTATTGCATACAATATTCAGAGTGAAGGCGGCAAAATCACTCGAAAGATCCAGTATGGATTTGAAGCTTGTACAACCCTCAAAGGGTAGGAGTAGCAATGTTATTACATTCACCGTCAGGAATCTTTTTTACCCCAGGCATCCGCTTCGACAGACCTCCCGGAACACTCATCGGGGAGGGGGGACGAAAAACTCCTCCTCGGGAGAGGAATTTCCGAAGAGGAAAGCTCAGTCTGGACCGAACTGTCAGTAATCACTAATGGGGTGAATATACATGCAAGAAGGCTGCAATTTTTTATCAATATTTGGAAGCATCTAAATTCCGGCAAAACCATTTTGTCATGTCACCCACTTTGTTAAGAGGCGTCATCAGCACTCAGCTCCTTAGAGAGACCTTGGCTTGAAGAGGACTTTGAGGAGATAGATGTTTCCATAAAACACTTGTTAAGTATAAATGCCATACCTAGGTGCCTCCCTTGCACTGGCCGCTTCTTACTTAATTTCATTTAAGAGCGAATGGATTCTCTTCTGATGATGATTTACTTCTACTATGTAACACTTTTGATGATGAGTGTTTAAAGATTGCTCAGGAATCACGGTAACTTTTAATTCCATTGGAATTTATCATTAATCTTGAAAAGAGTAATTAATTCATAATCAGACTTGCACATAAATATCTAGGATTTTGTTTAGAATTCAATTAACTTGGCCATGTGGTTACCTGATACAAAATAAATGTAGATACAGATAGGGAATCTCGAAGGCTAGCGCCTGAGGCTGTATGAGATCTGACGAAATTCACGAAATAATTGCAGATAAGGCTGAGGGTAGTAGTTCACGTGTTCACTAATGATACAAGAAATTATTTACTTTGAGCCAGATTACTATAATTTGTTGTCTCCTCATAGGGCATCTCAGTCTATTTGGCAGGAGCTTACCCTGATAACAAGGAGATTGTCAGGAGGGAATTTAGCAGAAAAAGGATGTCCGACACCACAATCGAAATAATGGCTCTACCATAAACCAGTACGATTGTGGTTTGAAGCGTTGGTGAAAATTTTGGATTGGGGGGTTCTTCGAGGAGGCATCGCGATTGAAGAAGAAAATAATAGAAATGGATTTCAAAGGACAGCACCAAGTTAGATCAAAGATAGTACTTAATAATCATTCCACAGAGCAAGTTGACAACTTCAAGTACCTTGGATGCACAATTTCCCTATATGAAGAAAAAGACGTCCAAAGCAAAATAGAAAACTTCATTTACATTAATGGAACCATTAAAAGAACATTTAAAAATATATACATGGTGATACATGATGATCGAAACATGGACACTGACAGAAGGAAATGAAAAGCGATTACAAAGTACAGAGATTCGGTTCCTAACAGGAATCGCAGGATATAAAAGAATCGACAAGAAACGGAACACCGACATCCGACAGGAGTTGAATATATTCTGCTTAAACGAACGAATTGCAGAATATAGAAACCTTTGGAAGCAACATCTGGAAAGGAAGGAAAACGGACGCATCCCTAAGCACATGTGTAAGTATAGTCCTAGAGGCAGAAGAAATGTGGGACGCCCCAAAAAGAGATGGAGGGACCAGGAGTGACATAAGTTCAATACGTGAAGATGATAATGATGACATAGTATCGAAATTGATTAGTTACCATTTGATGTTTTCAGGTTTAGAAATATAATTTACCTATGGTTAATTTATTATCTCTAACAACGAGAGCTCAAATTATGAGCGTCCAATAGGGAAGAGGGGGGAATTATTCTGTTAGTAATCTTCATTTATTTAACTTAATAATTCTACAATAATTCTTCATTGGTCTCCCCATCTTTTCTTAGGTCGACCAATATTTCTCTATTAATGGTAGAAATTAAAGTTAATAATTTATAACCTTTTATTAAATTTTTAAAATTGATATTTGAGAGTGCCTATGGCTGGAATATAACTCATTAATGAAAAGCATGTATGAAATATAGTTAGTTTCACGTCTAGTGAACATAGTAAATACATACCATAACATACATACTTATTATTATTTAGTAATAATTCCTACCCGAGCTCTCGCGAATATGACTAGGCACTTTAAAGGTTACCACTAACCAATTATTATTTATTAAACAATAAAAAATAAAAATATCGAATTTTGAATTTTGAATTATTGAAATAAAAATCATTATATAACGCTGTGTTTGCAATGTATCTACTAATAAGGAAACCAACACTAGAAAATGGGGAATACTCTAGAAATTGTTTTATGATTTTGTTCAGGAATCAATAAAATTATTAATATGAATTAAGATGTGTTTTCTCTCTCTACAAACAGATCTCTACAAACAGAAGAAGCGTACAACGAATATAAAAGAATAAGAAATGAAACAAATGCATTGGTAAGAAAACTTAGGAAGGATTATTGGGAGAGTTTTACAAAAAGAATGGAGAGTGATTTCTATGGACTACAGAAGCAAATCTGGAGACTGATACGAACACAAAGAAAAGAAATAAATGAAATCACCGAGTCCAATAAAATAAAGATGGAAATATGGACGGAATATTTCACAGACTTGTTAAAAATGGAAGGAAGCACAGTAACTAATCTTAATAATCCAGAAATTATAGCTGAGAGACTTGAAATAACTACAGCGGATGTTGAACAAGCAATAACAAAATTAAAAAACTGAAAATCCCCGGGACCAGATAGGATTCCCAATGAACTGCTCAAGTATGGTGGTCGGGAACTAACCCAACAACTGCAGAAATTGATTCAGAAAATAGTCTTTCAACATAAAATACCCGATAGCACAGCTGGAGAACAAGTACCACTATCGTGATGTTCAAAAAGGGAGACAAGAAAGTGCCACAAAACTACAGAGGTATCAACCTCCTTAACACCGCACTTAAGCTAACAACAAAAATAATAACCAATATGATCAGTTCAAGAATAACATTAGCAGACGAACAGCAGGGATTTAGAGCAGGAAGATCATGCAGTGATGCGATGTTTGTTCTCAGACAAATTATGGAAAAGTCCCTGAAATACAACAGACCGGCGTACTTGTGCTTCATTGATTTGGAAAAAGCATTTGATCGTGTGCAGCTCACTGATGTGATACACTTATTATACAATAAGAATGTACCCATGGATTTAATAAAAACCATCGAAGATCTATACACAGAAAATACAATACAAATAAAAGTCAATGGAAAAATCTCAGACAAGATTGCAGTAGAGAGAGGTATACGACAAGGAGACTCATTGAGTCCTCGACTCTTTAATGTGTCGATGGACGAGATTATAAAAAGGGTGCGTTGTAGCAAAGGGTACAAGATAGGCGACAAAGATATATCTATACTCTGCTATGCGGATGATGCTGTTATCGTTGCAGAGAGTGAGGAGGATCTGCAGAGACTTCTCCATTAGTTCAACCTAATAACCAAAATGTTTAGCATGTCAATAGCGACTGAAAAAACCAAATGTATGATGATATTCACAGAACCAATTAGATGTAAGCTTGAGGCGAATGGAGTTGTGATCCAACAAGTATCAAATTTTAGATATTTAGGTATACCAGTGTACAGCTACGGGGATACGGAAGCAGAGGTTCGACAACAGGTAGACAAAGCCAACAGAATATCAGGATGCCTTAATGATACTATCTGGAAAAATAAGTACCTACAAAAGAAGCAAATTCTAGAATATATAAGGCAACAGTAAGACCTATAATGACCTACGCAGCGGAAACGAGACCTGATACAACCAAAACGAAACGTATCCTGGAAACATCAGAAATGAAAACCATTCGCAGGATTGCTGGAAAAACCCTTTGGGATAGAGAACTAAGCGAATCCCTAAGACAGTCATGTAACGTTGAGAACATCAACGAATGGATAATTGGCAGGAAGAGAGAGTGGAATCACCATATAAATAGAATGGCAGAGGACAGGGTGGTGAGAATAGCTAGAGACAAGTCTCCAGTGGGCCGCAGAAATGTGGGGAGACCAAGAAAGAGGTGGAGCGACAACATCACTGAACAATGAAGAGGTGACCGAAGATAGAACAGGTGAAAGCCTAATTAGAAGAAGAAGAAGAAGAAGATGTGTTCTAAGATATGTATGTACTATGTAATGTACTATATATTTAACTTTCAGATTCATTTCTATATATAAATCGCAAATAATCTTATTTCAGGTAATTATTAAGGGTTATAATATAAGAAATCCAATTTTTTGCTGACAAGTTGTTAAAAGTTGAAATACATTAAAATTTAACGTAAAAATAAAAAGTTGCTAGAATTTGTTTGGTCAATTGTAAAAAGCAAATCCGAATAATGAATATCAAGTCCTTCGGCCCCATGATTATAGCAACGAAATTAAACATTTTAGATTATTTTTAAGGTATACTGCAATTGTTTGTGTTAAATTATATGGGTAACCACACATTACAGTTTTTTGATATAATAATTTGGTCGATTTACTCTGAAGGAACAATGAATAATTAATTGTCCTTCAAAATGTTAGTATAAAAACAAATTTCCAAATTTGTTGCTTGCATTGTCTAATCGAAAAAAATGAAGTGTGTTGTTATTTTATCTTGCTTACTAGTGGCAGTATGTTCGGGGGTGAGTAAAGTTTATCAAAAAAGTTGATTATTATGTGAAAATTTTTACAGGGTAGTACTGAATTTCGAAAACAGTTAAAATCAAAGATAATGGACGTTACTGCAATTTGTATTCCTGAATCTAACGCCAGTGACGGTAAGGAAATTTTTATTTTTTTGCAACATTTTTGGTTTCAAAATTCACAAATATTACAATTTTCAGATGATATTGCTGAGATTATGGATCAAAAAATGCCAATAAGGATGGAAGGAAAATGCTTGATTTCATGCTTCCAGAAGAAATTCGGATTGGTTAGTCAATATATTTTTGGGAATGGGATTTTTTTTTAATTAAAATTTGTGTTATAGCAAACCGAAACTGGTGAGCCAGACAAGGATGGACTTATGAAATTGTTGGAGCCCATCAATGCTGATGAACCCGAATTGTACACCAAAGTACTACAAATTGCAACGAAATGTGGACCACAAGGTATTTTTGATTGAAGAGGTTATAAAGATTTTATCCGAACTTGCTATTTTTTTTTTAGTTGCCAAGATGGGATTGACAAATCATTGTGAAATTGCTACAGAAATTGCGGCCTGCGCAACGGCTGAGGGTAAAGCGGTAAGTTATGAAATGTTTTCTATATTAAAGACGTACGACATTTTATTTGTTTAAATTCCAGATGGGAGTTGTAGATCCTTTTGGGATAACTAATTAAATTGCGTTATTTTTGTAAGGTCAATTTAATTGAAAATTATTAAAGTTATAAGTAATAAAAGTTGCAAATTTAAAATTGTTTTGATATAGCTCCGCTGGAGTTAGATAGTACCTCATGGAGCTTTTTTCAAGGTTTGGAAGATCTACTCTCGTCTTCAGTTTTGGTCTGCTTTCCTGTAGGATTTCTTTTTTCCTTATAACTGCGTTGGCTCCGAATGAACATTAATAATTGCCTTAGTCCCAGAAAGTACTTCCTTAAAACGCATTAATGCTGCCCGATTATCAATTACGATGCAATTCGTTTATGTGCTTGTGACCCCCTGTTCCTTGGCATTTTATTGCTTCCTACTATAGTGCACCGTTTTGAGAAGCAATGTGTGTAAGCGAAATGAGCCATATGGACTTATCAGTAATTGAAAGAATTAGAAAAAGAATTAAAACTATTCAGGACGCGATGAGCAAACAATCGGCAAACCCCGCCATGCCGAACGAGTCATAACAAACGAAAAGAAGTCAGAGTTTAACGAATAAAAATAATAAACGATTAAGAAAACAGGAAAAATCTCAGGAAGAAATAGAGGAATGTAAGATGCCAAGGTATCTTAAAAAAGGAGATAGACGTAAAGAATTAGAATTTATGGACGACGAAACAAGTAGCTCCGGTAAAGAAGATACTGTAACCAAAATGAAGGAAAACATGAGGAGAATTCGCTCCGAAAGCGAAATTGTACAAACACAAACGGAATCCCAAAAGGAAAATACTAACGAAAACCCCAACGGAAACAAGCAAGAAAAGCAAAAACAAATAAGGAATATGAAGAATAGGAGATGAAAAAGGACATGAAAATGAGAAAGACGAAGTAAAAGAAGATCAAAATAAAGCAGGAAATAAGAAAAAGAAAAAAGAGCAGATTCCAAATAAGGAGCAAAGAAGTTATAAAGTTCAGTTTAGTTAAAGTTTTAAATCATACAAATATTATGCAGGAATACAATCGAGAACAATGGACGAGAAACGGGAAAGCCTTTAGCGTGATCCAAGAAACGGTGAAGGCACTTGCCCCACCCATCCCCTCAAGAAGAATCCAAAAGTCAAGATCCTACAGGGATTACCTTGCAGCACTGAAGAGGGCAGGGCGGCCATCAGCAATCCTCAGAGCGCACTTTCTAAGAACCACAAGATTATAGTCTATCCTGCAGACTGTAGACACGAAGACAATGCTTACCAGCATCAGCCTACCCATTTTGAATATCAAGGTAGACAAACTTTATCTCGTTAAGAATAAAGGTGTCATGGTGGAATCTTCCCACCTTCATGTGAACAATCTAATAGGCAATAGCCTACTCAAGGAAAAACAATTGGAAGTCCGGCAACCTTCAGCGAACTGAAGACCTAAAATCCGCATATCCAGGGAGGAATTAGCAAATTAAATTCTTCTTAAAGAAGAAAATTAAATAAAACCGAAGTTCACAGCGGTGGCTAGAGTGCATACTGGTTGAATTCGGAGCGGTAATTTCGGGTTCGAATAACGGACCTCGCGGAATTGCTTACTCAGTTCCCCGGTATGCATCATGCACACACTGTGGATCAAAAACCATACTAAAAACAAACCCTACCAAAAGTAACCCTTACAAATAAACCCATACCAACAAAAAGCGTAATGACCTTGTTGTTACAAACGCTATATAAGAGAAAAAAAAATAAAACCGATAAGAAGGTTAAGTTATAGAAACATGGTTTTAAATCCATCCAAAATTAATCTTTATTTTAGACACCCTGTAGTTTAAGTGTTGAAATTGAGGGGAAAAAATGATTGCAAAAATGAATTATCCGCCTATTTGCGGATTAATTGGTAATCGTTTATGCTTATTTTTATTCATTTTTTGTTCTTCTTCTTCTTCATTGCTTCGTTTTCAATAAATTTGTGAACCAGATTGTGACATGGCGTACACTCCGTTTCTGTTTGTTATGTAATAGAGTTTGTTATCGAGTTCCCCTCAGGTAGGTTTTTTGCCCTAAAGAGCTTTAGAAAGTTAACCACAGTTCTCATGCTATTGGACTGCTTCCACTTAAACAAATTTGGATATGGTCAAAACAAAAGAATTACGGAAGATTACATAAGTATGATGAGGGGAGGTATATTAATGAGTTATATATTGCTCTGTTATTTGATAAAAATAAAAGTTTTATTTAGAAATAAACTTTATTTTTTAGCTGAGTGATCTACCCCCAGGTCTTCTATCTTCTACCTTTCCCTGAACCAACAACTTTTCCAGGTTTGGCCCATCTCTACGCATCACGTGTCCGAAATATTGCAGGATGCGTTGTCGGAATATGGCCGACAATCTGTCCTTTATTTTCAATTCCTGCTATATCGACACGTTCGTTCTTTCTGCTGTCCGTAGAATTGTCAGCATACGTCTCCAGCATCACATTTCAAAGGCGTCAATGCGGCGTCCACCAACATTTTAAGTAACCATGACCATGACTCGATGCCATACAGGAAAATTGAGAAAATTAGGGTCTTAACAAGATGAATCTTGGTATTCGTGGTGATTTGCTTGTCGATCCACACCTTCTTTAATTTAGTCATGGCTCCACATGCCATTGCATCACATCGTTTGATTTCTTTTTCGATCCACCTTCACCGGCCACCAATGAACCAAGGTACAGAAATTCAATCACTTTTTCTACTTGTGTTAGTCGATTTCCTGTTGTTAGGGTGCCACCTCTATCGAAAACCATTAGTTTGGTTTTTTCCAAGTTCATTGTTACTCTTCTATCCTTAGTTGAAACGTAGAGTTTTAATAACTCTAACTCATCCGCAGAGCGTTGATGTTCATCGGAGGGCCGTGCATGAGTTCTATTAACTCCTAAAATTTAGTGCCACCATTTTGTAACACCCTGTAGGTATAAGATTACCTCTTGAAATACCTGGAATGCGCAGGATGTAATATTCCTTAATTCATGTAATTAATGTACAAACTACTTAAAGTCTATTTTAATAAAGTTGCAATATAATTTCCTATACATAATTACGTTACACAATACAAACTATTTATGAAAACAATGCCATTATTATAGCTGTTAATTTAATTAGCAGAACTTGAAAAACTGGTCTAATTAATTCTGCAGAAATGATCTTCATATCATTGAATTTTTTTTAATATTGTGCTAATTTACAATTTATACACAAAAACAGTTCGTTAACATTTTTTATGTTAACTTTCCGGGTTGTCTGCATGGGTCCAACTTTGATTTGTAATTTTGATAACTTAATTTCGCATTTTAAGAGGATTCTCAATTCCAACCTGAAAATTAAATCACAAATCAATTCAACAATATTTGAATATGAATTTCGTAACGTGAATTTCTTACCAACTTCCCTTCGGCTATTACACATGCGGACAATTCAGCAGCAATTTCGCAGTGATCCGTTAAGCCCATTTCAACAACTGAAAAATTTAGAAAATCAACTAATCGCACTACTATAAAAACTGAAGAAGAAATTACCACGAGGTCCACATCTCATAGCAACATCATTAATTTTGGTGTAAAAATCAGGGTCATCATCACGAACGGGTTCCAATAATTCCATGAAACCAATTTTGTTGGGCGAACCATCTTCACTTTGCTACAACTTCCAACTAAGAAAAACGTTTAAAAAATTCAAACCAACTTACTATTCCAAATTTCTTATAGAAGCAGGATAACAAACATTTTCCCTCTTTCGTAGATGGAGCTTTCTTTTCTTTCATTTCGGCAATATCACCTAATCAATTATTTGTTTAGAAAAATGTAAGTTATATTGTGAAGTTTTACCTTCAGTGGCTCCCGATTCGGGAACACAAACCGCAGCAATATCCATAACTCTTGCTTTCATTTTGGCCTGATATTCTTCGCTTATCTAAACATACTCGTATCATAATTGGATTTTAGTATAGTTTTTAACAATGTCCAAAAAGTTCTTACCCCAGACACAGCTACCACCAAGCAAAGAGTTAATACAACGACACACTTCATTTTGATAATAGGATGTTAACCATGGCTAAAAAAATTGGTTTTTATTTATATGTTAGACCTGCGAAGGTTAGTTCATCCTTTTTTGAAAATTAATAATCAATAATTTTTCGTAGGTACCAATTGGTGGGTATTGTTTGGTGTGCCCTATAATTTTATGAAGTAATGCACACAAACACACAAGTTGTTATTACACATTAAGCAATAATTAAATGAAAACTAATTTGATTAAAACAGGAAATCATGGGGTTCATGTTCAATATTTTGTGGTACCGCATTTCGTTCATTAACATCAAAAAAATTGAATTAAAGCTTTTATTAATAATAATAATAATAATAATACAAAATTCTGATTTTGTGCATAGGTAGATCATTTATTTTTATAAATAAATCTTGTTAATTCATAAGTTCGTCGTGATCGACTCCAAGCTGAAAATAAATTAACAAAAAATTATAAAATAAAATCTATCACAATAATTACCTTTACGGTTTCCCTGTGCAAGCATGCAGCGACGTGAAAGGAAAACTCGCAAAGATCTTGTTCTGGATCTGATGTTACTATAAAATTAAAAATAAATTAGTCCTGTAATTTTAAAGTAAGAAAACTTACATTCCGGATCACAATTTTCCATGGCTTGCACAAATTTTCCATATAATTCCTCATCGTCGGCTTTAAAATCTTCCATGCCTGCAATGCTGACTTCTTTGTCGTATCTACCATCTTTCAACTAATAAAAATTTAAATTAAAAAATTTTTACTACAAAATTATGAAAATATAATTACCATTTTGAAATGATCTTGGAAACAATGTATCACACATTTGCCTTCCCTTCTTGAAGGCGTTTTGTGATCCATTAATTCGGCAATATCGTCTAAAAAATTTGCAATAAAATAAAATTAAATAAAAATAAAAAGAAAACCTTCGTTGGCGCCTTCTTGGGGGATACAAATTGCAGCAGTTTTCATAATCATTTCGTTCATGTCATTTTTGAATTTATCACTTAACTGAAAATTTGTTAAAAATTATAAAAATTATATTATTAAAAAAAAATTATTTACCCCGTCTACGTATACGAAAACACAAATAAAAAGAATAATTGCCTTCATGTTGCTGTCTTAATCAAGTGACTACTACTTTATGCAAAATGGTTTATATAGTAATTCTTAAACTGTAATTATTATTTTTAATAATTAGCTATTCCAACTAGCAATTTGTTAGTTTCATGTCGTTTATCATAAAAATTAAATCATAACAGGTTTTTAAAATTATTGCAAACAATATTATTCACAATAAAACAATAAAATTTACTACAAAATTAACAATAAATCATTTGTAAGCCTGAGAACTTAACGCTCAAATTATAATTTAATTTTAGATCACATTATTTTCAATTTGATTTCTTATTTTTTAATTTTTTTTTAAATTTTTGTTTATTTTAATTTAACTTTATACTCTGCTTGAATAAGAGATAATACCTACAGCTTAACGTGGATTTTGAACCACGGGAATAGGCGATTTTTATATCGTCCATTCGAGACCAGAGCAGCCCGAGATAATTTTTATTAATATTTTGCCAATATTGTTAACTAACAAGACTGAATTCAAAATACATTGGGGGTATTAGACTCAAGGTGATCCTAAACGAAACATGAAAGAATATAACTCTCACACCCTTTCAAACCTAATCTATAAGATCCTGTAGTTATGATAGTATTAGTGATGATAAAATAGGGAAGACGGTTATAGCTTAGATGTTAAATGCATCTGCTGCTAATTTCTATGTATTCTATTGATCTGTCTATTGTATCTATTTATTAGTTAATCGTTAACGCATTTCTTATTAGTTCAACTTTTTATTACCAACCAAAAATAGCTGCAGTGCGGACTCTAGGCCGCACAATCATGGCAATTATGCACTAAAAGGTGCACCTTTACAATTTCACATTGGGACTAATCAATTTCAAATAGGGATTAATCGACAATAAATTATGTGCGATGTGATTGGAATCTGATTTATAATTGAAAATAATATAAGTATATGAGAATATGAGCGATCTTCATCTTCTTCTTCTTCTAGAGCCTTATCCGCTTTGGACGTTGGCGATCACCGTGGCCAATGCACTGGACATCATTCCGGTCCAATGGCTCAAGTTTGGCAGCCAAGATATTTTCGTCATCCGGGTCCCCTTCTACCTTCAATCTTCCTACAAACCTGTAGGATCAGCTGAAGTATGCGATACTTGTCATTGCGGATCACGACACCAAAATATCGGAATTTTGTATCATTTGTTGTTCTTATTATTTCTTTGTCTTTTCCCATTTTTGCAGTACCTTCTCGTTTGTAACTCTGTGCATCCACATTATTCCTTTGATTATATAGCTATCAGATTAGCAAACCTTATGCAAGTTTTGGAACCGCTTTGTGCAATTCAAAAAATGGCTAGAGTTACCTAACCATTAGCGTTCTAATCATACTTTCTTCTGCTACACACTAAAGAACAAGGTTAATAGAGCAAATTGACAAAAGAATTAGGGTGAACGGGGTCGATTACATATCAATAAATCGAATTTGAAGTTAGCAAATTTATCGAGTTTCTTCACAAAATTATTGCGCGTCGCCATTCTGTCGGCGGTCCGTGCAATATGATATACCCTAACACTTAGAATATTTCGCACCGGCAGATGCAGCTCGACTGTCGTACATGAAACATCGATTATTTTTTGTTTTTAGGCGATTTTTTGGGGGTGAAACGTAATAGTTTACTGCCCCATACTGCAACTATACTTTTTAATGCTATTTCGAGGGTCTCTCACATCCCGGTTTCATTTATCCCGGTTTTCTTGATGCGTGGCGCTTCTCGTATGTTTAGCCTAGTGACCAGAGTCAAAACCGCCCTGGAGGGGTGCAACGCGGAGCGGAGCGGCTGTTTACGAAGAAAACAGAGACTCGAAGCCGTTCGAAAGGAGCGAAAGCGACTAAAGAATGCACGGAGAAAGCCAGGAAAGATGACGAAAAGGGTAAATCCACCAAGGACGAGCCTACACAAGTGGAAAAGAGACCGAGAAGGGAGACATCCGTACCCTCGTACACATCCACATCCACAATCTCCACACTTGGCGGGCGAAGCGGACGTACGAGGACACCAGTGAGGGCCCAAAGCGATGCGGAAGAGTCGGAGGATGAAGAAAGAAGTAACCCAAGGACAGGACCACAGTTTTAGAGTCGAGGAGGAGTCGATACAAGTTCAAGCCCTCGCGCAGCAGGCAAACCAACCACCACAACCGGAAAAGAGGACCGGAATCCCACCTATAATCCTTAGGGACACCGCCAAATAGTTATCCCTCAGCAAATAGATGGAGCAACTGGGGATTCGGTACACGGTGAAAAACTCGCCCGGAGGACTATCAATCACCCCGGAAACGATTGAAGACCACCAAGCGACACGCTAATACCAAGCCATGGTGGATACTATTTCCACCAATTAACAGAAGAGAAACCGCTCAAGGTAGTCATTCGCGGCATGCCCAAAGAGATCGACGCCGAAGAAGTCAAAAAAGTACTCATCGCGGAAGGAATACCAGTAATTTCTGCGAACAGAATGAAGAAGGGAAAAAACCACTTCCCCTCATTTTAATCACCTCGTTGAGGAACGAGGACGCAAAGAAAATCTACAAGATAGAGAAGATAATTGGTATCCCGATTCGAGTAGAAGCCCCCTACAAGAATCAGTCAATCAGGATCAGTCAATGTTACAAGTGTCAGGTTTTCGGACCCACACAAAGATGCTCCCGCGCTGGACCAAAGTATATTTTTATGTATTTTTTCCACTACTAGTCATATAGGCTACCATTATAACTTATCCAAGTCACATGTGAAGTGACGCATTTTAGACATGCGGTAAATAATATTTTCATTATACAAATGAACCAATGAAATGATTTGACAGATTCATTATACACTTAAGTTAAAAAAATGAACCAATGAAATGATTTGACATACGTGATTTAAAATTTGTCAACAACTGTCAAATCAACAAAACAAAACTGTCATTTGAAATAAATATTTTAAATTTGAAAATTTTTTTATTAAAAAGAATTTAAAAAATGGTAATAAATCTAGTAGTGGAAAAAATAGTATATAAACCACGGTTGTGAAGACCATTATTGCCTCCGCGCGTTATATTCCTCGGTGCAAAGCACCTCGGAATATAATCTTGGCGCTAGGGCAATAATGACGGCCTTCACAACCTTGATATATAATGTACTATTATCAGTAACTCGTTTATTTTTGCAGCGATATTTTATCATTATTCACTTTTGATGATTTAAATTTTTAAAGCCATGTTGTTGTGGGTAGGTGTAAACTCCCCTAATGCGCCAGGTAAATTTCAAAAAAGCATGTAAACTCCCCTCCGAGCAAAAGGCCAACACTTAAACTCACATGTAAACTCCCCTCCTAAGTAATTAAGAATGAGGGGAGTTTACATGCAGAATCAAACCAATAAATTGAAATTCCCGTTAACAACTCAGGACCGTACGCAGGATTTCTTTCCGGACGGCGTTTTTGTTGAACGATTGAAATTCACGATCTTGCATATCATTTTCCTACCTAATATGTAATTAGCGAAAAACTTGAAACCTACATTTTTGAGTTTTTAAGTTAATATTTGTGCCCGGAAAGGGGGGGGGGCGAACAATATACAATAAAATTGTATTTGAAAAATTACAAAATATAACCTACTTATTTAATAAGGGAAAGTAAATTCATGTAGCCGGTCGAACACGGGGTCTGCACGGGTATCGGGTTACAGTCCCTTCAAATGGAGTGAAATTTTTTCGGTCCGATTTGAATTTTTCTTTGAAATTCGGATAGAGGGGGGTGTGATTAGTGGATATTAGTAATAAATATAATAAAAAAAATGGAAAATAACTCGTGTATAGCCAAAAAAGTGAAAAAATTAAATTTTTTTTGCCTTCGAATTTTAGGGGTGTGCATTCGAAAAGGAGGGTAATCCATCGTCAAATCCTACCCTTACGGGGCGCCGCTGCGCTCCGCTCCGCTCTGCACCCCTCCAGGGCGGATTTGACTCTGGTTACTAGGCTAAACATACGAGAAGGCGCCATCCATCAAGAACACCGGGATCTATGCAACCGGAATGCGAGAGACCCCCCCAAAAAATCGCGTAAAAACTAAAAAAATATTCGGCCATACTCGTGTATAGCCAAAAAAGTGAAAAAATTAAATTTTTTTTGCCTTCGAATTTTAGGGGTGTGCATTCGAAAAGGAGGGTAATCCATCGTCAAATCCTACCCTTACGGGGCGCCGCTGCGCTCCGCTCCGCTCTGCACCCCTCCAGGGCGGATTTGACTCTGGTTACTAGGCTAAACATACGAGAAGGCGCCATCCATCAAGAACACCGGGATCTATGCAACCGGAATGCGAGAGACCCCCCCCAAAAAATCGCGTAAAAACTAAAAAAATATTTGGCTATACTCGTGTATAGCCAAAAAAGTGAAAAAATTAAATTTTTTTTGCCTTCGAATTTTAGGGGTGTGCATTCGAAAAGGAGGGTAATCCATCGTCAAATCCTACCCTTACGGGGCGCCGCTGCGCTCCGCTCCGCTCTGCACCCCTCCAGGGCGGATTTGACTCTGGTTACTAGGCTAAACATACGAGAAGGCGCCATCCATCAAGAACACCGGGATCTATGCAACCGGAATGCGAGAGACCCCCCCCAAAAAATCGCGTAAAAACTAAAAAAATATTTGGCTATACTCGTGTATAGCCAAAAAAGTGAAAAAATTAAATTTTTTTTGCCTTCGAATTTTAGGGGTGTGCATTCGAAAAGGAGGGTAATCCATCGTCAAATCCTACCCTTACGGGGCGCCGCTGCGCTCCGCTCCGCTCTGCACCCCTCCAGGGCGGATTTGACTCTGGTTACTAGGCTAAACATACGAGAAGGCGCCATCCATCAAGAACACCGGGATCTATGCAACCGGAATGCGAGAGACCCTCGAAATAGCATTAAAAAGTATAGTTGCGGTATGGGGCAGTAAACTATTTCGTTTCACCCCCAAAAAATCGCGTAAAAACTAAAAATAATCGATGTTGCATGTACGACGCTCGAGGTGCATCTGCTGCTGCGAAATTTTCTAAGTGTAAGAGTATATCGATTTGCACGTACCGTCAACAAAATGCGCGCCCGCCGAGCGATGGAGTGGCATTCGACCGGTTGTGCACCATGCACATGGTACTTTTCCGTACTTTTCAAATTCGATTATTTAAATAATTTTGAATTAACGAAATTGTCTAAACCGGCCCTGTCCATGCACATGGTACTTTTCCGTACTTTTCAAATTCGATTATATAAATAATTTTGAATTAACGAAATTGTCTAAACCGGCCCTGTCCATTTAACAAGCCGTACTTAAATTCTAATTGTTATAATCTCCTACTTACGTATAACTAGGGATTATACGGTTCGAGGGGAATTTACATGCCGACTTAAAAACCAAAATTGAAGAAAATAAAAACAGGTCAATTTGGAGGGGAGATTACATTACCCCGTTGTTGTTGCTGGTGGCGTCACCAACGGTAATGGAAATCGCCAATAAGACGGTACCGTTTTCGAGGAAACCAAAACTTTAGCCAATCGAAGCTTAAAAATGTTCTAGTATTATTTACAAAAAGGCTCCAGCTAATTCATAATGTCCAAAAGGTAAAACAAAAGGAAGTTGAAAGTCTTGAACCGGTAATATAATATTTTAAAATTTATTTAAGTCTAATAAAAACAATTAAATATTTCTAAAACAATTGGGTATATTTATAGTGTATCATTATAACCAAGGTCCTGAGAAGTAAAATTGTCAAACATGCAAGTCAGCTCATCAAGTGTATGTACATATGTTCAATAGTCATTTCGAAATTATAAATCTATCGACCGAAGAAATTTATTGCTTAGGTATTTCGTTAATTAATTTAATCAAGAAATAAACTCATAGTTTATGGTCAGCCAAAAAGTCAGTAAAAATCTACTGCACTTCAAATTTTCCTGCCAGTGTGATAAATGATAAAAATAGGCTCGGCCGCCTTAATTAGCTTAACTTTCGGCCTCGCATCTTAAATCTAAATCAAAAATAATTCTTGACTTTGTCGTGGTCGACGTACTTCCTGGCTTTCTCAGGCTAAACGACGTCGTTACTACAAAGATTATTCTAGAATAGTAATAAATGAATGAACCGATCAGAGGTGTCAGTCCAAAAGTGGCCGAACACTTTTTTTCTCAGTGACTAAAGAAAATAATACTTTCTTGTGAATTTACTACAGATAATGGTTTCCGTTCCTAAACACAAGATGTAACCAGAAACTGTTACTTTCTGTTCATGTTATATCAGGTTAATTTGTGTATTTGGGTGTAGGTGGTGAGTTTTGCAGTCACTTTCTAATTAATCTTATCGGCTTGCCTAATTTTAACCAGGGTGACGAGTGTTTCCAAAAATTTTAAATTATAGCAAGCAATTAAATTGTGTTAAAATAGTTTTTACTTAATATTATTGTATTAGTGCAGTTTATTGCTCTTTTTCTATTTCGAATATGGGTTTGTCTGTCGAACATGGGAGAAAAATCTGCATACGTGGTTCGCACAAAAACAACTCTTTATCTAATTTGCAAGCTACCGGAACTCGCCCCGTGCCTCGTTCCGAATATCAGCTTGCGCATTCCGTAAAGTGTCTGTTTCTGTTACTTACCCATAATTACCTAATACTATATTGAATTATTATTTTAAATGCTTCTTCAAATGTCTTCTAATACTGTTAATTAATTTTTAATTTGTTTTTAATAATTATCTATTTTATCACGTGGCTTCAATTTCTAAATTAATTATTGTTATTCGTATTTAGTCATTTTTCTTAAAAATGATACCGTTATAATCGTCCACAGTTTTCCTAAATTTATAGGTACATTTCGCCCCCCCCCCCCGCCCATCGCGAATTTTATAATGAGATTAGTGTCAACCGGTAGAGCTTCGTTAGAGCTGCAATGAACTTCCATAAAAATCGTTTGTATCACACGAGTTATGTTCCGTGTCCAAAAAGACTTTAAAAAAAACCAATTTGAACTGAACTATTTATTTTGAAGTAACAACCTACAGCGATTCTAGCTTACAGTATAATACTTGATGTTTACATGTTATAACAACGTTTATATAAAATAAAAATGCTTATTACAAGATATCATATAAAATTATTATTCAGCATGGAAATTTCTAGAGCGGATTCCATTCTTGCATAGTATATTGAACTTCGAGAATATTCCTGAATGTTCATGATGGTTTCACATAACACCTCCCTCACCAGGACCAAAATTACGGGTTCCGCTAATTTTGTAGGCCGATTTGATCTATTGAAATTCCTTCTCGAATGACCGCCCTTTTCTTCCCCTTTTGGACTAATTTAACTAAAACATAATTAATTATGAAAATCACAAAGATAACATACAATGCGATGGTCCATCCACTTGTCCGATGGAAATAGATTGTACTCGGCATGGTTTTCTCGATTTTGGTTTTAATTTGGTGTAATTTTATGTCTGTTAATTTTAACTCATCTAAATTGATTGGTTCGAGTTGCATTGGTCGAAATTTGATTTCTTCTGCCGATAGATCGAATGTCATGGATAATTTTGGAACTTCGATTACTTCCATATGTTGTTTGGTTTTTTGACTTTTGATAATTTTTGAATGTATTTTCATGTTGCAATTTCCATCCATCGAAATAAGATATGTGCCGTTGAGTGCGATAGATTCCACCTTTGCGTCGCATTCTTGTTTCACGATGTCTTCCCCTTTCGTAATGACCAACCATTGATTTTTGGATATTGATTGAACTTTTGTACCTTTGATGTCGAAATATTCATGGTGGCAATCTTGATAATTTTTGGTGAACTGGGTCAGATGAACTTCGCACGGTGAATTTTCTTCAATGTCATTGGTTTCGAATTCACATATGTAGTGACTTGGATGAATTTCGGTGCACTCCTGATTACTTAGTGCGTAGTTTTGCTCATTAATTAAAAGGAATTTTGCTTTAGGAATGATTGTTGCATAAACGGATTTTTCAAAGATTGGGCAGGAATAAAGGTGGTAATAATTGTATTCAATAGTTTCGACAATTGGTATTTCCAGGATGAAATGTAATTTCGTATTTTGAATGAATATTTTTGTGTGAATAATTTTTTTATATTCGGGATAATTTTCTCTTCTTAATGGCATTGGAAATTTCGTATTGGTTAAAGTTTTTTCAATTTCTAATAGTTCTTCCATTAATTCATCGGGTGTTAAAATAGACGGGTGCATTACTTTCATTTAGCCAAATGTGATTGCTTCTTCAAATTCTTCTAAAATATCTTTGATCGCATTAAACGCTGTTATCAGCTGTTCGTAAATTGACATAATTATTAATTCGTGTTCTGTTTTTGTTCTGTAAACATTTGTAGCGTTGATGATAACTTGCATTGGATACATTTTTTCTTGTAAAATCAGCTGGTTACTTGCTAATTGGTACATACTGTTATTAAACTTTTCAATCGCGTTGGTAGTTAATTTTATTTGTTCTTTCATCAGCAGTTTTAATCCGGTTTGGTTATCCGATAAACTTTTGATTGCATTGTTGTATTTTTCGGCGTCCGTACTATCAAGATTTCCGGTGATGGATTTGATTATTGATCCTAGGCCATCAATCAATCCTCGTTTTTGCCTATTTGACAGTATTGGATCCAAGGCGTCCAGTTTCTTTTTTATTTGTTTTATAAGATGATCTATAAGTTTATTAAAATTTTCCATCTCTCTAGCGTAATCTCTACCATTTTCATGATTAAAATATGCTAACGTTACGTTTCTAAAGTTTCCCACTAAATTGTTGTATTCTACTCTAATTGGTTCTAGATCTACAATCTTAATTAATGTCCAGTAACTATTTTGGTTACTGGCGGACCCCAATCGTGGTGGTAGAATTTCAGGATTTCCCAATAATAATTTCTTTTAATCGTCGTTGTTGTCTGTGCGATTTCTCGATGGTCCAGTTTATTGGTTTCTACCGCAAGTTTTCCTTGATTCATTTTAATTATAAATTGTCGCTTTTTGTCGTTTACTGCTTCTTTGAGAATTGGAATTACTTCTCTCGGTTCGTCGTTCAATCCAGAGTGGATTGTTTCATTTTTGTTTTTATTTTTGTTTTCATTTTCGATTTCATTTTCGATCGCATTTTCCATTAAATCGGCTAGGTTATTGTTTGCTGCTTCTAACATTATTGATCGAATATTTTCAGGAGTAGGTGAAGGTGCTTCTGATGCTTGTAGTTCCGCGTAAAAATCGGGTACGTTTACGATCATTGATACATTGTCGCTATCATCTTCACTCTCTTCAATTGCGTTGATTTGAATTCTTGATAATGCGTCGGCGTTGGTGTTTAATTTGCCTTTTTTATAAATGATTTTGTAGTCGTACTCTTCTAATCGAATTTTCCATCTTGCTAATTTTGAATTTGGTTCTTTTAAATTCATTAACCATACCAAAGGACGGTGGTCGGTGTAAATTGAAAACTTCCTTCCGTATAAATATGGTCGAAAGTATTTTGTTGCCCACACAATACCTAACAGTTCCTTTTCGATGGTTGAATACTTTTGTTCAGTTTCACTTAGCGTCCTTGAGGCATATGCGATTGGTCGATCATTGCCCACATTTCCTTGTGATAGGATCGCACCTAAAGCCACATTGGATGCGTCGGTGGTCAAAATAAACTCCTTATCAAAATCTGGGTATTGAAGTATGGGATCGTTCATTAAAATTTGTTTGCTGTTTTCGAATGAGTTAATAAATTCTTGATTGTGTTCGATTTTTGCTCCTTTCTTTAAACATTTTGTTAAAGGTTTTGTTAATTTTGCAAAATCCTTGATGAATTTTCGATAGTATCCTAATAATCCTAAAAATCCTTTAATTTCTTTTTGAGTTTTTGGTAACGGGAAATTTTTTACTGCTTTAACCTTATCTGGATTTGGTTTGACCCCATTTGGTGTAATCACATGTCCTAGATATGCGACTTCCTTTTGTAAGAATGAACATTTTTCTAATTGAATTTTAAAATTGGAATTTCGTAATCGTTCGAATACTGTTTTTAACTTCTCGATGTGCTCTTGAAGTGATGTAGAGAATACAATGATGTCATCTAAATATACCAAACATTTTTCGTTTTGAATGCCCCTCATTATATTGTCCATAACACGCTGAAACGATGACGGTGCATTTTTTAAACCGAAGGCCATTCTTTTAAATTCGTAATGCCCTCGTTGTGTACTAAAGGCTGTTTTGGCTGTATCTTGTGGGTCCATTTCTACCTGATGGTAACCTGATGCTAAATCGAGCGTGGTAAAATATTGGCTGCGTCCCAATTTGTCTAAAATATCGTTAATATTCGGGAGAGGATATTTATCACCAATTGTTTTTTCATTCAATTTCCTATAATCAATTACCATTCTCCACTTTATTTTTCCGTTTACGTCTGGTTTCTTTGGTACCAAATGTACCGGCGAACTAAAAGGTGAATTGGATTCCTGGATTATATCTTGTCTTAACATTTCCTTGACTTGTCTATCTATTTCCTGCGTTTGGCTAGGTGGTTGTCGATAAGCCTTTGTGTAGATAGGTATTTCGTCTGTTAAATGGATTTGGTGTTTAATTTGGTTAGTGAAGCTTAAAGGTATATCCTCGTGATGAAAAATATCTCTGTATTCAAAACATAGTTGTCTAATTAAACGCCTTTCTTCCGGGTTCATATGATCCATATTAATGTTTTTTAAATTTTCTTTCAATAATTTTTCATAATCTGGGGCGTAATCGATTTCCATTGGTTCAATACTATTTATTTCTATTTGTTCATTAGTTATTGGTTCGACATTTAGTGGTGTTTCAAAACTAATTTTTTGAATTTTATCTGACGAATTTGTAATTGTAGTGATTGCAAAATTATCACGACATTTTACTAATGTTTCGGGAATTTCAATTCCGTTTTTAAGCTTTCGATACCTAATTATACCATCCTGGTTCTTCAAATTTACTGGGATTTTTACTACCTTCTCCATACGTGGTTCAATTGAAATTTGGAAAATTTGTTCTTGTTGGTTATTTTCGAAACAGAGGGGAATATCACCATATTTCGTAATTAAGGTTTTATTTTCAATATCAATTTTCGCATTTATCGTTTTGAGTAAATCTAATCCGATTAGACCATCGTAGTTTTTGTTGAAATCAAAAATATAAAATTTATGTATGAAATTTGTTCCAAAAAGTGTCCTTAAGTTTACATGAGCTACTAGGTCGTGTTGACTAATTTTATGAGCTGTCTGAATTTGGAATGGTTCATAAAATATTTCAGAAGGAAAATATTTGAAGGCTTGAGTTTGATTCAGTAATGATCTCGAAGACCCCGTATCGATCATCAATTTAAAATTAAGAATTGGAATTTTTATATAAGCTAATTTTGACTGTGTTATCGAATTGATATTGATTTTTGTTATATCGACTATGTTTGGTTGTTCGTATTGGAAACCTCGCGAAAATTTCGGTTATCTTCATCATAATTTCCGATTTCTTCTGGTGGAATTTCGTTGTCATAAACTTCGTAATTTTCAAATTCTTGATTTTCGTCGTATGAATCGAAGTTACTGTATTCTTCAAAAATTTCGTTTTCTTCACCCAATTCGTAAGTTGGTCCTATATTTTGATGAAATAATTCTTCAGAAATCCATTTACGTGTTGGTGGTATCGTTTTTCTTGAATTTGCTGACGATGTATCCATGGGTTCAACTGCCTGGTAAGGTCGTTGAGATTGTTGTCGGAAATTAGAGCTTGTTTGATAAGCATTTACTCGTTGACTATTATTAGTAGGTCGATTAAAAGTATGTTGAAAATTACGTTGACCTCCCTGGTTTATTTGATTTGGAAATTGTCGAAATGTTGAAAAATTTGATTATGGAAATCTCGAAAAATTCCTTTGTGGATTAAAATTTGGTGGTTTAACAATTTTTGGTCGGTGAAAATTTTGTTTACTTTGGTTTGGGAAATTTTGATTTGGAAAATTCGAAAACATCTTATTTACTATCGGTGTATAAGAATTATTATGTGTTAAATTTACGGGTTGTTTTCTTTCTATGGGATTGTACTGACGTTGCAAGTTGAACGTACTTGTTTTTGCTTGAGCGTAAGCAAAATTTTCCTCTTCTGTTAAATGCCCTAACGCTTCTTCTAGACTTTTTGGATTTTTAAGCCTTACCACCAATCCAGTTTGACCTTGCAAACCTTGTAAGAAAGTTTGCAATGATAAATCATCATAGATTTGGGTTTTAATTCTTTTCACGTCCGGTGCTGTTTCGTCTAATTGTAACCTGGCTAATAGTAAACATCGAACATCTTGACACCTCATTCCAAATTGGTACGATGATTCCGTTTTGAATGGTTTAAGAGACATTAGATCACGTAACAAGCAGTTCTCATCTCGCTGATCACCAAAATGTTGAATTAACAATTTTTTAATTTCACCCCATGAAGTGGCATTTTCTCGATTTCCGATGAGTGTCAATGCTCTGCCTTCTAATTTACTTAGGATGATGTAAACTAGATGTTTGTTTGTATCTGACGGTGTCGTTGTACCGAAGGAATTTAATAAGTATTCACATGCGTTTACAAATATGGATAATGTTGCTGGATTTCCGTCGTATTTTGGAACTGTATCGATGTGCATTTTTTCTATTTTTGCCATTGTCTCGATTTGTTGATTTAAATTTAAATTTGAATTGTTTTGTATATGTTGGTTAAGGGTTTGATTTTGTTCTTGTATAATTTCGTTGGTTAAGGATAGGTTTGATAATGGGTTTGCAATTTCGGATTCAGACATGGGATTATTTAGATAAATTTGAGCAAAAACTTACGCAATGTAAACAAAGAGCGTTGCTAATCTCTTCATCACCGGTAGTTCTTCTCGTGGGTTATTTTCTTCTTCCTCCTTGATTTGGTAGGTTTTCTTCTTTATTTTTTGTTTATTTCTTCCTCCTTGATTCGGTAGGTAAATCTTCTTTTAAACACTTTTGTTTTAAATTTGATTATTTAATTTATGCGAACGGCTTTTCCGTTTATTTAATTTAATTTTTTATTTCACTTATCACTATCTTATCACTAAGTTCTGTCAGTTAATCGTTGATACGAAAAAGGTTTTTGGAATTTTACCAGTGCCTTTCTGACATCCGTCCCGACTGCGCCAGTTATGTTCCGTGTCCAAAAAGACTTTAAAAAAAACCAATTTGAACTGAACTATTTATTTTGAAGTAACAACCTACAGCGATTCTAGCTTACAGTATAATACTTGATGTTTACATGTTATAACAACGTTTATATAAAATAAAAATGCTTATTACAAGATATCATATAAAATTATTATTCAGCATGGAAATTTCTAGAGCGGATTCCATTCTTGCATAGTATATTGAACTTCGAGAATATTCCTGAATGTTCATGATGGTTTCACATAACACACGCATCGCGAATTTATTCCCTAAAATATTGTGGGGGGGGGGGAGGCTATAAAAACGGCAGCTCCCTCCCATCGCACATTTTTGTATATAATTGATGTCAATCGTTTGAGCTCCATTGAGCGTCCATAAAAATCGTTTGTACCCCAACGATAAAAATGTAAGAGCGTTTAAAAGAATGGGAAATTGAGTGATATTTGACAGCCGCCCCCCATCGCAAGTATTTTTATGAAATTTGTGTCAATAAATCGAGAATCGTTTAAGCTCCAATGAGCTTTTATTAAATCATTTGTAACCCAAATGTAACAAGGGAGTGACATTTCACCGCCCACCCCCCATTGCGAAACCGTTTTTCGACGGTAAGCATAAGAACCGGAGGGTGAGGGGTTGGACAAATGTGAGGTCCGCGTAAAAATCCCATTTTTGGGATAGTGAAATAAATTTTAGCTAAATTCCTGCTTGTTTGATTCCAATTTTTATTACAGCCATAAAAATTTTTTAAAATTAAAAATTAATGAATAGGTTTTTTTTTAGTTTAAAAGGTTAAGTTCGATTTTAGACAAATGAGGGGGGTCTTTGATCTGTAGCTATAGAAAGTTCCTGGGGAGGGAGAGGGTTGAAAAGTCAGAAAAAATGCGAACATCCTTTACAGACGACCTCTTAATAATAGATTCGAAGTTTGTGAAATGAGAGCAAACGCACAACACATACATAGGAGAGAGGTCGCCAACGTCCGGGAGACCGGATATGGCACTTGAAGAAGAAGAAGATAATAATCTAAGAAGAAATTTCACTTGCCATGTTCAATTTAGTAGATACTCGTACAAAAAAATAATCGGCAAAATAAACTGTATAATAATTCAGTATAGGTGAAAATGTGAAAACTATTAATATTTGTGAAAATTCAATGTGACGCTCGTAGGAAAAACTTAAGTTTTCCGGTAGCCTATATTTGGATTCTTCATAATCAAACGCCTTAATAATGCATGGATTCAAAATATCGAGGTTCATTTTGCCCCCCCCCCCCCCATCGTAAATTTTTTAATGAGATTAGTGTCAAAAGTTGAGCTTCGTTTGAACTCCAATCGGCTTCTATAAAAATCGTTTGTACCCCGAAGGCTTTAGTTAAAAATTCAATTATTGATAACAATTTTGGGGGGGGCTGTAGAATTGCTTTTTTTAATATGTGATTTTTTTTAATAAAGTTGCTGTCAATAGATAGAGAATCGTTTGAGCTCCAATGAATTTCCATAGAAATCGTTTGTACCCCAAAGGTGTTAGAGCGTTTCAAAGATTGTGAAATTGCATCTTTTACCAACATCGAACATACCTTAAACATACCTTAAAATCAAATACTATTCGAATGGATTTCTAAGTTTGATATATATTTTCAGGGTTGTTAGGAGCTTTTAAAAAAATTGATAGATGTAATTTTTCATGTTTCTTAACCGAAAAACAGCCTATTTGATCGTAAAGAATATATTTTTTGGATCATCCTGTGTAAATGAGCCTCATGAGCAACAAAATTTAGATATACAGTGGCGGCCACACAATTAACAACGGTTGCTATATAAAGAAATTTCAAAGTTTTTATTTGTATACTAGGGGGGCTCTGCCCCCCTGGCCGCCTTCGGCGGCCCAACCCCCTTGGGCCGCTTCGCAGCCCAATATTCCCGGCCGGTTTACGGTTGAACCACCCCCATTGGATTTTGGGGGAGGGGGAGTGGCAAGTATTAACCTGCACGCACTTAGGCCACTCTACCGGACCCATTGTACTGCTTCCACTTTGTTGCTCACCCCCAGCCTGACCCACAATGTCGACACTGCTAAGTATGACCGCAGCCGTTAGGCGGTCTCTCGCCCTCACCACCGACCAAAACTCCCCAACAATGGCCGGCACCACGAACCAGGGACGTCCGTTCGATGACCGAGTTCTGAGAAGTTCCGCGATTGCGTAGTCGATGGGGAGTAGGGGTGATTTTTTTTTATTACCCTGTTTGACATATTAGATCAGCTCAAATCAGGGGGACCGCCGGTTTAACGTGCCCTCCGAAGCACGAAGACGGTTCATTGGAGGAAAGAAAGTCCGAAAGTAAATTGACTCCTACTGGACTCGAACCAATGCCTTTAGCATCAGTAGTCGATTATATATATGATGAGATAAATGAGAAATCTTGCGAGTTATAAAACTTCTTTCCATACGACATTTTTTTGTTATGTCGCTTGTACTTTGAATTTGTATTCCATCCTTTGCTCGACATCTTGATAATGCTACATATAACTGTCCGTGACTAAACAAAGGCCTATCGACATTTATACCAACTTTGTCAAAGCTCTGCCCTTGACATTTATTTATAGTTATAGCGAATGCCAACACTATCGGAAATTGTCGTCTATGTAGTACAAATGGTAATCCGCTTGCAGATGTATCGCCAGTATCCAATTTGGATCCTGGCGATAATTTGGACAGTTTAACTTTTCCATTATGACAAAAACTTTTCTTGCAAAATTCATTTTTCCAAAAAATAGCATAACAATTTGAACATTTCTCGGTCATTTCACCCGCATCATGAGGAGTTACGATTCCAAA
The DNA here is from genome assembly GCA_932274525.1 of Podabrus alpinus. Classification (NCBI taxonomy): domain Eukaryota; kingdom Metazoa; phylum Arthropoda; class Insecta; order Coleoptera; family Cantharidae; genus Podabrus; species Podabrus alpinus. The sequence goes on from OW026457.1 coordinate 17,302,667, forward strand.
ACAGTGACTAGATCTGTCGATGATCGCTGTAGCGCTCTTCTTTTTGTGCTTCTTTCAGTTGAAGGTTTTGCTGGTGGTTTTAATGTTGAAAGTTCTTGTTCCTCTTGTAATTGTACCGATTCTAAAACAGTAGCCAGATCTGTCGATGGTTGCTGTAGCGTTCTTCTTTTTCTGCTTCTTTCAGTTGAAGTTGTTGCTGGTGGTCTTGATTGTTGAAGGTTCTTATTTCTCTTGTAGTTGTTGCTGTCGAGTTTTGTGTTTTCTCGAACGTTCTGTAGATGTTTTTCGTCTTTTTTTTCTTTCTGTGTACTTTCAGTATCTGAGGATGTATCCCGTTGTGGTCGCACTCCTTTGTTTGCTTTTATTCCATCTGTTCTTAGAATTAAAGAAGCTCCGCTAATTATAACAGTCGGAAAACGTAAAATCCTTTTTTGGTTAAAGATAACTTTTAAATGAGTCCTCATCTCTAGTCGAAACTATGTATTAACCGTCAGGATCTCATTAAATTTTGTGATATGATCAAAGTTGAAAGGTAATGATTAGATGTTAACTCTCGAACAGCTATTGAATTTAAAGGTAGAATGGTAGTAATTTTTGGACAATAGTATTAAATTATTTTTTACTTCAATTACTTTTATAGTACTTAATTCTCCAAATTGTGATCGTGATAGTACAACTTCTTTAACTTACCTAATATATAGACATCAACGTCCTATAAATATATATATAGGCTATAATCCTATGATACGGTGATCCAATGATCCGGTGATCCGAACAAAGCAATAATCTGATTATCTGATTACGGGTCAGATAATCCGTACTCTTTTACTCCATATAAGTAAAACATAAAACTTTATGTGCAAACTTTTTATGGAATGTTTTTGAATAACAATTTTAAATCAAATTAATGATTGGTTCTTTTTTTTAACCAATAGCCAATGAAATTGCAAAACGTTTCATGGATAAGGGATTATCAACCTTATATTTTAAAACGAAGAAAATCTTGGAGAACTACCTTTTAGGCTTCTATACAAAGTATAACCAGAAGCCTTATGATCTAGCTCCGTGTCCGTCTGTCTGTCTGTCCGTCTGTCTGTCTGTCCGTCTGTCCGCATAATTCAAAATCATACAGAGCGTTTCAAATCGTACTCTGTGTGTATAGAGGTCTAAGAACTGGGTAGCCAGTGCGCTACTTTTAGGCTTCTATACAAGGTATATTTATGATTAGGGCCAATTTATTTGTCAAATTGTCTTGACGTTTCTTCGGCGAATCGCCCATGAAAGCTGCGGGTCTCGCGGAAGGAGGAACAACCGGTAAAACCGTCACGATCATCCACTCGGGTCGTGAGTATTTCGGATCCATTCCCAGGGCGCTGCAATCTGCGTCGCTAATTTGTCTGAAGATATGCCTTCCGCCAACAAATACTTTTTAGGCTTCTATACAAAGTATAGCAAGAAGCCTTATGATCTGGCTCGGTGTTTGTCCGTCTGTCCGTCCGTCCGTCTGTCCGCATAATTCAAAATCATACAGAGCGTTTCAAATCGTGCTGGAAATACTGTGTGTATAGAGGTCTAAGAACTGGGTAGCCAGTGCGCTACTTTTAGGCTTCTATACAAGGTATAGAAAGAAGCCTTATGGTCTGGCTTCGTGTCGGTCCGCATGTTTCAGAGCCAATCATAACGTTGATCAACTGAAACGTTGTTATATTGTAAATACTTCGTCTATATAGTATTGCGTTAATCTGTTAATCCGTTGATTCGATTCGCTAATGCAATTTATTATTATTACAGGTTAGATGATGTTTTGTATTGCTTTCATCAGAATCAAAATCGGAATCGGAAAAGTCGCTGCTAGAATAATTGCTTGAGTTGTTCATGTTTATAAATTAGTGGTACTTGCTATATCGATTCCTTTTCAAAAGTATTACCTAAATTTTAAATACAAATTGTAACCTATATAGTAAATTGTTGATCCTTTGATACGTTGATACATTGATACGTTGATACATTGATACGTTGATACGTTGATACATTGATACGTTGATACGTTGATACGTTGATACATTGATACGTTGATACATTGATACGTTGATATATTGATACGTTGATACATTGATCCGCTGATCTGTTGATCTGTTGAGCCGTTAATCTGTTTATCCATTTATTGCATTATCTGCTTATCCGTTATTTGTATTTTTATCTTTTGAACAATATATTCACACCGTTAAGAAATTGTATGTAAAATTACAATCATTAGCAACTTTGTGACCAATTTTTCTTCAGCATAGCGCGAAATCGTATCTTTCTTCAGTATTTATCACATCGAAAGTCAGCAATTATGGTACAATCTATATTACGAACGTAACTTATATACCATGCTTTAAAAATAATATTTTCGAAGCATGTTATATCACGTTACTTGGTTCGGACGATGCTATTTTAGGGTTTTGATATCATAGATATCAAAAAACTAATATTTTTTAATCAAAATCAAATTAATTAAAAAAAAATCTTGTAGCTGGTGTGTTATGGTAGTGTTATATCTACGAGGGCTGGGAAATCGAGTATTCGAATACTCGATTCTAGGTAATTTGTTCGACAGCGTTATGTGCGACAGAAATTTGTTTGAAAATGCCCTGTCGATTAAATGTTCAGTCGTACAAATGCTGAGTTGGACGAATTTCTCTCGAACAAATTACCAACTACGGCATATTCAAACATTTGAATATCCCACTAATATTTAAGTGTTTTACTAGGTTTAAGATGATAATTTCATTATTAATAATTAATTTTAATATTATTAATAATAATTATTAATTTAACACAAGCGGCCTGCCGGTGTCGCGAGTAAACAGTCGACTAGTCCAGACGTGTTTTTGTTTTTCCAAGCAAAAATGTAATCAGTGACATTTACAGCCGTATTCACCAAGCTCTGTTAAGTTGCTAACAGAGAGTCAAGTCAATAACAGTCTGTTAATGTGATATATTTGTATTCACCAATGACTTTTAGCAGTTACCAGTCTGTCAAGTCGTCTGATAAGTTAACAGAGCAATATTGGGCTGTCAACATAGGTAACAGACTGATAAGTAATATTTTTATGTGTCAATATTGTAGGTTATAATTATTATTGACATTTGTTTTTGGTATGTATTTAAGGTTAACTTTTTTCCGCGAAATCAGTTAAAGCTAGTTTTACACGGTTTTACCAACAAAAATTCTAGTTACTTTTAGGCTTCTATACAAAGTATAACAAGAAGCCTTATGATCTGGCTCCGTGTCTGTCCGTCCGTCTGTCCGTCCGTCCGTCCTCATAATTCAAAATCATACAGAGCGTTTCAAATCGTGTTGGAAATACTCTGTGTGCATAGAGGTCTAAGAACTGGGTAGCCAGTGCGCTACTTTTAGGCTTCTATACAAAGTATAACAAGAAGCCTTATGTAGGCTTCTATACAAGGTATAGAAAGAAGCCTTATGGTCTGGCTTCGTGTCCGTCCGCATGTTTCAGAGCCAATCATAACGTTGATCAACTGATACGTTGTTATCTCTTATTATAAAAGGCCAAGTCTTTCTTTCTTTCTGTCCGTCCCACGGAAATACCCGAAGCAAACCGAACCGAACCGAACGCACAACGTATCATCGGATCAACGTATCATCGGATCAACGTATCATCGTATCAACGTATCATCGTATCAACGTATCATCGTATCATCGGATCAACGTATCATCGTATCAACGTATCATCGTATCAACGTATCATCGGATCAACGTATCATCGTATCATTTTGTCTATATAGGTAAGTCTATTTCCAAAAAAGCATTATGTGAACTTCCATAATGGATAATGAAAATTTTGAAAATCCTGCTGCAAAGCGACGACGATTGAATCGTGAGAGAAAAGCACGTACAAGAGCTAATAACACAGAAGAACAGCTTCGATCACAGCGACAAGCTAACGCTCGGTCTCATGCGATACGTCGACAACGTGAAACTTTGGAACAAACTCAAGCGCGGCAAGCTGCTGACGCTCGGTCCCATGCGATACGTCAACAACGTGAAACTTTAGAAGAAACTCAAGCGCAGCAAGCTGCTGACGCTCGGTCCCATGCGATACGTTGATCCGATGATACGTTGAACCGATGATACGTTGATACGTTGATACGATGATACGTTCATCCGATTGGTTATGAAATTATCCGTTATGCGTTCGGTTCGGTTTGCTTCGGGTATTTCCGTGGGACAGACAGAAGGAAGGACGGACTTGGCCTTTTATAATAAGAGATTTTTCACCTATATAGGAAATTTAAATACGTTGATACGTTGATCCGATGATACGATGATACGTTTATCCGATTGGTTATGAAATTATCCGTTATGCGTTCGGTTCGGTTTGCTTCGGGTATTTCCGTGGGGCAGCCAGAAGGAAGGAAGGACTTGGCCTTTTATAATAAGAGATGAGAACAACATTAAATAAATAAACAAAAAACTTACATATATTTTTTTAAATTAAATTAAACTTAATCAATATTTAAAATTTTTTTACTTATTTTAAACTAGATGATACCCCGTCCGAGGACGGGCAGCTAGAAGGACGGGCAGCTACCCAAGGTAACTTAAGTTGAATGAAGATTAAGGAAAGCTCTCAGTGCAATCCAAAAGCCATATGACCTTGGGTAGCTGCCCGTCCTTCTAGCTGCCCGTCCTCGGACGGGGTATCATCTAGTATTTTAAATACTTCGTCTATATAGTATTGCGTTAATCTGTTAATCCGTTGCTTCGATTCAGTAATGCAATTTATAAATACGCAAATGTTCGAAAGAAATTTACTAAGTTAAAGATATTTTCGAAGAGGTCTCCCTATATAAACTACTTGTTTTACTTTGATGTGAAAAAATAATTTTTTATTGATGTGGTTAGTGAAGTTAAGTTATAAATAAAAGAGAAAGGAGAGGATTGGTCCACCTCAAAAAAAGGACCATACATTACAGAGAAGTAAAATTTTTTTTATTTTACTTTGATGTGAAAAAATAATTTTTTATTGATGTGATTAGTGAAGTTAAGTTGTAAATAAAAGAGAAAGGAGAGGATTGGTCCACCTCAAAAAAGGACCATACATTACAGAGAAGTAAAGTTTCGAATAGAATGGAAAAGTTTGATTGTTATTACTTATATAGTAAATGATAATTACCAACCGCAAAAAATTTAATTGGTGCAGATTATCTGATTATGTGATGTTACATTATATGGCGATCAAAACTAACCAGATAATAACAACTTTCCACACCAGAAAGGTAGCTGTATAGAAGCCTACGAACTGCCGCTAAAGCGAGTTCCACCTTGTTTAAATTAATAAATCGATGTTTACCAATTTTGGTTTTTAATTTATATTGCATTCCCTTTGACTTATATAGAATTTTTTATTGGTTGTCAGATTATCCTATTATCGAAAACGTTGCATAAAATCGTTGCATGAAATCGTTGCATAAAAACGTTGCATAAAAGCGTTGCATAAAAACCCTTATCTTTTTATATATATAGAGTAGATATGAATATATTGCTATGCTGACGTAGCCTCACGTTGGGCTAGCTAAAATTGCTGTGAAGGCCTTTGCCTCCCCGGAGCTAAACGTTTTAATGTTAATACCTTTTACGAGTGTACGTAAAAGTACCTCGTCAATAGAAATGTAAGCAAATTATTCTTGACAAATACAAATAAAATAAATTGATGCCTCGGCTTGACTATTTCGGATAGCACAGACTTACCTTTTCCCACGCTGGGTTCTTTCCTTAGCCAAATCTTAAATGCAATATTGTGGCTTTTGGAATAATCATACACAAATTATGCTCCGTTTTATACAGCAAATCGTTTTTTATTATGAATTTCAAATTGTAAAAGATTAAAGTTAATAAAATTCTTATCTCTAATGACAAAGATCTTAATTCTATGATAAACCTAAACGTTTTCCCGCACGTGTGAAGTTAATCGTCAATTTGCACAAAATTTTTATGTTTTTAATAATTTTGAATGGGACGGTACCTTTTATCTGGTGTAATTCTATTTGTTCGGTTCATATACCATGAAATTATGCAGTGGTATTCGTTCGATGACCTTCAAGGGTGTGGAATCTATCTGGATTGAAATTCCTCGTGGTAGCTTATGTTTGTATCGTGACCAAAGTTTTCGTTCAAAATAACAGTGAATCTTCTCAATTTTGCACAAATTTTCACTTCGTAAATACGTAAGTATAATGTTCTTTCAATTACTAAACTTTTTATTCACTTTCTTAATCAAATTTTATTATATTTTTAACTTTTTAGCTGGACACACCAAATTTTTACCACCATTTATTTTTATTAAGCAATCAACAACCTTTCTATTGTTTTTACCATAGCTACTGGTCTTTTCAAGGCACTTCTGATTTCGTTTTATTGGTCGATGTAAAATCGATATTTTTGCGTTATAATTTTCCAGGTTCGTACTTAGCCCAAAATAATTTGTAAAATTTTTAATAAAATTTTTATGTTTCAGATTAATTTGAAGTATTAGCATCTCCTGTGGTCTTCCAGTAAACTTTTGAAGAAAATGTTTTTCGCATTCGTGGTACATTGAGTTACGAAGCACTTTGATACATGTAAAATTTTGTTATTTTAAAAGTTCTACGTTTCAAACATTTTTATAACTAATACTTTGAACAATTGTTTTTGATTTCAAATTACATTTCTAATAACTACTTAAATTAATTTACAATTTTAACAAACCCTTATTTTATAAACAGAATTAAAACGTTGCATTTGAATTTACCTTGTTTTCTCATTCCGTGGCCTCTTTTCTTCATGTAAAATTTATGACGTTAAAACAAATCTTTGGTGTCGGATAAAACCCTTTCGTTTGAACAAATAAGTCTCGTGCTACCTTTGTTAATAAATTAAAAACTTTGAATCAAAACGTGATCATTTCTATTGACGTGGTAGTGGTACATTGCAATATGTAAGAAAATCGGTAATAATCGCACTTTCGATGAAATATGATCGCAAGTTAATTCGGCAAATGTTACTAAAAGTAACGTAACGTCGATTTAATTCTTTATGTCAGGTTTAATTCGAGTGGTCGTGGTGGTTTGGTTTCTATTAGGTTGTTTTTTTAGTTCAATAATGTAGTTTTTTATATAGTGTTTTTAGTTTTAGTTGGTACACCTTTAATAAGGATAATCTCCTTTAATAAGGATAATCTCCTTTAATAAGGATAATCTCCTTGGTCAGGGCGGATTAGTGTCAATAATTTTCTCCTTCTTGATACGACGATCCGATGATACGATGATCCAATGATCCGATGATACGATGAAAGCAATAATCTGATTACGGGTCAGATAATCCGTACTCTTTACTCTATATAAGTAAAACATAAAACTTTATGTGCAAACTTTTCATGGAACGTTTTTGAATAACAATTTTAAATCAAATTAATGATTGGTTCTTTTTTTTAACCAATAGCCAATGATATTGCAAAACTTTTTATGGATAAGGGATTCCCAACCTTATATTTTAAAACGAAGAAAATCTTGGAGAACTACCTTGTTAAATTGATAAATCGATGTTTTCCAATTTTGGTTTTTAATTTATATTGCAGTTGACTTATATAATAGATTTTTTTGTTGGTTGTCAGATTATCCCATTATCGAAAACGTTGCATAAAATCGTTGCATAAAACGTTGCATAAAAACGTTGCATAAAAACCCTTATCTTTTTATATATATAGAGTAGATTTATGATAAATTCATGTTGAAATTACATCATAAAATATTGTACAACGTTGTATCGTTGTTATATACCATTCTTTTTGAGCACTGGATGTGGTCTGCAACTTGCCTATAAGACCATCCTATTCTAATCAAATTCAAAATTATTTTCCCAACTTCTGGCGTGAAATTTTTTTGCTTTTCCATGTTGAAATGAATTACACGATTTTTATTACAAGACTGGCACTTATATTATTTTCTTGTTCTAAAGTATCAATTTTCATTTGTTTTTATCAATCTATTACATATTAAATACGGCGTTGCTAATTATGCGGTCGTAAAAATTTTGCTGAAATTGTTAAGATACATAATATGTATTTACACTTTTGCTGAAAAGAAAAATTAAAAAGATATGTTTTAATTAGAATCGTCTTAAGGTGTATCATCATTTAAATAAAAAATAAGAGGCTGATAAGAACGTTTTTTATTAATATTTTAATAATGAATGAAAATGACATCGTTGTTAATTAGGTGGCCGCCAATGTATGTACCTTTTTCTATATATTTTTTTATGTGTATAGCTTTATTATTAATTTATGCGTTAATCCGATTCGTTAATATACGGACAGAAAACATATTTATAATTTATATTTTTTGGATCACCCTGTATCCTTCCGAAATTTATTCAATTGTATCTAGTGAAGCGGTCGGGTTCTTTCCCGTTAAATTTCAAACGCAAGTGTTTTCTTATATTCAATACCTATTAGAAAAACAAAAAGAAGCAAAGTTTGGAAATGTTGGGAACGTAACCAAAAAGCTCGAAAACTAATTGAGCTTCAGATTTTAACATTCGCGTATCCGAAGCGCACTTTTAAAAATTATATGCGCTTTAATACAAGTTTAGTATTTTAGAAAATGTCCAAATATAAGTACGTAAATTTTAAAATTGCATGCTAGATATTTCAATTTTTAAAAATGCTTCCGACGCGACGGAGAAAAATCGCGCTAATCGGAGTCACAGGGGGGGTTTCCGAAAGTTTAATAGTATTTTAGTGTGCGTTGGTTAGTGCTGTATTGAAACGTTATGAAGAAGAATCTCGAAATAGCATTTTCTTTTTTGAATCAAAGGCATGTTTTAGCTCTTCTGCCCCACTGTGCATCGCTCCGAGCAAGTAACGCGCAGAATTTTAGTGTTGCTGATAACACAATTATAAGTGATTTTATTTTTTAACGTTAAAAAGGAAACGAGCATCATAGTCGATAAAAATGGTTTGCTAATCCATAGTACTGGTGTGAGTTTCTTGCGAATTATTTGTAGTAGCAAATAAATTTTAAAATTTTTTGATCAAATTGCTATCAATCGATCGGGAATTGTTTGAGCTACAATGAGCTTCCATAAAAATCTTTGTACTGCAAAGGTAACAAAGTTACAGCGTTTGAAAGAGTATAAAATGAGTGACATTTTACCGCCCCATTGCGAATATTTTAAAAAAATTAGTGTCAAACGTTTGAGCTTCCTTTCAGCTCCAATAAGCTTTCATAAAAATCGTTTGTACCCCAAAGGTAAAAAAAGTTAGAGCGATTGAAAGAGTGTGAAATTGAGGAAATTGACGATTTTTATGAAAGACCATTGGAGCTCAAACGATTCTCGATCGATGGACACCAATCTCATAAAGAAATTCGCGATGGGGGGGGGGGGAGGTAGCGGTGAAATGTCACTCGATTTCACACTATTTCAACGCCGCGACAGTCTGTCGCGTACTGTTGGCACTTTCGCCATGTATATTTATATTTACCAGTACTAAGTACCAAATAAATAATACAGGGTATACAAAAATAAAAAACAAGATACAGGGGAACTATAAAACTTGCAATGTATCGTATCGCCTTTTATCAATCTTTACACAATCGCTGAGTCGTCTTGTTGGATGGGGTAAGCGTCCTCGTTGAACTACCTGGAAGGAAAAGCTGAACATAAAAATATGGGATGCGGAAACATGCTTTTAATCAGGATTTTCTTTTTTGGGTGTGTAGTTAAACAGTTCTCGGAGAACCATTTTCCACCGCTTGCGTATAAATTCCACAACGGACTCCACCTTTGAGTGGATCCTTTGATATCAGGATGCGCCAGATATGGAACCTATTAATCTAACATCTAATAGCTTATGTAAAGCTACATGAGGTAAAATTATATATATCGTTTATAAAATGACAAGACATAACCAAAATAATAAATTGGTGCATTGAATTTAAATGAAATTACCAACATACTGTGTGGCTTATTTTGTGTACAAGATATCCTTCCTTCTTTCCTTTGAGTCATCGACTGTCTTTGTGGTCGTTTTATCCATGAGGCACTTCCAACGAGCTTTGAGGTAATTTTGTAATCAAGCGCGTTTTAGGTTATTTTACACAACGTAGGGTATTTTAGATAGAAACGAACGAGGTGCGCTCGTTTGGGCCTGAAGTTCTGTTTGCGTTTAGGAAGGTGGGAGTGCGAAATTTGAAAACTTGTTTGCAAAATTACAGTCTCATGGAAAAGTACTCTTAAACTCAATTCGTATTAGAAAATTGGGTTGAAGGGTTGTAACTTTCAATAGGGGTCATGTCTATATTGCGGTCAAAAATTCAATTATATACGAGTACAACATAATTCCGTAGTTGGTCAAATAATCTTTCAAAATACTGTCTAGGTTCCTACGACGCCGACACTACACTTTTTAATGCTGATTTTTGACAACTCTTCTTTATGCAAATTCTTTCTCGTATGCATATTACCAACTGCAAATGATATAAAACAACCTCTATATAAAAGGAATAAAGATATATATTTGGTACAATTTAATACCCATTATCGCAAGAAGTATAAGAAGATCTACGTAACTTAATTTTTATAATATGGATATGGAAGAAGAAGCTGAATTTTTACGTTTAATTGATGAAACCATTATGCCGGACTTTGACGATGGAAAGGTAATATAAATAATTCTGCATTTCTAATACATTTCAGAGGTTGCCACTGATTTCATTTTATTTAATATATTCTATAATGTACAATTTACATAAGAAAAAAATCGTGCAAACGCTATAATAAGTATGTTCTAGACAAGCTAATAAGTTAGTCGGATTCTGTAATGTTATGTAGGTCTTGGCCTGCATGTTTTCTGACAAATAGCGGCACTCTAAACAATTAAAAAGCTCGGCCAAAAAGTCGCCATCTGTTGGTAACTCAAAATAACGAATCTCATTAGTTTGTATTATAATTCATCTTCTTCCCAATCGTTATTAATTTATCTATTGCTGCTTGTACGCCTCTCCCCATGAAGTGGGAGGGTATGACAACACCTTACCACAATGGCTAAGGACGAATTGGTAGTGGAGCAGCGGCCAGCGGCGTAATTTTTAAATTGGTAATCACGCGGTCACACATCCAAGTGCATGCCGCTAATAACCTTGTTTGACGATCCGTAATCTTCATATAGTTATGCATTGCGCTACGTCGTTGATTTTATATTTTTTTACTAATTTATTTATTGTAATTACCAAACTACAACCTAACCCAACTAAAAATTCTAACTAAGCAATACTTTCCAGGGGCTGCAGTAGTTTTATTTAATTTTATTTAAATTGCAGAATTACGATGCTGTACGCACGATGATCGCAGTCGCTGGATCAAATTATCACGAAGGAATGGAGCAGTCAGAATTCGACTATTATTTACATAACTTGCAGAGAGTCGATCCATTGCAAACCTTCGAAGATGACAGGTATGGCGGTCTATTCATGGAAGCAATATTTATGCTTATCAGGAAGAAGTAAGTATACTTTAACTTAATACGCAAACTGTTATCAATATCCAATTATCCTACAAACTACGTATAATAATCATCAATTAATATTAATTATTTTTAGCATAAAATGTGAAGCAATATTACACTACATCATAGATCATAAAAATGTAAAATCACATGAAGAGCATATTGTTCATCCCGCTTATGAGTCTATAGCCTTTAAATTGATTGAAAGGGGAGCTAACATACATTACATGGATCCTCACGGTTTAAATCTTCTACTAAGTTCAGCATTAGAGGGATTCCCAAATGTGATTAAGTATTTACTGAAAGAAAATTTTGATGTCAATCATGTCAATTATCAATCGTTAAATGCCTTGCATTGTGCTTGTTGTTGTGGTGAATTGGGTGTTATTGAAATATTACTTCAAACCGATATAAATTTATATGTGCGTGATCACACTGAACAAACACCCATAGCACTGGCAATCACTACTGAACAGTTTGATGCAGCCTCATTAATTCTTAGATCAAAACTAGCTGAAAATTTGACGTTTGATTTAGCACATGAACTATTTTATTGCTTGTGCACACAAAACCCCGAAACTGTTGATTCGATTAAACTAGATTTATTTTTGTTATTATGGGAGAAAATACTGAAAAGTTTTAGTTCCTCGATTCAACCCAATTCCAAGAAACAGGCGATCCTTTCGATATATTTAAATAATACGGTCTATCGATCAGAAAAATGGTTTACCGCTTTAAAAGTCATCTTAACATCAACGATTGCAGCAAAATTATTGGAAGAATTTGCTGCTTTCGAGGGGGAAAGTATTTTTGCGAAATTGATGGAAAAATTTGATCAAGTTGGTGTCGAACGAGAAAATCGTATGGAACTAATAAAATTATTATTGCATTTGGGTGTGAAGCCAAGTTTAAACGACTTAGCTAAAACACTGTTATATTTAAAGCGCGCAGAAGAATTTGATGTTCTGAGCTTAGCTCTTCCAGATGGTTGTCTTGCAAATGGTGATTTAGAAGAAGAAAATCAAATGCAATACGTGGCAAGTGTATTGTGTGGCCTACGCGATCAATTGGATTTTAAAAAGTTGGAAAACTTTGACAAAAACTTTTACAATTATCTTACGGAATATTTTACCCCAACTTTAAATGATGCTTTAGAAGATGTTATTAAGATACCCAATGTTATGTCGCTGAAAGAATTAAGTAGGAACGCAACTAGAAAATTAGTAATAAAAAATTCAAAAATTCTGTCACCAAAACATTTTACAGATTTTGTGAATTCATTGCCAATTCCAAGAATGCATAAGAATTTTTTGAAGTTAAAAATACCTCTTAACCAATTTTAGTTAAATTGTTTTGTAATTTTTTTTTTATTTTAATAAAGTTTTCCTTATTAAGTTATTTATTTATATGGAGACGGTTATGATCGGAATGTTAGCGTGATCAACTTCTACTTCAAGGTTCTCTGGTATAACTCTGGATGCTGTCTAAAGATTTTGGAGCGTCTTCGGAGGGCACTACCCCTTTATGATAAAAATGCATCGTCGTCATCATTGCGTTATCACGCCCAGCTAAAACTGCCATCAAGTTACACTATACAAACACCTGCACTATGAATAATTTTTAAATCTTATTTTATTACAATCAACGCAACTTGGAGTGGCGTTACGTCTTATCGAAAAATTGGCCTCCTTTACAATTAAACGAAGCTAGTGTATAGTGAATTTTCTAATCTGATTCTTTCGGTTTAATCTGAACTAAATTTTAGCTGTAAATCTATATTTTCGACAGCCCCCGCCCCGCCCACCCTCCGTGTAGTGAGTGAAACACCAATTAATTGGAATCGCAATATTGAAGGAAAACTTGACTCATTTGAAATTTGATGGAGTATCTGATTTACATACATTGGCTCACAAAAGTGAGCATGCACCATTAAATCACGTAATAAGTGCATTATATTTCAAGGAATTATACGTTGTGTATTTTTAACGTAATATTATGATATTTAATTTCTATCGACTTTTTAGACTAGTTAAAACATAAATTCATAAATTACTGAATTTGTTTATAGAAATTTTGAATTTTACTATGAATACAAAATTTATTTTAAATGCATTGAAAATAAGACTGATTAAATACTTGCTTTTATCGCAACAAAAGCTAATCTGTTGCACATTTTAATAAATATTAATACAGTTTAAGTTCTACTCGTATTGTCGACGAAAACAAATGGGCCACATAACAGTATACGTTAGAAGACATTCTGCTGCAAAAACTAAACCCCTTCGACATTTGTGGTTAATCAAGAATGGCATGAAGGGGTCCATCCCGTATTACAACGATATTGCTGACGAAAACATAAGGGAATTTTACGTCCGACATCAAAACATGAGATGGTCCCGTATCAACCTAACAGCTCAAAATACAATGTTCATCGCCTTGTCAGAAAAATTATATACTGCTATTAATAACAAGGATTCTATCCGAGTGCTGTTAAGTTTATCAAGTGTATATCAATAGGTTTGGAAATGAAGAGTTAACATGGAACATGCTTTTACGGTCGTTTTCGTATGTAACGTTCATTTTATGTCTGAATTACCAATTAATTATATTTACCAAACGATATTTTGGATTATTATGTAAAAATAATTTACTATTTAATGTGTTTTACACTATTGTTTTAGTGATGTGAACGTACCAATCAAAAATATGATTGGAATTTTATTATTATTATATTTTAATTTGTAGTACTATTAATCAATAAACAAACTGTTTTTTGGACAGTTTTTGAGTATCACATAATGGCTTTCATTGAAATACAGAATATTTTATTTTGAAATGTTGGTTACTTGTAATGAAAAACTTTAAATTATCGAAGGGCATACCCGGTAAGCTGGTGAGAACGGCCACTGGACCAAATTAAGCTTGTTATAAATCATTCGTTAGAGCTTCAAAAATAACCATTTTCTGCGAATCCTCTACTTCTTAATCCTCTTAATCCTCTACCATTACATACATTACATCTATGCCATTACATACAAAATTTTAGTAGATGACTGTATAAACACAGTCATCGAAACTTCAACGTACCTATTTCGAAACAAAATCGCCAATTGGCAAAAATTCAAACAAGAATTAAAAATTAACGTTTTGGCATCAAAATTATTATCTACAAATTTCGAAAATATTTCTTCAAATGACTTAGACCTGACAGTGGAACAACTCACTGAGGACATACGCAAATCATGTTTCTCCTCAATGAAAATACGTGGAAACTCTAAATCGTATAACCCGTGGTGGTCTAAGGAATTGGAAGATTTGAAAAAACAGTGTATCAGGATTCATCACCGTATTCACTCCGGTCTTCGACAAGGCCTTGATATTTCAAGGCTTTTAGAAGACCAAACGGGGCTAAAACAAGAATACCGTGACCTGATACGCTCAACTTCTACAAAACATTTTAGAGACTTTTGTAATAGGCAACACCAGGAAAGTGTGTGGTCTCTGACTAACAGACTCATTAAAGATGCTCCCGCTAAACGCCCTCCGCTGACACTAACGTGCGAAAACAAATTTACTAGCGACAGTGACGATACGGCAGACAAACTGCTTCGGCACTTTTACCCTGACGACACTGACGATATCCTATTGAGACATCACGAACTCAGACTAATGTTTGATTCGACCTACGTATGTGACACGACCGACGAAGAAGAATTCGCCGTAGAAGAGGTGTTGGAGGCATTGATTACAATGAGTGCAAACAGAGCGCCCGGCATCGACAATCTCACGTCGGATATCTGCATTTCGTTTGCGGAGGAGTACCCTGAATTCATTACTAGACTAATGAATTCCTGCCTGACAACCGGCCACTTTCCGAAACCGTGGAAGAGGGCTTTTGTAAAAATCTTGCCGAAGCCGAATAGGTCGGATTCAAATGATCTATCGGCGTTCCGGCCGATCGGCTTTCTCCCGGTATTCGGGAAGCTGCTGGAAAAGTTGTTTACAAAACGCTTGACCTACTTTGGTCAACAGCGCCAGGCATGGAATCCTAGACAGTATGGATTCAGGGAACAAACCTCCACAACGGATGCACTACGTGATGCCATCAGCATCATCCGATGTGAGAAAAGTCGTAAATGTTTAGTATTGGGTGCATCCCTGGACATCAAAGCGGCGTTCGACAACGCTTGGTGGCCAGCATTATTCAACAGATTGCGTAACATTGCTTTGCCGTGTAACATGTATAATCTCTTAAAGAGTTATATAGCAGATCGATCTGTTGAGCTGGTCTACGCTGACGGAAAGTCGCACAAGGGGATGACGAAGGGATGCATTCAAGGTTCTGTTTGCGGGCCTACTTTTTGGAACATCATACTGGACGAACTTTTAGATGTAGGCTTACCAGGAGGATGTCATTTGCAAAGTTTTGCAGATGATGTCTTCCTAATCGTAAGTTCGACCAGTGTGATGCAGATGGAGGAACGGGCCAACGCTGCGCTACGTTCTATAAGCGATTGGGGCGCTGGTGTTAAATTAACATTCAGCGCTCCAAAGACGCAAGCTTTAGCATTCACACCAAAAACCAAGCTATGCAAAATTCATTTCGGCAACTCCCAGCTAAACTTTGAAAGATCTATAAAATTTTTGGGCATTATTTTGGATGATAATTTGAAATTTAACATCCACGTAAAACACGTAATTGCGAAAGCTAGCAAGATTTTTAACAACCTCTGTAGGTATGTGCGCCCGACGTGGGGTATCAACCCACTAAACGTGGAAACGATATACCACGCGGTCGTAGAACCTACCATAACCTACGGAGCGTATATTTGGTATGATGTGCTAAAGTATAACTACGCGCGGCGCTGGCTCCGCTCATTCCAAAGAACATTCGCCATTAGGGCCACTCGCGCATTCCGTACGGTCTCGGCGATATCTGCGTTAGCCTTAGCTGGATTTACTCCGATAGAGCTAAGGATCAGAGAGGTGGCGGAGGTAGAGAGGGTAAAGGTGGATGGTACCTTTAATCGCCTTCCGGAAGACGTCGTCCTACAACTTCGTACGCCGCCTGTAGGGATGTTGCATCCCCGCTATAGACAAACGATAGTTTTCGACAGGGTAGGCGACTCTAAGGAAGTCGATCGAATTTGTGACGGGGTGGATGTGGCTATTTTTACTGATGGCAGCAAGCTGGAAGGCGGGGAGGTCGACGCTGCAATCGTTATATACCACGAGTCTCGGCTTGAGACACACAAGTATCGCTTACACGATACTTGTAGTGTTTATCAGGCCGAGCTATATGCGATTGACGCTGCCCTGAATTGGATCTCCCCCAGGAGAGTGCACTCAGCGTGTATCCTCTCCGACAGCCTATCTTCGCTTGTTTCCATCAGCGACAGAAGCTGTACTTCACCCCTGGTCACTTCCATCCATCGTTCTCTTCTCCGTCTGAGGAACGAGTTGACCATCAAGTTCGTGTGGGTAAAGGCTCATTGTGGTATAGGAGGGAACGAGGTTGCAGATTTATGTGCCAAAGATGCGGCCGTGTCGCACAGTCGCCTGGCATACACCCAGTTCCCTCTGAGTTACGCAAGAAGGGTGATTCGCCTTGAACTGGCAAGTACTTGGAATTATGAGTACATTAATGCCGTTCAAGGTTCAACCACCCGGCAGTACTTACCTACTCTGCAAGATGTTCGACTGTTCCGAGGTGCCTTCGACACCTCTTTTGAATTGACGCAGATATTGACGGGACATTCGTATTCGCGCGAGTATCTATTTAGATTTAAGATCTGCCCTACTGATGTGTGTCCTTGCGATTCAAGGAGTAGACAAACTCTACAACATTTGTTGTCCGATTGCCCACGCTATGTATGTATCTTCCCGTTTTAACCATCTTACTCTCTGTAATTTCTACTCAGTATCCCCACTCGACCTCCTTCAAATTCTTAAACATCCTTCCTTAGTTATTTCTTTCAATACCTTCATAAAACATATAATTTCAACCCTTAAAGATTTTAATACTCCACCCTGAGCTTGAGCTCATACCAACATCGAATATTGAAGGGCCGAAGTGAATATTTGTTTTTTTTTTAATCTATCATTCTCTCGTTCTGGTCATGGCTCACACCTTGACTCATCTCTACAGATTTAAACACCAATACACACTAAACACATACAGGGCAGGGACAGTCAATCTCTTGCCTTAATATGTGTTTGTTTAATTTGTTCTAATTACCATGTTTTATCAATTTTTAGTTTTAATAGTTCTACCAAATAAGTGTTTCCATTTTTCCCTAGTTATAAGTTTGCGTTTATATTACATTAATTACATGTCAATTAATTAGTTTTAAGTTAGGTCTGTATCCAATAGCAGAGTATACTCCCCCGTTGGGTGGTTTAACCCAATGGGGAAACAGGAAAAAAAAAATCCTCTACCGTTATTATTGGGATAGTAATAACGTAATAAGCAATGTAAGATTTTCTATTTTCAGCCCACAACTTTTTTTCTACCCGATAGAAACTTATCCAAAAAATCATGAAGATTACAGACAATACAATAGGTTTTCGGTTCTTTTTCATAATTTTTACGGCATAATTGCGCCTTGTAAAAATTGAAAAGATTTTAAAATCCTGTGGGTAAATTCTATTTTAAAGTTCAGGTTAGGTTGCCAACTTTGTAAAATGTTCAGAAAAGGTAAGAAATTTTTAAAATTAAATATTTTAATTTCATTTCATTTCGAATTTTGTATCCAAGATAGTCTAAATCGTTTGTACCTATCTGTATAGCTTTTATTTTAGTTTGTACCATTTTCGTTTTTGAAATATTTCAAAAATTTGTTGGCGAGGGGAGGGGCTGGTGAAATGCTGTGTGACGGTTAAAATTCCTCACGAATTTTATCGTTAATCCCAGATGTTGTATTAATTTCCTTACCAAATGTTGTTAATTAAAACGACGAAAATTAAAAAGAAGATAGAAGAAGGCGCCACTCGATTTCGTTCTAAAAGGACCAGACGTCGTTATAAAAGAATAAATAACTCGATCAAAGGGGAAAATCGAGAAAACTCGAGGTATCTTTGGAAATATTGCCGGCTAGCCTTGGAAAGGAAATTATGCAAACAAAATTCAGCAATGAGACCAGGGCGTACAGAAAATTTTAAACAACGAAGAAATTTACAAAGTAATAATTTGCACAAAACGAAAAATAATTCTCTTGAATGTAAATTAGTAAGCGCAGACTTCTTACGCGCAGTCCCCCAAGACTACAAGACTGTGCTAAAAATAATGGCGGTCTACGGCCATACCACAAAATTTATTAAACCATATGTTTGATTATCAAGCAAAATCAAATGAATATTTACACAAAAATTAAAAAGTAATGGTAATTAAATCAAACCAATAATAAATAATTATAAGCCAAAAATGATACGATACCTAATTTACGTTATTTAGCGGCATATGCAAAATTTGTTGAAATTTTAATCCCATACAGGCTGGTGAGAACTCCGGTAAATCAATCGCAAAAAAAATGAGTTTCCCAACACACGGATTCGAGAAAATGATCCCAGCTCGCCACTGGATGGTAACAACTACCCAATTCTTCTCAAAAATCCGGCTTCCAACAAAATTTTCCACAGCACACACAAAATCACGACTTTTTCGACCAAACGTATGAAGTCAAGAGCCCAGCGCTGTCCGCTGCGTACCTACTCCTGCGCATTTCTCGCCCGTTCCAACGGTCACTTGTTCCAAAAACCTTAAGGAACTCGGCGGCAAATTGCAAATCGTTACAGCTGGCCCGTCCATTTCGAATTTTGGATCCAAAATAGTCTTAATCATGTGTACCTCTTTTATTTTCGTTTGTACCTCTTCGGGTTTGGAGATATTTTAAAAAATGTAAAGGGGGGGCTGGCGTAACGCTAGCCCCTCATTTCGAATTTCGGATCCAAAATAATCTTAATGTTTGTACCTAGTTTCTACCTGCTTATACCTCTTTTATTTTTATTTGTACCTCCTTAGTTTTCGAAATATTAATGAAAATCACCTTGAGGCGCATCATAAATTAACGAAATTCTTCGCTCGCTTGTTCATGGCAAATTTCATATACGATTGTTTTACGTTAATACTTATAAGTTTCTTTTAATTAAATCATAACAGATATCAAATATTAAAAAGAAGCAAAAATTTCCATCAGAAGAGAAAAGTGTTTGTCGTTCATGTCTGATCTGTGTCGTTACTCGTGACATCTATGTTTCATCCTGTGGCAATCGTCTAATAATAACCGAAATCATTTCAAATGATGACATAATAATATAATATCTGCCATGGTTAAATAGTAAATATTATAAAAGTAAAAATGTTAATATTTTATGATTATGAGTTTGAACTCGTGTAGAACTGCAGACACAAACATGTCAACTTTTATCCGTATCATTGGGTATTGAAACTTAATTTTAAATTACTAAACAGATTTAATAAACTTCATATTATATTACTAGATTTCTTGATATGTTGTAATAAAACATTACTTCCAAAATATTGATTTATATATCAACATTGAGCTTGTTAAAATATTTCATTTACCATGTTTCTTGCAGAATTGGATGTTGAATTACTTTAGTCCAGTCAGTATAGACTTTCACCCGTGAATAATTATTTAGTGAATTTTTTTTCACAGCTGTCTCGGGGGGGTCACTGGGAGTGTAAATTCAAAATGGCGACCAAATCATGCTTATGCGTATATTCGAAAAATGGTTTTTTAGGTGAAAAACGGTTTTTCTTGAATAACTCGGCCGGTTTTGATTTTACAGAAAAACCGCGAGAACAAAAGTTGTATAAATTTTGATTCTCTACAAGTTTAGTCCTTACAGTTTTTCTTCTAGGATCAAGATTTTTTGAATTAAACCTGAAAAATAGCGACAAATTCGAAATATTTCCATTATCTCGTTTATTTTCAACTTTACGGCACAAATGAAGAGGACCAAACATGTAGGTTATGTTTGGTGGCAACTAAAGTTGTTCAGAATTTGATTCTCTACATGTTTGGTCCTCTTCATTTGTGCCGTAAAGTTGAAAATAAACGAGATAATGGAAATATTTCGAATTTGTCGCTTTTTCAGGTTTAATTCAAAAAATCTTGATCCTAGAAGAAAAGCTGTGAGGACTAAACTTGTAGAGAATAAAAATTTATACAACTTTTGTCCTCGCGGTTTTTCTGTAAAATCAAAACCGGCCGAGTTATTCAAGAAAAACCGTTTTTCACCTAAAAACCATTTTTCGAATATACGCATAAGCATGATTTGGTCGCCGTTTTGAATTTACACTCCCAGTGACCCCCCCGAGACAGCTGTGAAAAAAAAATTCACTAAATAATTATTCACGGGTAGGGTCGGTTTTTTTGATATAATGACTGGACTACTTACAGTTAAGTTAAACTTTAACATTTGCTTTAATTAAACATAATCCATGTAATCATCATTAGCTATATCATCCATAGTTTGATATAAGCCTTCCCCAAATTCCTCCAGTCTTCTCGATTTCTTGCTCTTTGCATCCAATTGTACCCAGCGAATCTCTTTATGTCGTCCGTCCTTCTCGTCTGTGGTCGTCCAATGCTTTTTCTTTGGCACCGAGGTCTCCATTCTATTATTCGCCGGGTCCATCTGTTATCTGTTGTTCTGGCAATGTGACCTGCCCAGTTCCACCTTAAACTGCACATACGCCGTATTACATCGGTTACTCGGGATCTATCTTGAATTTCTGTATTATGTATTCGATCTCGTAGCGTAACTCCAATCATACGTCTTTCCATTGCTCTTTGTACGACTTGTAGTTTTTTTATTATGCTGTTATTTAGGGCCCACGTTTCTGTGCCATAAGTTAGTACCGGCAGTATGTATTGATCGAAAGTTCGTGCTTTGAGGGTGTTTGGTATGTTAGATTTCAAGACCTTTTGCATTTTCCCAAATACTGCCCACGCTAGGGATATTCTTCTGCATAGGTCGGCTTTCAGGTTTTCTTTAGAGATGGTGATTTTTTGCCCAAGATATATGTATATAGGAGTTCACTTTTTCAATTATTAGGTGACCGGCGTTTAATTGTACCGCGTCTTCCTCGTTTCTGCGTGGTCATTAGTCATGTATCTGATTTTGGAAGCATTCATCTGCAGGCCGATCTGTCTTGAGTGTTCATTCAGCTCGCTTAGCATTTGTTGCAGTTCCTCCTTCTTGCTAGCTATCAGAATCACATCATCAGCAAAGCGTAAATGGTTTAACATTTCCCCATCTATATTTACACCTTTCTCGTCCCACTGTAGATTCTTAAACATATCTTCTAATGCTAGTGTGAATAACTTGGGCGAGATAGAATCTCCTTGTCTCACTCCTCTCTTGATATTAATCATTTTTGTTTTCTCGTGTAATAGGATTTGAAATGTTGCATTCTTATAGATGTTCTGTATTAGTGTTGTACACCTGTGGTCAACTCGATTATTACTTATTAGTGCATTTAAAATCGCCCAGGTTTCAACTGAGTCAAATGCCTTTTCATAATCTACGAAGGCCATCCATATTGGGATGTTATATTCATTTGCCTTCTCCACTAGAGTTCTTACTACTTGTATGTGGTCTAATGTTCCAAATCCCTTTCGAAAGCCAGCCTGCTCGCGTGGCTGATAGCTATCTAATTTGATGGTTAATCTTTCCGTTATTATTTTTGTGAAAAGTTTATAGAGTATACTGACAGGAGACTAATAGGTCTATAATTATTAAGTTTAAATTTATTTCCCTTTTTGAATAATAAAATTACTAACACGTTATTCCATTCTGGCTTTTATTTATCATCAATCGAGTAGAGCAGTTAAGCTGGACTTAGACTAATTTGCCTTAAGATTTTGATTGATGGCTTCGAAACAGGAATGAACCGAAGGTCAGGCATACGGGGTTATCCCTAGCCAGAAGAAGAAGCATTTTCCTAAAAATTTGCTTAAACTATAAATTGACGGAAAAGATTTGCTTCAAGTGGTTGGGGTAGTTCATTAAAGTAGTTACTTATTATCTAATAAAAGTTATTGGTTTAAATTTGAGATTGTCGCATTAGGAGCTACCTTGCAATATAAAACAATTAATAGATTTCAAGCTCTTCAAGATTTATGAGCGCCGATAAAATTTTCTAGTGGAAGGGGGGGTGGGCGCAATTCAATTTTTGAAAAATTTTAAAATATAGTTTTTCTGAAAGAACTTTGAATTATAAACAATAATAATAAGCAAAACACTCGTAAAGTCATTGGCGAGAATAAGATTCTTTCTTGTTGATATAGGAGGGGGGGGGGATATCTGGATAGATTTTCTAAATTAAAGCGTCGACTGTTTCAACCGCTATACCCAAGTTTTTAGGAATTTCAATTCTGCCATCGCATCGGTTAACTATGCGCCCATCTCCAATTTTCAACAGTAGGTTAGCAAATTCCCCAGCTTGCTTATCGCAACCATACCTGTAGATTATAGTTATTCTATCTATATAGTGGTTGCTCGGCCTCGCTGAAGGAAATCGTAACCACACTGGCTTAACAGTCACATCCGACACAGTCTAGATGACTAAAAGCGGCCGGTAGGCACAATAATTGTGTACGATTCGCTAAATTCCCTCATGATAGAATAACTATAATCTACAGATATGGTTGCGATCCCCCTAAGTGAGGCCGAAGGCCGAACAACTATCGCCCTCAAGCATTATATTTATATGCCGTCGGCTGCCTTGACTGCTAGTCCGTGATTGCCAGTGGCTGTTCGGCCTTCGGCCTCACAGGGAGGACCATAATAGATCTCCCTAATATTGTTCTAAATAATAATTAAGTTTTTTAACTAATAAGTCAATTACCCTCGCGAATTTTTCCTCCAAAATAAATTTCAGTTCATATAGGGTTATATGATAGATTAAGAGCACCATCTAGCGAATGCGGAGTGTGCAAGCATTATAAATAAAATATAGACTATCAGGCCCGTAGCCAGGGGCGAAATGTTCAAAAGAAACAAAAATTTTGAAAGTAAAACATTTGAATTTCGAAAATAAAATAGGTATATTTTGGAAAAAGTTTTTTTTCTTTACGAGTGCCCCCCCCCCAAATGAAATCCTGGCTACGGGCCTGTAGACTATAGTAAAACTATAGACCGGCCGTTCCGTATTGGAAGTGCCGGCCGTTGTTGCTTCTGTTGGTTAATAATGAACACAAGTCGAATTGATGGCCTCTATCACGGCCAGTATTTACGGTGCTTGGGTACTTAACGGTAACGGCGTTATAAGTTGGTCGTTTATTTAAAATCGGCTAAAAGCACCATCTAGCAAAAGCGGAGTGAGCAAGCATGGCCAGGTAAAGTAAGGGTTTGTGTAAAATATCCATAT
This sequence comes from Podabrus alpinus, assembly GCA_932274525.1. Lineage (NCBI taxonomy): Eukaryota > Metazoa > Arthropoda > Insecta > Coleoptera > Cantharidae > Podabrus > Podabrus alpinus. The sequence continues at coordinate 17,326,619 of OW026457.1, forward strand.
AGGGTGTCGAAAAAATCGAAAAACGCGAATAACTTTGTTCCCCGCGCGAATTTTTTCTCCATTTATGCACGAATAGTTGCGCAGGGACCTACAGAATAACTGTGCAAAATTTGGTTGAGACAAGCTCTTTTTTATATACAGGGTGTCCCCGTGACCGTGGAGAACCTTTGAGGTGGTGATAAAGGACACTTTTCTAAGACAAATTTTCAAATAAAATTCTTGCCCAAGTCCAAACCCTTGAGGGGTACCTCCCTTTAAAGCAATTTTTTGAATTTCTGATTTAAAACGGCCATAGCTGCGATATTATTGATTTTTTAAGGTTAATGGATTAGAAGCTTTTTAAAGATAATTCGCTTGTCTACAAATTATGTTATAACCCCTTATCGTCTAGAATCAACGGATTTCTAGTTATAAATTAAATTAAGGGAAAAAATGTTTAAAAATTTCAGGTTTGTTTATTTTAAATTTTCTTGCGAACCCCGTATCTCTTAAACGAAACGTCTAAGAGAAAAAATAATGGCCCAAACCGGATAGGGAATTTAACGGGCTACAACTTTCGTCAAATAAAATTTTTTGGGCAACCAACCGTTTTCACAGAAACTCTGAAAATAATGAACAAGGTGTAGGTAATAAAAATAAATTCACAAAATTAATTTAATAAATGCTCAAAATGGCCTCCCTCATTTTCAGCACACAGGCGTGCTCTTTTCAAAAGGTGTTGCACGGTATTATTTAATACGTTATAACAATGTTTTAACATTAAAACAAATGCTATAAATCAAATAGAGTATTTTAGTAATTATGTGAATTTATATTTTTTACCTACACCTTGTTCATTATTTTCAGAGTTTCTGTGAAAACGGTTGGTTGCCCAAAAAATTTTATTTGACAAAAGTTGTAGCCCGTTAAATTCCCTATCTGGTGTAGGCCGTTAGTTTTTCTCTTAGACGTTTCGTTTACGAGATACGGGGTTCGCAAGAAAATTTAAAAAAAAACCTGACTTTTTTAAACATTTTTTCCCTTAATATAATTTACTAGCTGACCCGGCAGACGTTGTCCTGCCCAAATTTCAATATTTGCCTACATGTATTTTTTAGATCCAATCCGCATAATGACCTTGCGACTTATTTGGTCATCGCAAATACCAAACGTATTAAAAAAGGATTAAATAAATAAATTAATAAAAAATACAAATCAAGGTTTAATAAAAAAAACTTTAACAAAACTGTTAAGTATTCACAAAAACCGCAATAGTTTCTAATTTTACTTTATTTTATTTTTGCCAACAACTCTTGTTCTTTGTGTTCTTCCTTTTCTTCCTCCCCTTCGTCTTCTACTAAGGAATATTCGAAAACACGCAGCGATATTGCCAATTCCTGTTCTTCTTACATAATTACGTACATACATACATTGAATTTTATATATATAGATATCGTTCGTTGATCCGTTGAAACGTTGATCCGTTGATCCGCACTAACGTTGGTTAAGCTAATACAGCGCTTGACCAAAGTTCGCGGCAAGATTCTAAAGTAGCCTATGTTTTTCGTAGCATTGTAAATAGCTTCTACACCAAATTTGGTAGAGATTGGTCAAACGGTGTAGAATTGTATAGAAAACATACATACATACATACATTGAATTTTATATATATAGATATCGTTCGTTAATATGTTGATCCGTTGAAACGTTGATCCGCACTAATGTTGGTCAAGCTAATACAGCGCTTGACCAAAGTTCGCGGCAAGATTCTAAAGTAGCCTATGTTTTTCGTAGCATTGTAAATAGCTTCTACACCAAATTTGGTAGAGATTGGTCAAACGGTGTAGAATTGTATAGAAAACATACATACATACATACATTGAATTTTATATATATAGAAGATATCGTTCGTTAATACGTTGATCCGTTGAAACGTTGATCCGCACTAACGTTGGTCAAGCTAATACAGCGCTTGACCAAAGTTCGCGGCAAGATTCTAAAGTAGCCTATGTTTTTCGTAGCATTGTAAATAGCTTCTACACCAAATTTGGTAGAGATTGGTCAAACGGTGTAGAATTGTATAGAAAACACACATACATACATACATACATACATACTGTTATGGTCCAAAATGTCAATAATTTATTACAATATAAAGCTAGATAAACACTCGCAAAAGCAAAATTACAAGAACTCTTATGGCAGTAGGAAGTTCTGAAAGGTATTGGAAAATTCCTAATATAGTCAAAGCATTATAAAAGAATGGGTGATCAAAAGAAGTTCTTCACCAATGATACGTATTGAAAAGGGACATTAAAGATTAATTTTTTTTTATATATAAAAAAATTTGTTTCATAATTAATTTAATTTTAGTTTTGTAAATAATAGGTAATAGTAAGAAGTGCGACATAAATAAACGGTATTATTATTACGTAGTGATGATGGACGTCGACGCAAACGGGAGTACTAATGCAACGGTGCGCCATCCGGGGCGAGCGATTTTGCGTGTAGCCGAGCCAGACAAGATGTTGGTATGACAACTCTAAAAGGAAACATTAAATTAATTTATTGACACTTGTTTATAAAATAAACGATGTCTAGGTAAAAAGATACTTACTTTTTAAATTGAAAATTTATCAAAGAGTGACGAAATTTGAAAATCGTAACAAAAACCAGGGAAACGGGAGAATAATAAATCAGTTGAAATTTAATAAAAACAAGTTGGAACTTGCTTCAGCAGTGGTTCCTAGGCTTCTATACATACAACTACTTTTCTGGTGTGCAAAGTTGTTGTTATTTTTGGTCGCCATAATTTTATAATGTGATATCAGATAATCCGATAATTCGGAAACGAGAGTTACCAACTTAAAAAATATTCTATATAAGTAAATTTTAGTGACAAAACATTTAGATTTTCAGATTAGTATCTTTATTATCGGATAAAAATTATTTTTTCAGATACCTATAAGAAAAAACCAAGAATCTTATGCTTCCAAGAAACCTGTACAACTCCACAAAAGATGAACTAAAAAACAATTAAATAAAAAATCAAATAATATGTATGTTACTAAGCGTAATGACCCTAGCAGTTAAAAACGCATCTCTCAAATTAAAAAAAAATATAAATCTGAGAATATTTCATTTTTTAAATCTGTGGTAATTCTGATAATCTGAATTTTTAATACCTACCAAGCTAAAAAATATTCTAGTATAGTATAATTAAAATTTAGTGACAATAAGAGATTTCGATTATCAGATTAGTATCTTTATTATCGGATAAAAAATTATTTTTTCACATAAAAGCAAAAGAATAGCATTTTAAGTTCAAATATAAATCTCAGAATATTTCATTTCTTAAATCTGTAGTAATTCTAATAATATGAATCAACTTATCATCGAATCATCGGATCAACGTATCATCGGATCAACGTATCATCGGATCAACGGATCAACGTATTTAAATTATATAGGTGAAAAGTTATGTAAATAAAATATAACCTATTGCTGTGTAGTTTCTTTCAAAAAGTTGCACACCTCGGTTCTAAGTTTGATAGTGAAAGAGAAATGTATAAATTGTAAATTGAAATTTTCGAAGGTGCAATTTTATCCAGAAGCTCACGATCCTTGTCCCTCTTGTATAGCTCATCGGTTGAGATTCCCTCAAGGTATTGTAGATTCAGTGTGTTTAAGGGAATGCTTATCGAAGTCAAAGTAAAATCCTTTGAAATATTGAAAATTGTTGAACTAATAATAGTTTGAAGAGATAAACCTGATTCACTTTTACTTTGATGAATCTCAAAAATTGGAATGCTTTACTGTCGTTGCTATTTAGTCAATAAAAGATTGTAATTAAATCAGAAATAATTTTATATATTGAAATAATCAAAACGCAAGCGCAAATTTTTAAATTAACAAGTAAATACAGATAAACTTTATCTGTTGATAAAATACACAATTATCAAATAGAAAAATATCGAGATGCTTCAATCCATAAACTTCTTCTTCTTGTTTGGCGTAGAAAAATGTAACAATAACAAATTGCAAAATAGTTAATAAATAATTTTTAAATACCTTTTTAAAATATATCCAAGTTTTCAAATAAAAACATGCGCAGATAACACTATCTAACACTACCGGATACTTTTTGCACTACACTGATCAGCTGTGATGTTGATCGCGATATCCAACTTGTTGCTCTGCAGAATTAGTGATTTATTCGGTGTTGATGAACGAGATTGAATTGATAACCATTTGTGTCGTTAGAATTGAAATAATGGTAAGTTGATTTGTTATATTTACTTCCTCGATACTTAAGATATGAGTTGAATTTTACTTGTTGTGATTTGCAGATGTCGTGACAAATTGGGAGCCATTTTGATTATACTAAATCAAATTTAATTTACAAATATTTGGCGTCGTTTGACATCTGGATGGTTAAAGTTGTTCACTTTTACTACACGCACGTCCACTCGTTTTGACTGGCAAACTTCAACTTTAATTTTTTTTACGGCACACATGTCCTGTCATTTCAAACATTCTAGGACAACTTTAATTTAATTTCAATATTTATATGGCACGTCCGTCCATTTCAAGCGTTCTAGTAAGACTTTAATTTTTACGGAGCCACACATCCGTCGTTTTCGAGCGTTCGGAGAAGACTGACTTTTTGGTTGCGCACTTTTCCAAAATTCGTCGATTTTGATAAAAGGTAAGTCAAATTGTTTACTTCACCAAATTTTACGTTAATCAATAAATCTCTTTATATTTACAGGGTCTCTTCCATATTCTTGGAGACGAATTTTGCACCAACTTCCAGACGTTTTCAAATACAGGAGCACTTTTTGTAGGCACAATTTAGACGGATACTTGAACATTTCTAATCACAAAAATTTGTTATCACCTTTCAAGCGAAAATGAGCATTATTAACCTTTTTATGGATTGATACAAAATCTTTCCTTACTGCTCTAATGAGAAGCAGTTTGGAGAAGATAAAGTCCACGCAGAAGGTAAGAACCTTCTGCTTTTAAATGCGTGGAGCCCTGGTGTTAGGTCAACTAGCTCTTTGATGGAAACGTCGGTATGCGAGGGCCATGGGTCGTGTAAAAACGCCTCGGATAAACTCAAGGAAGCAGCTTTGCAAACACACACAAAATAAACTTAACAATAAAATAAAAATAATCATAAAAATAAACAATATGATGGTCATTGCTTAAAGGCTTAATGATAAAGTCGATGCTTATGGTGTTAGTATTGCGCCAGTGGAACGTAACACAGTAGTCCACTACAGGAGCCGACCAGAACGGCACAGTAGCGACCGCACTGACACCCAGAATCCCCACCCAAACAATCAATCGACGGAACACTCGAATGGTCATATACAATCCCACTAAGGTAACCACCGAGCCTCCGACGACCAAACCAAATAGCAGCGACCCCGGCGCAATGCCGCACTCTGTATATAAGTAGGTCACACATCGAAGCCTTATAAAAATAATATTAAACCAAAAAATTAAACAAAAAAATACGTCGAACATAAAATTTCAAGTCGAGGCTTGAACTTAGGACGACCACTCTGGAGTCCGATCGCCGATGCATTATACTTGGCCGCTTGATGTAGTAACGTGGAAATAAAACCCAGTCGAAGTACACATTATAAAACAATTTATTAAATCAAGTAATTATTAATTAAATAATTATACCAAAAATCAATATTCAAACTTAAATTCATTTCCACGTTTAGCGAACGTAAAAGAGATTAGATATTCCAATCGCTACGATACAGGTATACAAAAATGCACCGCAATCATAATCTCGTATAACATTCTTTAACAAAACACAGAGTATTTCCAACACGATTTGAAACGCTCTGTATGATTTTGAATTATGCGGACGGACGGACGGACAGACGGACACGGAGCCAGATCATAAGGCTTCTTGCTATCTCTTATTATAAAAGGCCAAGTCTTTCTTTCTTTCTGTCCGTCCCACGGAAATACCCGAAGCAAACCGAACCGAACCGAACGCACAACGTATCATCGGATCAACGTATCATCGGATCATCGTATCAACGTATCATCGTATCAACGTATCATCGTATCATTTTGTCTATATAGGACAGCTATTTCCAAAAAAGCATTATGTGAACTTCCATAATGGATAATGAAAATTTTGAAAATCCTGCTGCAAAGCGACGGCGATTGAATCGTGAGAGAAAAGCACGTACAAGAGCTAATAACACAGAAGAACAGCTTCGATCACAGCGACAAGCTGACGCTCGGTCTCATGCGATACGTCGACAACGTGAAACTTTGGAACAAACTCAAGCGCGGCAAGCTGCTGACGCTCGGTCCCATGCGATACGTCAACAACGTGAAACTTTAGAAGAAACTCAAGCGCGGCAAGCTGCTGACGCTCGGTCCCATGCGATACGTTGATCCGATGATACGTTGATCCGATTGGTTATGAAATTATCCGTTATGCGTTCGGTTCTGTTTGCTTCGGGTATTTCCGTGGGACAGACCGAAGGAAGGAAGGAAGGAAGGACTTGGCCTTTTATAATAACAGATTTTTCACCTATATATGAAATTTAAATACGTTGATACGTTGATCCGATGATACGTTGATCCGATGATACGATGATACGTTGATACGATGATAGGTTCATCCGATTGGTTATGAAATTATCCGTTATGCGTTCGGTTCGGTTTGCTTCGGGTATTTCCGTGGGACAGACAGAAGGAAGGAAGGACTTGGCCTTTTATAATAAGAAATGAGAACAACATTAAATAAATAAACAAAAAACTTACATATATTTTTTTAAATTAAATTAAACTTAATCAATATTTAAAATTTTTTTACTTATTTTAAACTAGATGATACCCCGTCCGAGGACGGGCACCTAGAAGGACGGGCAGCTACCCAAGGTAACTTAAGTTGAATGAAGATTAAGGAAAGCTCTCAGTGCAATCCAAAAGCCATATGACCTTGGGTAGCTGCCCGTCCTTCTAGCTGCCCGTCCTCGGACGGGGTATCATCTAGTACTTTGTATAGAAGCCTAAAAGGACGGTCCGGTTCAGGTTCGAATCCCACACAGGTCAGTAAAAAAATAACTAGAATTTTTGTTGGTAAAACCGTGTAAAACTAGCTTTAACTGATTTCGCGGAAAAAAGTTAACCTTAAATACATACCAAAAACAAATGTCAATAATAATTATAACCTACAATATTGACACATAAAAATATTACTTATCAGTCTGTTACCTATGTTGACAGCCCAATATTGCTCTGTTAACTTATCAGACGACTTGACAGACTGGTAACTGCTAAAAGTCATTGGTGAATACAAATATTGACTTGACTCTCTGTTAGCAACTTAACAGAGCTTGGTGAATACGGCTGTAAATGTCACTGATTACATTTTTGCTTGGAAAAACAAAAACACGTCTGGACTAGTCGACTGTTTACTCGCGACACCGGCAGGCCGCTTGTGTTAAATTAATAATTATTATTAATAATATTAAAATTAATTATTAATAATGAAATTATCATCTTAAACCTAGTAAAACACTTAAATATTAGTGGGATATTCGAATGTTTGAATATGCCGTAGTTGGTAATTTGTTCGAGAGAAATTCGTCCAACTCAGCATTTGTACGACTGAACATTTAATCGACAGGGCATTTTCAAACAAATTTCTGTCGCACATAACGCTGTCGAACAAATTACCTAGAATCGAGTATTCGAATACTCGATTTCCCAGCCCTCGTAGATATAACACTACCATAACACACCAGCTACAAGATTTTTTTTTAATTAATTTGATTTTGATTAAAAAATATTAGTTTTTTGATATCTATGATATCAAAACCCTAAAATAGCATCGTCCGAACCAAGTAACGTGATATAACATGCTTCGAAAATATTATTTTTAAAGCATGGTATATAAGTTACGTTCGTAATATAGATTGTACCATAATTGCTGACTTTCGATGTGATAAATACTGAAGAAAGATATGATTTCGCGCTATGCTGAAGAAAAATTGGTCACAAAGTTGCTAATGATTGTAATTTTACATACAATTTCTTAACGGTGTGAATATATTGTTCAAAAGATAAAAATACAAATAACGGATAAGCAGATAATGCAATAAATGGATAAACAGATTAACGGATCAACAGATCAGCGGATCAATGTATCAACGTATCAATGTATCAACGTATCAACGTATCAACGTATCAACGTATCAATGTATCAACGTATCAACGTATCAATGTATCAACGTATCAATGTATCAACGTATCAACGTATCAATGTATCAACGTATCAATGTATCAACGTATCAAAGGATCAACAATTTACTATATAGGTTACACTTTGTATTTAAAATTTAGGTAATACTTTTGAAAAGGAATCGATATAGCAAGTACCACTAATTTATAAACATGAACAACTCAAGCAATTATTCTAGCAGTGACTTTTCCGATTCCGATTTTGATTCTGATGAAAGCAATACAAAACATCATCTAACCTGTAATAATAATAAATTGCATTAGCGAATCGAATCAACGGATTAACAGATTAACGCAATACTATATATACGAAGTATTTACAATATAACAACGTTTCAGTTGATCAACGTTATGATTGGCTCTGAAACATGCGGACCGACACGAAGCCAGACCATAAGGCTTCTTTCTATACCTTGCATAGAAGCCTAAATATGGCTTCTTGTTATACTTTGTACAGAAGCCTAAAAGTAGCGCACTGGCTACCCAGTTCTTAGACCTCTATACACACAGTATTTCCAGCACGATTTGAAACGCTCTGTGTGATTTTGAATTATGCGGACAGACGGACGGACGGACAGACGGACAGACACCGAGCCAGATCATAAGGCTTCTTGCTATACTTTGTATAGAAGCCTAAAAAGTATTTGTTGGCGGAAGAAGTGCTGCATATCTTCAGACAAATTAGCGACGCAGATTGCAGCGCCCTGGGAATGGATCCGAAATACTCACGACCCGAGTGGATGATCGTGACGGTTTTACCGGTTGTTTCTCCTTCCGCGAGACCCGCAGCTTTCATGGGCGATTCGCCGAAGAAACGTCAAGACAATTTGACAAATAAATTGGCCCTAATCATAAATATACCTTGTATAGAAGCTTAAAAGTAGCGCACTGGCTACCCAGTTCTTAGACCTCTATACACACAGAGTACGATTTGAAACGCTCTGTATGATTTTGAATTATGCGGACAGACGGACAGACAGACAGACAGACAGACAGACGGACACGGAGCTAGATCATAAGGCTTCTGGTTATACTTTGTATAGAAGCCTAAAAGGAACGGAGGTTGCGATCCTCTCGTCCAGAAAAGTGATATTTGTTTGGATTAATTCAACTCAAAGTGTAGCGATCTGAAAGAAAGAGATCATAATAATTGATGTAAAAGTGTGAACAATAAAAAGATAAATAAAGATTGATAGATTACGCAAGGGCGTTAAAGAACGGAGAGTTTGTGTCCTCTTGATAAAAGTGATATTTTTCGATTCAATCCAACTCAAAGTGTGGCGATCTGAAAGAAAGAGATCATAATAATTGATATAAAAATTATGCGAGAGTAAAATTAATAAGAAAATTAAAATCAGGTACTTACCTCACAATAAAGTGTTCAAGTGAATGGAAATTATTGGAAGCAAGATTTCAATCGATAAAATTGATACGGGGACACCCTGTATATAGATAGTTCTACTTTTTTTTTGCTAAACTTGCGTGTAAAATTGCGCTCAAGAATGTTGTAGTTGGTATTATATCAAAGCTGTACGTTGGTGAAAGTTTAGTTTTATGTTATATTTCCTAATTCGTTCTGTAAGTAGTGTAAGTATTATTAGGCTTCTATACAAAGTATAACAAGAAGCCTTATGATCTAGCTCCGTGTCCGTCTGTCTGTCTGTCTGTCCGTCCGTCCGCATAATTCAAAATCATACAGAGCGTTTCAAATCGTGTTGGAAATACTCTGTGTGTATAGAGGTCTAAGAACTGGGTAGCCAGTGCGCTACTTTTAGGCTTCTATACAAAGTACGATATAACAAGAAGCCTTATTTAGGCTTCTATACAAGGTATAGAAAGAAGCCTTATGGTCTGGCTTCGTGTCCGTCCGCATGTTTCAGAGCCAATCATAACGTTGATCAACTGATACGTTGTTATATTGTAAATACTTCGTCTATATAGTATTGCGTTAATCTGTTAATCCGTTGTTTCGATTCGCTAATGCAATTTACAAATACGCAAATGTTCGAAAGAAATTTACTCAGTTAAAGATATTTTTTCGCCCAGTATTCGAAACTGGGGACGGAGAGACGGCGCCAGCTGTAGAAATGATCCGTTATATCTACTCTATATATATAAAAAGATAAGGGTTTTTATGCAACGTTTTTATGCAACGTTTTATGCAACGATTTTATGCAACGTTTTCGATAATGGGATAATCTGACAACCAACAAAAAAATCTATTATATAAGTCAACTGCAATATAAATTAAAAACCAAAATTGGAAAACATCGATTTATCAATTTAACAAGGTAGTTCTCCAAGATTTTCTTCGTTTTAAAATATAAGGTTGGGAATCCCTTATCCATAAAAAGTTTTGCAATATCATTGGCTATTGGTTAAAAAAAAAGAACCAATCATTAATTTGATTTAAAATTGTTATTCAAAAACGTTCCATGAAAAGTTTGCACATAAAGTTTTATGTTTTACTTATATAGAGTAAAGAGTACGGATTATCTGACCCGTAATCAGATTATTGCTTTCATTGTATCATCGGATCATTGGATCATCGTATCATCGGATCATTGGATCGTCGTATCAAGAAGGAGAAAATTATTGACACTAATCCGCCCTGACCAAGGAGATTATCCTTATTAAAGGAGATTATCCTTATTAAAGGTGTACCAACTAAAACTAAAAACACTATATAAGAAAACTACATTATTGAACTAAAAAAACAACCTAATAGAAACCAAACCACCACGACCACTCGAATTAAACCTGACATAAAGAATTAAATCGACGTTACCCATGTAGCACACATTGTTGGCGCAATATTGGTCCAATATTGAAAATCAATATTGGGCCAATATAGAGATGTGAACATTCTGCTATATTGGTCCAATATGGATTTTCAATATTGTACCAATATTGATTTTCAATATTGGACCAATATAGCAGAATGTTCACATCTCTATATTGAACCAATATTGATTTTCAATATTGTACCAATATTGATTTTCAATATTGGACCAATATAGCAGAATGTTCACATCTCTATATTGGCGCAATATTGATTTTCAATATTGGACCAATATAGCAGAATGTTCACATCTCTATATTGGCGCAATATTGATTTTCAATATTGGACCAATATAACAGAATGTTCACATCTCTATATTGAACCAATATTGATTTTCAATATTGATTTTCAATATTGGACCAATATTGATTTGCAATATTGGACCAATATTGCAAATAAATATTGAACCAATATTGCAAATAAATATTGGTACAAAGAAAAAAAGATTTAATTTAACTTTTTACGTATTTATTGTGATAGATACCTAATTATATAAATATTATTTCAGTCTGGTTTTTTCCTAATTTGTTATGTTGCTACCTTTTCCGAATGTTTGTAATGTTGTAAGTTTTGAGCCTCCACTAAATGATATAGTTGTATCTATAAATTATTAATTATAATTTTTTCTTTCTTTCAAGTATCCTTTGATTGTTGTAGTAACCGAAACATCATATAAATCTGAAATTAAATTAAATTTAAAGATTTTTTTTTTACTTACCTGCCGCTACCGGGGTTCGAACCCATGACGTTCCTTTGAATGTTTCCATAAGGCTCGACCGGTTACCATTTACCTATAGAAGCTTACTTATTTAAATTTATTTGCTCTCGTGATTTATGGTGTATATCAGGGGTGCCCAACTTTTGTGTACGTAAAATCTACTTATTATCTTAAACGCGATCTTAGTTGAAAACATATTTAAAAGAGAAAACACGAATAACGTAAAAACTTGAAAATCTTGACTCAATTTATTTCATTCGTAATCCGACGGCTCTTGCCAGATTGGGCTCGCGACCAGTCATTTTTCTTCTTTTTAAATTTTCTTCGTCTTGAATAAAAACCTATAGTTATTTACAAGAACTTATTTATCAACCAAAACCAATTAAATGATAATAATTATCACTTAATCTACGTTAGCCCGTAAAGTTTTGTATACACCTAGATTACCTGCTATTTTTCGAAGTATGTATGTTACCGATAATGTGGATAATGCAGTAAAAGTAAATAATTACTAGGGACTGCAGACATTTACTGGACTACTTAGGAAAAGTAGATAATTTACTTTTGATTCACAAAAAAGATCAACTCTTACTAGTGAGAGTCTACAACACCTAGCGAATGTATACTATTCCTACAAGAGGTCAGGAATAGTAGATTTTAGGGGTTTTAGTAGAATTTTAGGGGTGTGCATTCGAAAAGGAGGGTAATCCATCGTCAAATCCTACTCCTACGGGGCGCCGCTGCGCTCCGCTCCGCTCTGCACCCCTACGGAGCGGATTTGACTCTGGTTACTAGGCTAAACATACGAGAAGGCGCCATCCATCAAGAACACCGGGATCTATGCAACCGGAATGCGAGAGACCCTCGAAATAGCATTAAAAAGTATAGTTGCGGTATGGGGCAGTAAAAATATCACATTATGGGATTAGGTTTACATATTATTCCACATTTCCTAAACGGTATCAGTGACTGTATACATTCGCTAGTGAAAGTGTTTTTTTATGTTATTGTAAACTTTCACTGCCCATATTAGCGAGAGTATACCTTCACTAGAAATTGTATATATTTCCTAACAATCCACATTATCGGTGACATGTATAATCCAGGACCAATGTCGTGCTATATACAGAAAGGCGACCGTATCAGGCGGACCGTAAGGGGATGACATAAGCAGTGGAAGCAAAATATAATTTGAACCATTTTACTAACTTGAGATGTTAAAATTTGTAGTAGCACGTGTTGCCTTGACCATGGTCAAACTTTGACTATTTAAATTAAACCATAGATAAGAAAAGACTTATAGACACATCGTGACGTTTTCAAATGCGTTTGAAGCTAACATGATAATCTGCGCATAATAGCAATAAATTTTGTTTTGGAAGCATGAACAAAAAATCATATTTCATTTACTTTTCTAGCCTAAAATTAATATTAATAAATATTGTGGAGGGTAATATATAACTTTATGGCACAACAATATAATGATTAACAAATTTTATTTATTTCATATAAATAATGAATTTTATAAAATACAAGACTTGTTCAAAATAATATTAAAGCAATTTCTGGTAGTCTCATTGGGGGTCGTTCATAAATTACGTCACGCAATTTTCAACAGTTTTATACCCCCCCCCCATCGTAACGCTTCGTCACAATAACTTAGAACCCTCCAAGTATTACATCACGCACCATTGCCCCCCCCCCCCCCCCATATTTTATTATTTACCATTTTTTTTATCAGGAAATGATTTCAAATTTTGAATATAAGCTTTTTCCTGCCATAGGAGGACACCACATGAAAATAAATTAAATCGCATAAAGGTAAGGGGGGGTTTACCTGAAGCTATTATGACATTATGCATCATAACTTCGAAACGAAATTAAATATGTAAAAATAGTAAGAATTAGTAAAATTTTACCATGAAAACGCTATAAATTTTGTTACGAATTAGGGTTATATACATTAAGAATAAACATCCATTAAAGCTCCAACGATTTTCAATCGATTGATAGCAATTTCATATTTAAAAATATTTAAGGGGGGGGAGAAAACGCGTTAAAATTTTGAAGCTTCAAACAGCCTTTCGCTGCTGATTCACCAATAACATTTATTAAATGGTCATAACATTATAAGTTTTTCATAATTATAGTGTATAGTAAAAAAAAACCGAAACTCTGTGGTTTTCCACCCATCAATTTCATCAAAGCTCCGTGGTTTTCTATTGAATTCACTTGGAACCGTTTGACCATAATTTAAAGATCTTGCTGACATTTTTTTTCTGAAATCTGGAAGAATTCTAAACTCGGACGATGATTTTATCCAAAAATTTATAAGTTTTCTCGTAACCCCTAAGAACACAAGATGCATGGAATCTAAAGGTATGTGACTAATAAATTTAAAATCTTTAATTTTAATTAAAGGTGATTGTTTTAAATGATGATCAGGTTGTGCTTGGTCGATCAAATTCGAATTGGTTCTTAGCTCACAAATTTCGTTTCCATACACAAGTTTATGGTTTTCACTTCTTCCTTTAATAAAGCATCTTTCGCAACCAAAATATCCAGTGTGGCCTTTAATGCATTTAATAAATGCCCTAGCAAGTGCATCGCATACTATACCTTTTATTTTGACAATGTAGATTCTATTATTATATTGTAAGACAACTTAAAATATTGTAAGTTAACAATGTATTAATTTCTTCTACAAATTTCTCGAAAAATTGATCTACAACGGAAGGTTTTGAATTTCCTAAATATAATGCTACAACAAACGGCGTTATCTTAAAATTTTCAATATAAACTTGACACAAGATTGGCCAAAACGCGGCAAATCTTGCGCGGAATCTCATATAAAATTCCCGCGCGTCGGTCGGCTTTCACATGTTAAATTTGCTAAGTTCAAATTCGATTTATTCAGAAGTTTGGGCCCTTTTCTCGAAAAATATTTTTACAATCTACTATATTATAAACCTTGTTCTTTAGTGTGTAGCACACAAAAATTTGATTTGAGTGGGGCTACTTATCGAACACTAGCCAAAATTTATATTTATAGCAAAACCGTGTTGTAGTAAAGCAAATTTTGAGGAATCTTACAACTTTTAGGACAAATAATTGTCCTTTATAATCGCGGCCCTAAATAAAATAATTATGAATACATAAATTAAAATTTATTATTACATTTTACATTGAATGTTGGTTTCAACAACTAAGCAAAACTTTTACGCATTATTTAATTATTTCAAAATTAGTCATATTGTGTAACTAAAATAACGTGTTTAGTTACAAAATATAACTAAACACGTTATTTTAGTTACAAAATATAACTAAAATAGTTACAAAATAGGCATATTATGTTTTTATTACTTGAAATTTTTTTGAGTTGATAAAATTTTTACTAACCTAGTTTTGGTTTAGTGGCTTTTGTCAATTTCACCAACTTTTGGGTGATTTTGCCAACTTTCTAAAATATGGGGGAGGAGGAGGAGAAGTACGAACATACTTTTTGCAGATCTACTTGTTTTCAACATTTTTCTTTTTCTTTTCTCTACTCTCTTCGATAATACGTTGGTTGTTTCAGTTCTTATTCGATTCTATAGCCTCGTATATGTATGGTTTCAGTTGGTACTCTCCTAATCTTCTTAATTAAAAAATGCGCATTAAGCAATGGCAATAAGTTTCGTTTTGGAAGCATGAACAAAAAATCATATTTTATTTATTTTTCTATCCTAAAATTAATATTAATAAATATTGTGGAGCGTAATATAACTTATGGTACAACAATATAATTATTAACAAATTTTATTTATTTCACATAAATAATGAATTTTATAAAATATAAGACTTGTTCAAAATAATAGTAAACCAATTTCTGGTGGTCTCATTGGGGGTCGTTCATAAATTACGTCACGCAATTTTCAGCAGTTTTATACCCCTCTTCCCCCCCCTCATCATAATGCTTCGTCACAAAAATCTAAACCACCTCCAAATATTACGTTACGCACCCTTGAAACCCCCATATTTTATTACTTACCTTTTTAATAAAGCCCAAACAACGAAAAAGTTATTACCGACTAGAAAATAGTTAATACATTTAAAAGAATTTCTCAAAAATAAAGTGCAGGATAAATGTCCGATTTTGTAACATACAGAACCCCCTTAAGGAGAAGTTCGGAAAAGTAGGACATTTACCCTTCACTTTTTTGAGAAAATTTTTATACAGAAATGATTTATATTTAATTTTGATTAGGATAAAACTATCCCGAAATCCCAATGTTGATTATTAAAATATTAGCCTAATTTTAGTGGTATTTGAAAGGTTTCCTGTCAAAATTGGGATCTTGGGACAATTTTATTGTAATCAGAATTAAAAATAAATAATTTCTACATAAACATTTTCTCAAAAAAGTGAAGGATAAATGTTCTACTTTTTTAGGCTTCTATACAAAGTATAGCAAGAAGCCTTATGATCTGGCTCCGTGTCCGTCTGTCCGTCCGTCCGCATAATTTAAAATCATACAGAGCGTTTCAAATCGTGTTGGAAATACTCTGTGTGTATAGAGGTCTAAGAACTGGGTAGCCAGTGCGCTACTTTTAGACTTCTATACAAAGTATAGCAAGAACCCTTATGATCTGGCTCCGCGTCTGTCCGTCTGTCTGTCCGTCTGTCTGTCCGCATAATTCAAATCTAATCAGAACCTTCGAAATTGTGATTGTAACCGCAAAAATTTAATTAGTGCAGATTATTTTACTTTGATGTGAAAAAATAATTTTTTATTGATGTGGTTAGTGAAGTTAAGTTATAAATAAAAGAGAAAGGAGAGGATTGGTCCACCTCAAAAAAAGGACCATACATTACAGAGAAGTAAAATTTCTAATAGAATGGAAAAGTTTGATTGTTATTACTTATATAGTAAATGATAATTACCAATCGCAAAAAATTTAATTGGTGCAGATTATTTCTAAGTTGGCAACCATACAGAAGCGTGACGTCACGCATTTAGAAACCCCCCTCTCCCCAGCGTCACAAATAATCACGCAAGTTTGAATCCCCCCCCCCGTGCGTAACGTAATTTATGAACCTTGGTGCATGACGCCGATGGCGTCACAAGAAACCATGCGCAAACTTTTAATGTTGGTTTTACAGCAGAACCAGTATAAGATAGCATTCGGCGTGTCTGTATAAGTGTATGGTATAAGGTTAAAAATGTAGTAAAATGTTACCATCAAAACGCTATAAATTTTGTTACGAATTAGGGTCAAACAATAAGAATAGACATCCATTAAATCTCAAACGTTTCTCAATCGATTGATAACAATTTCATATTTAAAAATAATTAAGGGGGGGGAGAAAATCCGTTAAAATATTGAAGCTTCAAACAGCTTTTCACTACTGATTTTGCAATAACATTTATTAACTGTTCATAACATTATGAGTTTTTAATAATTAAAAAACTTATATTTTTAGTTTTTAAACAGTGAAAATATTCAGGATTCAAATATCTTCGATCTTCGATTTAAGGTGATTTGAAATCGAACGCACATCACATGCATAGAAAGAGATGGGTCACGATGCTTCTGTCAAAGAAGCATCACGATTGAGGAGAGAGATCTTTGAAACAAGGCGGATTTTCAAAAATCATCAAAGTAAAAAATATTTTTTAGAATATTCTTGAATATTTTGTACCCTTTTTGTAAATGATAATAGCCCCTTTAAAATTTTCGCGGACTAATTATTTGCATTCTTAGTTGCACTTAAACTTATAATGTAAAAATTAATGGCGCAACATCCAATTCGGAGCAAAACAAATTCTGGACCAACATTTGTGTAAAAAAATTGTTTGATGCAATATTTCAGCAGCCTTCAATATTTTCTTCGGTAATATTGGTTGAAGTTTGGCAGTCAATATTGGTTCAATATTGCAGCAAGCTTCAGCCAATATTGGCGCAATATTGATTTCCTATATTGGCGCAATATTTGAAATAAATATTGAACCAATATTGGTTGAAGCTCGGCAGTTAATATTGGCTATCAATATTGGTTCAATATTGCATCAAGCATCAGCCAATATTGGCGCAATATTGATTTCCTATATTGGCGCAATATTTGAAATCAATATTGAACCAATATTGGTTGCAGCTCGGCAGTTAATATTGGCTATCAATATTGGTTCAATATTGCATCAAGCATCAGCCAATATTGGCGCAATATTGATTTCCTATATTGGCGCAATATTTGAAATCAATATTGAACCAATATTGGTTGCAGCTCGGCAGTTAATATTGGCTATCAATATTGGTTCAATATTGCACCAAGCATCAGCCAATATTGGCGCAATATTGATTTCCTATATTGGCGCAATATTTGAAATCAATATTGAACCAATATTGGTTGAAGCTCGGCAGTTAATATTGGCTATCAATATTGGTTCAATATTGCACCAAGCATCAGCCAATATTGGCGCAATATTGATTTCCTATATTGGCGCAATATTTGAAATCAATATTGAACCAATATTGGTTGAAGCTCGGCAGTTAATATTGGCAATCAATATTGGTTCAATATTGCACCAAGCATCAGCCAATATTGGCGCAATATTGATTTCCTATATTGGCGCAATATTGGAAATAAATATTGAACCAATATTGGTTGAAGCTCGGCAGTTAATATTGGCTATCAATATTGGTTCAATATTGCATCAAGCATCAGCCAATATAGGCGCAATATTGATTTCCTTTATTGGCGCAATATTTGAAATCAATATTGAACCAATATTGGTTGAAGATCGGCAGTTAATATTGGCTATCAATATTGGTTCAATATTGCACCAAGCATCAGCCAATATTGGCGCAATATTGGTTTGCTATATTGGCGCAATATTGGAAATCAATATTGAACCAATATTGGCTAAAGCTTGCAATATTGGGCCAAGATTCAATATTGAGCCAATATTTGTCCAATATTGCGCCAACATTGTGTGCTACATGGGTACGTTACTTTTAGTAACATTTGCCGAATTAACTTGCGATCATATTTCATCGAAAGTGCGATTATTACCGATTTTCTTACATATATTCATATCTACTCTATATATATAAAAAAATAAGGGTTTTTATGCAACGCTCTTATGCAACGTTTTTATGCAACGATTTCATGCAACGATTTTATGCAACGTTTTCGATAATAGGATAATCTGATAACCAATAAAAAATTCTATTATATAAGTCAAAGGGAATGCAATATAAATTAAAAACCAAAATTGGTAAACATCGATTTATTAATTTAAAAAGGTAGTTCTCCAAGATTTTCTTCGTTTTAAAATATAAGGTTGGTAATCCCTTATCCATAAAACGTTTTGCAATTTCATTGGCTATTGGTTAAAAAAAAGAACCAATCATTAATTTGATTTAAAATTGTTATTCAAAAACGTTCCATAAAAAGTTTGCACATAAAGTTTTATGTTTTACATATATGGAGTAAAAGAGTACGGATTATCTGACCCGTAATCAGATAATCAGATTATTGCTTTCTTCGGATCACCGGATCATTGGATCACCGTATCATAGGATTATAGCCTATATATATATTTATAGGACGTTGATGTCTATATATTAAGTAAGTAAAAGAAGTTGTACTATCACGATCACAATTTGGAGAATTAAGTACTATAAAAGTAATTGAAGTAAAACATAATTTAATACTATTGTCCAAAAATTACTACCATTCTACCTTTAAATTCAATAGCTGTTCGAGAGTTAACATCTAATCATTACCTTTCAACTTTGATCATATCACAAAATTTAATGAGATCCTGACGGTTAATACATAGTTTCGGCTAGAGATGAGGACTCATTTAAAAGTTGTCTTTAACCAAAAAAGGATTTTACGTTTTCCGACAGTTATAATTAGCGGAGCTTCTTTAATTCTAAGAACAGATGGAATAAAAGCACACAAAGGAGTGCGACCACAACGGGATACATCCTCAGATACTGAAAGTACACAGAAAGAAAAAAAAGAAGTAAAACATCTACTGAACGTTCGAGAAAACACAAAACTCGACAGCAACAACTACAAGAGAAATAAGAACTTTCAACAATCAAGACCACCAGCAACAACTTCAACTGAAAGAAGCAGAAAAAGAAGAACGCTACAGCAACCATCGACAGATCTCGCTACTGTTTTAGAATCGGTACAATTACAAGAGGAACAAGAACCTTCAACATCAAACCCACCAGCAAAAACTTCAACCGAAAGAAACAGAAAACGAAGAGCGCTACAGCAACCATCGACAGATCTGGCCACTGTTTTAGAATCGGTACAACTACAAGAGGAACAAGAACCTTCAACATTAAAACCACCAGCAAAACCTTCAACTGAAAGAAGCACAAAAAGAAGAGCGCTACAGCGATCATGACAGATCTGGTCACTGTTTTGGAATCGTAACTCCTCATGATGCGGGTGAAATGACCGAGAAATGTTCAAATTGTTATGCTATTTTTTGGAAAAATGAATTTTGCAAGAAAAGTTTTTGTCATAATGGAAAAGTTAAACTGTCCAAATTATCGCCAGGATCCAAATTGGATACTGGCGATACATCTGCAAGCGGATTACCATTTGTACTACATAGACGACAATTTCCGATAGTGTTGGCATTCGCTATAACTATAAATAAATGTCAAGGGCAGAGCTTTGACAAAGTTGGTATAAATGTCGATAGGCCTTTGTTTAGTCACGGACAGTTATATGTAGCATTATCAAGATGTCGAGCAAAGGATGGAATACAAATTCAAAGTACAAGCGACATAACAAAAAAATGTCGTATGGAAAGAAGTTTTATAACTCGCAAGATTTCTCATTTATATGGAATTACGAGGTGGCGAAATGGGGGTGGCCAAGGAGGTCATTGGCCGAGTAGTTAGAGCAATCGACTACTGATGCTAAAGGCATTGGTTCGAGTCCAGTAGGAGTCAATTTTCTTTCGGACTTTCTTTCCTCCAATGAACCGTCTTCGTGCTTCGGAGGGCACGTTAAACCGGCGGTCCTCCTTATTTGAGCTGATCTAATATGTCAAACAGGGTAATAAAAAAAAATCACCCCTACTCCCCATCGACTACGCAATCGCGGAACTTCTCAGAACTCGGTCATCGAACGGACGTCCCTGGTTCGTGGTGCCGGCCATTGTTGGGGAGTTTTGGTCGGTGGTGAGGGCGAGAGACCGCCTAACGGCTGCGGTCATACTTAGCAGTGTCGACATTGTGGGTCAGGCTGGGGGTGAGCAACAAAGTGGAAGCAGTACAATGGGTCCGGTAGAGTGGCCTAAGTGCGTGCAGGTTAATACTTGCCACTCCCCCTCCCCCGAAATCCAAAATCCAATGGGGGTGGTTCAACCGTAAACCGGCCGGGAATATTGGGCTGCGAAGCGGCCCAAGGGGGTTGGGCCGCCGAAGGCGGCCAGGGGGGCGGAGCCCCCCTAGTATATATATATATAAAGATATTTTCAAAGAGGTCTCCCTATATAAACTACTTGTTAGGCTTCTATACAAAGTATAGCAAGAACCCTTATGATCTGGCTCCGCGTCTGTCCGTCTGTCTGTCCGCATAATTCAAATCTAATCAGACCTTCGAAATTGTGATTGTGACCGCAAAAATTTAATTAGTGCAGATTATCTGATATTACCTTATAATAATATGGCGACCAAAAATAACAACTTTTTTTTCAATGCAGACCAAATATAAGTTATATTTTATTTACATAATTTTTCACCTATATAGGAAATTTAAATACGTTGATACGTTGATACGATGATACGTTGATACGTTGATACGATGATACGTTGATACGTTGATACGATGATACGTTGATACGTTGATACGTTGATACGTTGATACGTTGATCCGTTGATACGTTGATCTGTTGATACGTTGATCCGGTTTTATTGTAACCACAGCAGTGGCTTGATGTGATTGGTGAAGTTAAGTTGTAAATAAAAGAGAAAGATTAGGATTGATCGACCTTAAGAAATGGATCGTACATTACAGAGAAGTAAAGTTCCGGATGGAATGGAAAAGTTTGCTTATTATTGATTATATAGTAAATGATAAATACCAACCGCAAAAATATATTTAGTGCAGATTATCTATTTTCAATGCACACCAAATATAAGTTATATTTTATTTTCATAATTTTTCACCTATATAGGAAATTTAAATACGTTGATACGTTGATCTGTTGATAAGTTGATCTGTTGATACTGCTGTGTACTTTTAGGCTTCTATACAAAGTATAGCAAGAAGCCTTATGATCTGGCTCCGTGTCTGTCCGTCCGTCTGTCCGTCTGTCTGTCTGTCCGTCTGTCCGTCCGCATAATTCAAAATCATACAGAGCGTTTCAAATCGTGTTTTACTTTGATGTGAAAAAATTTTATTGATGTGGTTAGTGAAGTTAAGTTATAAATAAAAGAGAAAGGAGAGGATTGGTCCACCTCAAAAAAAGGACCATACATTACAGAGAAGTAAAATTTCTAATAGAATGGAAAAGTTTGATTGTTATTACTTATATAGTAAATGATAATTACCAATTGCAAAAAATTTAATTGGTGCAGATTATCTGATTATATGATGTTACATTATAATAACAAATTTTTTAAGTTTGTAGCTCTCGGTTCCGAATTATCGGATTATCTGATATCACATTATAAAATTATGGCGACCAAAAATAACAACAAATTTTCTTTCTTGTGGAACCTTTCCGTCGGATTCCATTCCATTCGGCCGTCAAATCGAGATCCGATTTTCTAATTACCGGTTGATGATTTCTACATCCACCATCCGCGTGACATATTGTTTGTTCTTTGCACAAACCGTACACTAGTTCTAAGCGTTTTTTGGAATCGTCTGCAGTTATCTTCTGAGCGTGTTCGAAGTGGTTTTGTTTCTTTGGGTTCACCAACAATTTACTGCAATTAAAGCAGACGCAGCGTGAAACTTTCATGACATCTTTAATCATGCCAACGTGAAAGATCGGTTTGGCCAATTCGATGTGACCAAAGTGACCGGGGCAAGTGTCCCGGTCGCCTTCGCATGTTTGACATGGTAAAGTGCTGTCAATCGCTCCCATCCTCGGATCCATCAGGCCGCCCACTTTTGGAAGACTTCCTTCCATAATTTCTACATGATGTATACCTTCTGGGACGACAGACATGCTACGAATATCTTCCGGACTAAAAATGCCAAATTGCACATTCTTTACAGTTTTGAAAGCAGATTTGTTCTCGATTAATGCCATTGTTAATAATTTACTTTTACTTAACGCGCGAAAAATTAGCCAAACTGTTACATCTACTATACTCATAGGGCGATGACCTATATAAGCAAATTGATCTGATGATACGTTGATCCGTTGATACGATGATACGATGATACGATGATACGATGATCCGTTGATACGATGATCCGTTGATACGATGATCCGTTGATACGATTATACCTTTATATATTTATATATATGTATACGCATTTTTCTATCAAGTCGAGCTCCGAATAAATGTAAGATAACCCGAGATCCACCACAACAGAAAGGAATTATAAAGTATACTCTGCATTATAAGTTGCCTAATACTCTCCTTTATCGATGTAACCATGGAGGGGAAATGATTTCACTATTTAAATTTTTATGATAAAAGTAAATCAAAACGAGATCACTAATAAAAACGTACAAATCCAGATCCGGAAATGAGTATGTTAATGTATATAACGTAAGATGAGATCCTGCAATGTTGTCATACTGCAATTGATGACAAAGCAGCCTATGGAATATCTTTGCATGAATATTACGGTTTTTAATCAGTCGTATTCGCAATGTTTAATGTATAACTAGTGAAATAGTTCATATTAAAATAATTTTATCATGTGGCAAAAAACTATTAAATTTAGCTATTAGTGAAAATCCACAACAACGGATGCTAATGTTAAAACTATGGGCTTAACAAATAATGTTAAAACGTGGAACGAGAAACAAAAGTCAATTATGTTGAAGTTTATCAAATCACATATAAAAAAACAAGGTTTCTCCCAAAAAAAGTGAATGTTTGAAAGTTCGAGAAGACAATTTAAATTTTTTTGAAGATAAGAACTCAGTTCAGATTAAAATGTTCGTGTACAATACATATAAAAACAATAAGTAGTGTTTTTAATAATAATTAAAAACACTACTTATTGTATTGTTATTACCCATTCATTACCTAATTAATAAACAATTTTTTTATATATTTTTTTCTATAATTTTTAATTCAATAAAAACTTATTATTAAAGAATCTTTTATTTAATTAAAGGTATGTGTGTGTTTCGGTATTTATTTTTAGAATCTTCAGCAGAGCCGTAGCAAGCTCTTCTGGCGCCTGAGGCAAATTTGAATATATGTGCCCCCCTCCGAAAAGATTCTTATCATTTTTAAAATTGTAAACTATTATTTATTATGTTTTCAGAAAGGCAAGTTTTTGTTTATTTTAAGATTTATATTATTTACAGACATCCAGAATTAAAAAATTAAATAGTTTAAATGAAAGAGCATCGTGCAAAAAATATACAAAGTTTTTTAGAATCCCAAATGTACTTTTCACGATTTAATTGCCGCAAATTCATCAATAACTTCATCAAAATCAACCTCTTCAGCAACTTCATTGATAAAATA
Organism: Podabrus alpinus; assembly: GCA_932274525.1. Lineage (NCBI taxonomy): Eukaryota > Metazoa > Arthropoda > Insecta > Coleoptera > Cantharidae > Podabrus > Podabrus alpinus. The sequence goes on from OW026457.1 coordinate 17,351,134, forward strand.
GCCAAATTTGATAGTCTTTCCTAGCCTATAGTTGATCTCAAATAATTCTCTACGAGTCTGAGTTTGGTAAAGCTACGTTCACACGTAGCTACAGTTACAGGCATTGTCAAAAAGATTCTACGATATCTACGTTTGGATACGATTCTTTTAAATTGTAATCTTGAATCAGCTGAAGTAATTCAAGAACTGTTGCAGATATAATACTGTCAGGAATAATTGACAGCACTACGTGTTAAAATCGGAAACCTCACGAGTAAATTCTGCCCCATTTATGCTGCCCTGCTAAGACAAGAGGTCCTATCTACAAATTAAGAGTTTAGAGATAATTAGGACAAATGGGACATTTTGATTATGCACTAATGGATATTTTTCACATATAGGACAATAATTTTAGGCGTATATTTATATGTTAGAGTTAAGAGACGACATTCTAACTTAGTACAACGATGGAAAACATGTCAAGTATTACATATATGCCATCAAGTGAAAAATACAAAATTTTCAGATAGGACCTCTTGTCTTAGCAGGGCAGTATGTCTCTTTCATATTTTATTGCTAAATCCATCGCTGTTTTTTTAAATCTGTAGTACTCATGCTGTGCAAAGATTCACCAGACAAAAATCTGAAATCTTTGGCAACCTCCATTAACATATCATACCTCCAATTGGATTGAGTTATGAAAACATCAACTGCATTGTTAATATCGATGCGAAGTTTTAGAATTTCAGAAATATTTTTGATCTTTTACTTGTGTTTATTACTCCCAGAGTAATAACTAATGTAGAAGCGCGTGTAAAATTTTCTTCGAATTCTGTACTACGAATATCTTGCAGTGAATTCTTATTTGCCTGAATCAGACTTGCAGCTTTATCCACAGTCAAAGTTTTCGTTTGGAAGGCTTTAGCAGCACGTCCAACTTGACCTAATATCTGATTCCAGACATCAAGGTAGAAAATAAATTTTAAATCAATATTTTTGAGTAGACTTTGGGCGGATAAGGTAATGTCAGGATTTATAGAATTGGCGATCATATCTTGAAGTAGGTACTCCGTAAACTTCTTTAATTTGGGTACTGAATGGTTTTATGGCATTGGATTTCGATGACCATCTTGTGTTTGAGTGTAATTTTAATGAAACTCAATACATTGTGAGTTTTTCAATCTGACATCTAGTTTTCTATTGGACAAAGTATTTTCGATAATCTGGTGATGTCTCGTGATTTATATTTTTCCAATCTGAAAACCCTTCACGACGATTGGCAATCAAAGGTATTTGAGTTTGGCGAAATTCAATCAGACGGCATGGAAAGCAGAATAAAGCATTTTTATTCTTGGAGTAAATTAACCAATTTCGGGCTACGGTTTCACCGTTGGGTAATTGTTTTTTGAACCAATGAGGGAGAAATCGACGTCTATCTTTTGTTTCAATATTTGTGAAAATTATATTTTTTCCCTGATCTGGGCCATCCGTAATACGCGGCTACGAAGATGGCTTGTTGTTGAGTGACAGAAATGATGTTCGAATGTCCGGATTCTAAATTTTCGCCGCTTTCAACAATTTCTAAAAGTGGCTCTATATTCGAAATTTTCTCTAATGATGTTAAATCGTTCGGTTTAGAAATTGTTTTCATGATGGTTATATCTCGTTCGATGTTTCCGTAACATTTGATTTTACTTTATCAGCTACCGCAGTTTGCGCAGTTAACTTTGATAATTTTTAATCGTCCAGTTTAGTGGTTCTTTCCGTGCCTGTATCATTCGACGGTCCAGAACTATTTAACCTGTCACTTTTTTCAAGAGGAACGTTCGGAGACTCGTCAAATGTTAGTGCATTAGCTAAATCATAATCATATTATGCTCGAACGCGTAAAGCTCGGAGTTTTCAAAAAGATCGAATGGGCATAATTTGGTAGAAAATTATATAATTGAAATGAGAATAATGAATGTATAATGTGGATTTATAACAAAATTTCCTTTTAAGTGCCCGTTTTTATTGTTTATGCAATTTAATAATAAAATTCTCTAATAAGTAAGTATTGTAATGGCTTATTTTAGTGATTATTTTCAAGTTTTGAAAATAACGTATAATCAGGGGTGGGCTGGAGCCGACTCGGTCCGGCTCGCGCGAGCCGGTTCTTAAAATTTTTGAAGCTCGGCGAGCCGTTTGTTAAATTACCCCTAAAACCAAAAAATAAGCCATTTTAACCCTGGATCCACAAGATGGTGTCACCCGTGACACGGGATTTACATTTTTAAGTCTGTACTTCCCCCGGAATATGACGCCACCTTGTTATTTACGTAATATAAATTTATTACACTCTTCTATATGATTTACCGTTTTTTTTTGCTTCGAAATAATAGCGAGCCGGTTGTTCAAAATTTGGCAGCCCACCCCTGCGTATAATGCTTGCATATTTTGATGTTTTTTAATTTCTAAAAATCCGATCTCTATAATCTATAATCAAAGTTCTCCAAACTATGCCCTGCGGGCCGAAACCGGCCCACCATGCAACAAGCACGATGAATCACATCCGGCACGTTACTTTTTCGACATTAGTATTGCCAGACTTTATGAGACAGTCAGTTTGGTCCTTTGATGAAAATGTTTGAAAATTCCTAATGTACATTATATAGGTACCTGCTATGTCTTTTGTCAGCTTATTATACCTAACAGCTGTTTGACATGTTTAGTAAATCAGCTGTTAATATTAATACTATAGTAAAAATTAAAAAATTAAGTACATTGTTTCTTCATTTCATTTCATTAAAAGTTTTATTTTTAATTCGATAAAATCTATTAAAATATCTTCTATTAAATGTTTATTTTGGTAAAATCTCAGTTTTACAGTTTTAGAATGGCCCGGGCCCATCCAAAAACTGTGGGACCTACCTTATAGTAGTACAGGGAAAGAAACTACCATTTTGAACCGAAAAACAAAAATTTGTAAATTTATGAAAGTACGTTTGAATTTTCTTTGGTCCACCTAAAAAAGTCTGACCCTGCCCTACAAAAATGAGATATTTTTGTTTTATACCTGTAACATGAGATTAATCGTCTTGCAATTAAATAGAAACACTTATAAATAGCAACGCAACGTTGCCGCATATATAGGATCTCAGTTTGTGCCTTATTATCAATAAAATGTCATATACATCTTGAGCTCCGAAGCGCCCTCACTCGCGAGTTTACATTAACTATCCATGTATAAAAATGAATAAAAATACACAAGATGAGATCCGGCATAAAACTCTCGTACCACCTACTGCCACCTTGGGTAATTGAAATAAGTTAATATACACGTAGAAACAAAGTGAGGTCCGTTTTGGATCTCATCTTGTTAAAGCGGATCTCGACTTGTATAGCAAATATCACAAAATGATCTCGACTTGTACAAAAACAAATCTATAAATGTTTTCTTGTGTAACACATTGTAGTAAACATACAATGAATATGGTCAGAATAAAGTTATAAAGTAATAAACATGGCCAGAATACAGTTTTACTGAGCCCGGAGTGTAACCAGGCATTCAGCATTAGCAACAACGCACTTAACCGCTATAGCTGACGATCGATATGAAAAATCTAAGCCCTCGTGAATAACTTGATCCAGTACGCCCCTGACTTATTGTATGACAGCTGTTTTCAGATAACAAAAATTAAACAAGGTGGAACTCGCTTTAGCGGCAGTTCTTAGGCTTCTATTCGCAATTTACATTAAGCAAACGCCACCATGCGGGAGAATTTTAGATTAGTAAGTGACGTATTAAATGAAAATAAAAATTCGTTCTTCAGGCTCAAGACATAACAAAATCAACTAATTAACACAACATATTATAATAAATTTAATACCATACTGAAATGTTGCAAATTTTCACTAGAATATGATTTTGAATTTCGAAATATACGTCTAAACACGGCCATGTTGTTGTTGCTGGTGGCGCTACCAACGGTAATGTAAATTGCCGATACAGCTACCTTTCTGGTGTGGAAAATTGTTATTATCTGGTTATTTTTGGTCGCCATATAATGTAAAATCACATAATCAGATAATCTGCACTAATTATTTATTATTTTATTTTAACCACAGCAGTGGCTTGATGTGGATAGTGAAGTTAAGTTGTAAATAAAAGAGAAGGAAGAGGATGGATCCACCTCAAAAAATGGACCGGAAATTACAGAAAAGTAAAGTTACGAATGGAATGGAAAAGTTTGATTATTATTACTTATGTACAGCGATGCCAACCGTACTATAATTTATTATAATTTATTATTATAATTTGTACCTTCTGTTGTACAGCACAGAAGGTAAAATTATAGTATGCGTACTACAATTATAGTACGGGTTGGCATCGCTGCTTATGTAGTAATTGATAAATACCAACCGCAAAAATTTAATTAGTGCAGATTATCTGATTATGTGATGTTACATTATATGGCGACCAAAAATAACCAGATAATAACAACTTTCCACACCAGAAAGGTAGCTGTATAGAAGCCTAAGAACTGCCGCTAAAGCGAGTTCCACCTTGTTTTTGAATATTATAATGACGTGATCACAAGAGAAAATTAGAATTTAAATAAATGATCAAAAACAGGGTCGCCATACTACATACATAAAAAGCGCGTTCGCAAATTTTAAATTTACCAGCAAATAGTTTTGCAAGTGGCAAGCACACTTTGTAAAAAAATTTGCTAGCAAATTTACGCGTTTTACACGCGTCAATCGTATGTTGTTATAATATAAAATATAAGTTCTATACAACTGAACTATTCAACTATTTATACACAAATTGTTTGTGTTTAATGTTTTAATGTTTTCTAATATCTAGAATTCCAACGTATCTTGCTCGAAACTCTTTAAATTCGCGAATAAGAATTTGAAAATAAAAGCGTATCACATGTAGCATTTTTAATGATTTGTAGCATTCGCCAGCACTTGACGAATGCTTTTAAACGACATAAAGAAATGAAAATTTTTACAAAATTTGAAATACATAGGGGAGGCCAACTTGGCGTTTTGTCAAAAGTCAATATTTCAATCACAAATAAAAATTTAACTAACCCAGCATTATCAAAATAAATTTCAGCATTCGCCAGCACTTGCGATTGACGTTTATAAAAATTAAAAATTTTAAAATGGAGTGACCAACTTGCCGGACCCTAAATTTCAAAGACCCTAAAAAACAAGGGGGGGGGGGGAGGGAGTGTTGAAAGTCAAAAAAAATGCAGACGTCCTTTATGGACGACCTCTTAAGAGATTCGAAGTTTGTTAAAGCAGAGCCAAGTTTCGCACATTTACTCTGACCAATAATCCAAGAAGAAATTTTACCTGTCATGTTTAATTTGGTAGATATAAAAAAAATAATCGGAAAAATAGACTGTGTATATAGTAGGTGAAAATGTGAAAACTATTAATAATTTTGAGAATTCAATGTGACGCTCGTAGGAAAAACTGAAGTTTTCCGATAACCTGAATTTGGATTCCACCTAGACAAATGCCTAAATAATGCATGGATTCAAAATATCTAAGTACATTTCTCTCCCCCCCCCCCATCGCGAATTTTATAATGAGGTTAGTGTCAACCGTTTGAGCTTCGTTAGAGCCAATGAACTTCCATAAAAATTGTTTGTATCACACGCATCGCGAAATTATACCCGAAAACATTGTAAAAACGGCAGCTCCCTCCCATCGCACATTTTTGTATAAAATTGGTGTCGATCGTTTGAGCTCCATTGAACGTCCATAAAAATATAAAAATCGTTTGTGCCCCAAAGATATAAATGTAAGAGCGTTTAAGAGAGTGTGAAATTGAGTGACATTTCATCGCAAATATTTTTATGCAATCCTTGCGTGTTTATCGTGGATTTATGACTACTTTTGCGGTTCGAAATGACCTTTTTCAGTCCCACGTTAAAATTTAGTCCCTTGGGATCTCATTTAGTCCCTTGGGATCATAGTATGACATAATTATTGACTCAAAAAAAGTCTACATGCTATATTTTATTTTACGTTAGCATTATTTATCGCTTCCTTGAAAGGAATGCGTTATCACATTGCAATGAGATATTCTTTCGACGTGTAGGCGTTTTATGCCGCCAAAGCTTCATATACGTAAGCGCTCTTTCTTTCAATCATACAACCACTGTTATCATTTTTACGGGATACATTAATAGACATTTTTATAAATTGCATAATTACAAAGTAATTTTGCATACACTGTTATCTTTTGCAATGCGCTTTTTAACTGCCACTTCAATTTTTATAATTTAATTTGTACCTGTTTATTTCAATTTTTCTTTTCGGCTATTTTTGTCGGTAGTTATTAGGATTGCATAAAATAGTATACACAACTCGTGGCTATAGCGCCATTAAATCTCTTGTGCTTGCGACCCCTTGGTGGAGGGGGTAGCTATCGCTACCCCCACCAACGCAGGTTCGCAATTCGCACGCGAGATTAAATGGCCTGCTTTAGCAACTTGGTGTGTAACATACTATTATGACATTGGTGTCAATAAAGCGAGAATCGTTTAAGCTCCAATGAGCTTTTATTAAATCGTTTGTAACCCAAAGATAACAGGGGAGGGACATTTCACCACCCGCCCTCCATTGCGAATATTTTAATGCTTAAGAGTCATTTTTACGAAACCGTTCTTCGACGGTAAGCATAGGGATCTTGTTTATCTTAGCGATCGTCCAAAAATGACGTCCACGCCTCGAGGGGGTTATAAAATGTAACTAGGGGGGGGGGGGGGGTTGGACAAAAGTGACGTCCGCATAGAAATCCCATTTTTGGGATAGTTAAATGAAGTTTATCTAAATTCCTGCTTGTTTAATTCCAATTTTTATTGCAGCCATAAAAATTAAAATTTAATGAATAAGTTTTTTTAGTTTAAAAGTTTGATATTAGACAAATGAGGGGGGGGTCGAAGAGCGTGCTCAAGTGTGACAAGGAAGGGAGAGGGGTTTAAAAGTCGGAGAAAAATGAGACCATCCTGTATATGGACGACCTGTTAAAAGATTCGAAGTTTGTTAAAGCAGAGCAAAGTTTCATATGTTTACTCTGACCATAATCTAAGAAGAAATTTTACCTGCCATGTTTAATTTAATAGATACAATAAAATAATCGGCAAAATAGACTGTATGATATATAGGTAAAAATATGAAAACTATTAATAATTGTGAGAATTCAATGTGACGTTCGTAAGAATAATTGAAGTTTTCCGATTGTCTGTATTTGGATTCCTCTAAATCAATGGTTCCCAAACTTTTTTTTCGGTAGACCCCCTGCTGCTACATTTCTACTGTATTCCCAAAACTCCTAAAAAATATCACCCTAAATTGGGGGTGTTTTCTTTTTCTGTTTTCTTTTCACGTCTACGTGGACCCCCGTGTGGTCTCCTATGGACCCCTGAGGGTCCACCTAGACCACTTTGGGAACCACTGCTCTAAATAAATGCCTTAACAATGGATGAATTCAAAATATCTAGGTACATTACACCCCCCCCCCCACGGCAAATTTTTTAATGAGATTAGTGTCAAAAGTTTGAGCTTCGTTTGAGCTCCAATGTGCTTCCCTAAAAATCATTTGTACCCCAAAGGCTTTAGTTAAAAATTCAATTCTTTATAACAATTTTGGGAGAGGCTGTAGAATTTCTTTTTTTAAGATGTGATTTTTTTAATAAAATTGGTGTCAATAGCTAGGGAATCGTTTGAACTCCAATTGGAGCTTCAATATCCATAAAAATGGTTTGTGCACCAAAGGTGAAAAAGTTCTAGCGTTTCAAAGATTGTGAAATTGCAAATTTTACCTGCATCGCTCCGAGCAAATAGTGCGCAGAAGTTCCAGTGCTGCTGATAACATAATAGAAGTGATTTTATTTTTTAACATTGAAAAAGGAAACGAGCATCATAGTCGATAAAAATTGTTTGCTAATCCATAGTAGGGGAAGGTGGGGCAGAACGGGGGTCGATGTGGTTGGGACAGTATTTGAAGGTGTAAATAAAGAGGTAAAAATCTATTATAGTGTGAATAAATTTATTTAACATGTCGTTTAACATCTCCGATGTACAAAATTAAAATAATGAAAATACTTGTATTTATTTTAAACGTTTGAAAAAAACAGATTATATTCCCGTTCTGCCCCATGCTTGGGGCAGAACGGGGTATTCATTAAAAGGTGAAACAAAATCATGTTTTATGGCTGGCAAAGTTCCTATTTTGTTAAAAATTTTCTGGGTTTTTTTTTTCTATTTTGTTAACAGTTTTCTGGGTATTCTCCTTCCTTTTTTCGTTACCGGTGAACAGTTTTTTCTTAAGTCTATTTTCTTTGACTTCCTTGATCTTCTTAGCATTATTAGCCGCTTCTTCGAGTTCAGTCTTATAAGGGGAAGCTGTCAGGATTGCCGTTTTGCCTCGTTTCCTCGTCACTCGCTTTTGTCCCGGCTTTAGTCTGGGTATGGGAAGTATATGTTCAGGCGAAAACCTCGGAAAGCTAGTAAAAATAGGGCTAGCTATTGTTAACTGCAAATTAGCAGGCGGGTCGGACATCCACGAACATCCGGGAACATTAGAGGAAGAGTCAACAGGAGGGTTGGCAGATGGATTATCAGACAAATTGGCAGCAAGGACTTCAGGCATAGGAATATCCGTTGTTTCTGACGGTAAAAAATCCACTTCAGTGAAAACATTCATATCCGATGGCCAAATGCTGGTATTCTCAAACCCATTTATCGCGGTCTTCATATTCACAGAATGCATGTAAGCTGATCCAAATAAGGTCGAAATTTGCCAAAACGGAGACGACTTTTCGTTAATAAAAGTATGGTCGGGGCGGAACGGGGTAGGACCCCGTTCTGCCCTACCCCGTTGTGCCCCAAGTGTTGTAAACCAAACATCGCAAGGTTAGCGACAGCCATGTTACTTCTCCAAGACATGTTAACACGTGAAAAGACACTTTAAACAACGCTTAATTCGGTAGACTAAATTGGAATAACGAAAAGTAATGTGAAATATATCTTATCTTGTTTTCAAATATTCATAAAGTTGTAGTTTTATACAGATTTCAGGGGGGTGTTTAATGAACAAAGGAGAAACACTTGGTAATTCACAACGACCGTTCTTATTACTGCACAGATGCATAATGAAGGTGTATAGAGAGTTGCAGGGAACTGCAGTGCTACTATCAGCAAATAAACCTGATTTCCCGTTCCGCCCCGACCCCCATTCCGCCCCACCTTCCCCTACTGGTGTGAGTTTTTCGCCAATTATTTTTAGTCACGAATAAATTTAAAAAATTTTTTAATTAAATTAAATTTTTGGATAAAATTGGTGTCAATCGATCGAGAATCGTTTGACCTACAATGAGCTTGCTTAATAAACTTTTGTACCACAAATGTAAAACAGTTATAGCGTTTGAAAGAGTGTAAAAACCATTTTAATTATTATCAGCAACACTAAAATTCTGCGCACTACTTTCTCGGAACGATGGCGATGTCAGTAAAATTTGCAATTTAACAATCTTTGAAACGCTATAACTTTTTCACCTTTAGGGTACAAACAATTTTTTTGGAAGCCATTGCAGCTCAAACGATTCTTTATCAATTGACACCGATTTTATTAAAAAAAATCGCGATGGGGGCTGCCGTTTGTACGCCCCCCCCCCCCACCCAAAAGTTTTCGCGAATAACTTGGCGATGCGTGTGGTACAAACGATTGTTATGGAAGCTCATTGGAGCTGGAACGATTCTCGATCGATAGACACCAATTTCATAAAAACATCCGCATTGGGGGGGGGGGGGGGGTGAAATGTCACCCAAATGCACTCTTTAAAACGCTCGAACTTTTTTACGAAATCTAATAGGAGCATAAAGGAAGCTCAAATGTTTGACACTAATTTAATTAAAATACTCGCAATGGGGGGGGGGGATGAAATGTCACTCAATTTCACACGTTTTTACCTTTAGGGTACAAACGATTTTTATTAAAGCTGATTGGAGCTCAAACGATTATGGATTGATTAGTATTATCAATTTTATCGAAAACTTTCATTCAATTAGAATATTTTTAATTTTATTTGCAACTAAAAATAATTCACGAAAAACTCACACCGGCACTATGTATTAAGAACTATTTTTATCGACTATAATGCTCGGTTCCTTTTTTAATTTTACAAAATAAAATCAATTTTAATTGTTATCAGCAACACTAAAATCTGCAATTTCACAATCTTTTAAATGCTGTAACTTTTCCACTTTTGGGGTACAAACAATTTTTTTGGAAGCTGAGTGCAGCTTAAACTGTGCAGCATTTTATTAAAAAAAATCACATCTCAAATAAACCATTTCTGCAGCCTCTCCCAAAATTGTTCTTAATAGTTGAATTTTTATTAAAAGCTTCTGAAGTAGAAACGATTTTTTTGGAAGCTCAAATGAGCTTCTCTATCGATTGACACCAATTTTATATTAAAATTTGCGATGGGAGAGGGCTGCCGTTTTTACAGCCCCCCCCCTCAATGTTTTCGCGAATAACTGCGCGATGCGTGTTTATATCTAATTGAATAACGATGCGTATTATATCTAAAAATGTCATTTAAATAAATTTTATTTATTTATTCGCGACTAAATATAATTCGCAAAAAATTCAAATTTTTTATTAAGCATTTTAAAATGCACTTATTTGACTAGTGATTTTATGCTTAATTCACACTATTTTTACTAAAGGCGCAGGGGCCAAATTATTTAATTCCAGCTATAAAAGATTAAATCGAAAATTACCTTGTTTTCTTTTTCTTATCAAAATTCTTTTCACATTATTGGTCAGAATAAAGATAGGAAATTTTTCTCTGAAGCAAGATATTTTAAGATAAGCTCAATAACAGTAAGATCTCAAACACGAGTCACGACCATTGAACAAGCCATCTTAAATCTAAAAAAACGAAAAAGGGAGCCGGAAGCGGCCAGTCCTGGCCTGACTCTTGATGGGGTCTTCGAATTTGAAAATATACCGTTTTAACTAAATTTATTATAAACATAAAAAATAAATAAGCTGAAATTATTAAACGCAGTAGTGAATTTGTAATTGGAAGGCCTCAAAGTTCTGGTCGCCCGGGGTCTGAATGCCCCTTAAACCGGCACTGTTCTCGTCAAATTATTAAATTTATATAAAAAAATTTACCCATTAGATTAATTTATGTTAAAAATAACTGCTAGAAGCTAGAAACTTATGATCAGTAATTTTTTACGATTTTTTTATCATCAAACAGAGTGGGCTTAAAAAAATATTACATTGTGTCAAACACACGTCAAATTGTACAGTTTCGCTAATTTTAGCATCAACCCTTTGTATATGCAAATAAAAAATACAATTCAAAAATTAAAAACGACTACACCAATATTCCTGATTTATGTAGAGCAGTCTATGTAGAAGAAACCCGAAGTTTTTTCGTGTTCATGCTGTGTTTTTCTAATGGTAAAATATTGTGTAACGATAAACAACAATGAAAATTTTAGGTAATAACACACTTTGGAGTACAACAGTTAGCACCCTAACCGATTTCTTGCAACTGCATTGTTCGAAAACTGGATTATTGCTGGTACCTGAGACCTGAGACCTCCTCTACACTTTTAAACAAAAATTGCTTTGCGTGCCGATTTATTTACTTCAGTTGATAGTGTACAATTTATGCGAACGAACGTATACACTATCACCCTATCACCCAAATAAATGGTCAGACGAAGTTTAATATACCACCATAGATCAACATAGACCAATATGGTATGTAGATATTTATGTTTATTTGATATTTCTTAAATCGGCACTGTGCAATTGTAAATTTTTATTTATTCCAAAAACTAAAACAAAATTGTGACGTATTATTTGAAATTTGAATGTTATCAAACACATTTTGGTTTTTATTTAAAAATTTTAAGTTGGTACTGTGTTGAAGTGTGCATTAGCATATAATCATAACTGTATTGTTAATACTTTAAATAATAACCCAACTGTTTTAGTTCTGCAGAAACATTTAAAATGAGTGCATCATCGCAGGAACAGCAAAATCAAAACTCTTACGCCGTGGCGCTACATCGTGCTCAACAAATTGCCGCTAGAATTACTCCAGGCGGTGCTTTTAATGATCGAGCAGCAAAACGTCCATCGGAAGACTCGTTAGAAGCCGAAAATACAAAAATGTCCAGAGCCAGTGGCTCTACACCACAAAACGATCAAACTACGGGAGAAAATTTTACGCCTCGGGGTTCTGTGATTATGATTCCCAATGCGAAAGTCGGTCTTATAATTGGAAAAGGTGGAGAAACAATTAAACAATTACAGGAAAAAAGTGGTGCAAAGTTATATATTGTGCAAGATGATCCAAATTCAAACGAAAAACCGTTGCGGGTTAGTGGTGATCCTTCTAAAGTGGAATTTGCTAAACAACTTGTTCAGGATATGTTAGCTGGAGATAACAAAAGTGGCGATGGCAAGCAAGAAAAACAAGTCTACGAGTACGGCAGAACCCTGCAAATTGAAGTGTTAGTGCCAAGACCTGCTGTTGGACTCGTGATAGGTAAAGGAGGCGAAATGATTAAAAGGCTTCAAAGTGAAACTGGTGCAAAAGTTCAGTTCCATCAATCAAAGGAAGAAGGTATTGGCGAACGACGGTGCTACGTTTCTGGTAATCAACAGAACGTTGAACATGCTCGTCAACGAATCGAAGAAATAATCGGGAGTGTGTGTCCGGGTAGAAACCGGGCCGGCGATGGTGAATTTACTTTCATTGTGCCGGCCTCAAAATGTGGTATAATTATTGGGAAAGGAGGCGAAACAATAAAATCTATTATTCAGTACTCTGGAGTTCATTGTGAATTAGATAAAACTTATCAGGGTGGTGAGGACAGGGCCTTTATAATTCGGGGCGATGAGAAACAAATCGAAACTGCTCAAAAAATTATCAGCAAAAAAATTCACATGCAAATCGATCTCGTTTCAACTTCTGTTCGGAATAATCCTCAGGTGGCTTACCCTAATCCAGCGTTGGGGTATTATCAAAATTGGAATGTGCCTTCGTATGATCAGCAACAACAGTGGGGTGGTCCTGCGAGCCAAGTTGCGCAACCCGATTATTCCTTACAGTGGGCTGAATATTTTAGAACAATGGGAATTCAGCCTCAAGGTGGAATCAATGTAACAGTTCCAATTGTAAATGCAGCTGTTAATTCTGTTGCTGCTGCTTATAGTAACTCCACGCCAGATTACAGTGCTCAATGGGTCGAATATTATCGTAAAATGGGGAAACACAGCGAAGCTGATGCAATTGAAAAGCATCTTCTAGCAAAGAATGCTCGATAATAAGTTAAATGTGGACCAGGTAAAAATTTAATTTGTAAATTGTAATTAATAAAATAAAATAAACAATACGATTATTTCTAACTGTAACTGTACAAAAAAATAATATATAAGGTGCTTAGGTCTAGTGAATTAAACGATGTAACAGGTATTCAGTAGTAGCGGACGCAGAACAGCCCTTATGGCAGTCCGCCACTGTTGAACCTAATTTTTATTAATTTGTAAACTTCTTGTAAAATAGTTCAGATTTTACAGACAGTAAAATTCAGATGTTGACTAATCAACTTGCTTCTTTAAAAGAAACTTGACTGATTTTTAAACAAAATCTCTTTTCTCATTGGTTAATACATGCTGTCCTCGGTGTTTCATTGGCCGCAAAATCATTTAAAAATTTAAGCAACCTCAAAGTGTATATTTTCAATTTCTTATAAATAAAGTTGGCATATCTTTTTAATTTAAATATTTATTTCTCTTATTAGTTAGGAACATAATTATTGTATAACATCGTATATGGTAAAAACTAACTATAGTCCATCTGGTTTTGGATTGCAGTAGAGGTCGCCTTGAACGGCAAGTCAGATTTACACTGGGAAACGTCAAATAATTAAAGTGTATGAGTGACAAAAACCAAATGTCACTTATTTGATACTTGAAATAATCGAGTTAAAAGTATTTTTTTATCAAATAGCAATTTATCCTGTACAAATCATTTAAATTTGCCAGAAACTTTTAGAAAAAAATATTCGTGAGTTATCAATCGCAAATAAAATTTTGGCAGTGTAAACCTGTAAAAATTTTAACCAATCACGTTCTGAGTTCACAATTTTAGTACAATCTAGTTCTGCATTCTTAAAACGGATGGACTATAGGGTTATTTTAAGGTAAGGCTTCTCATTTAACCCATCAAGTCATCAAGATCAACTCCCATCTAAAAATAAAAATTAATTAAAAAAATTGTGGTACTACAAAAATCTTAATTACTTCGTCTCCTACTTTGTGCATGCACGCGGTAGCTTTATGAGCTAATTCGCACTCGTCGGTTTCAGTTTCGGAAGCCACTAAAACAGAAATGGTTAATTAAAATTTTCAAGCTTCTAAGTTAAAACTTACTATCAGCGTGGCATTTTTCGACCATTTGTTCAAGTTTTCCGTACATTTCTGCATCGTCTTCTTTTAATAATGCAAATGCTGCAATCGTGCTGTCTTTGTCTGGTTTTCCATCTTTCGACTGAAAAAATTCAAAAAATTAATCTAAAAACAATAGCTTATAATTTGGATCCAGGTAATATTTGCTTTAATGATGTTTTAATTGTCCTGGATCCGGTACTGTTTACACTTAATCGAATTTTTTTTGTGTTAATGCGATGACTGGATAATATCAATATAATAGAAGTATAATTTCCGGACTAGAACCTAGTACATCGCATTTTAATTCTATTTTTAAAATATCAAGGTTACTAAATTTTCATTTTACTAAAGTAAACAGGAGCTGATATGAGAACATTTTTACAGGCACAAGAAATTTTAATCCTGGGCAGTCAATCAGTTATTCCATTTCCAATACTGAATGTCGTAGTACTTAATTTTTAAGCTAAAGAAAATGGGGGAAAAGTGATGTAACACTTAGCGTCCTGATAAAAATATCTTCAGCTACACACTAAAGAACAGGCTTATATTTGTCTAATAAAACAAAAAAAAAGGGTGAACGGAGTAAAAACAACCCCAATATCGACTTTTGAAAAGTACGGGAAAGTCGCATCGACTAGGCGGCCGACCGGGGTCTATGCACATCAGTCGCCCGTGCTCCGACGAAAATGCGTAAAATTTTTTCGCTCCGATTTCAATTTTTCTTTGAAATTCGGATAGATGGGGGTGTGATTAGTGGATATTAGTAATAAATATAATCAGAAAAATGGAAAATAACCCGTGTATTGCCGAAAAAGTGTAAAAATTTAAATTTTTTTTGCCTTCGAATTTTGGGGTGTGCATTCGATAAGGAGGGTAAACGTTGGCTTGGCCAGAATTGCGAGCAACAAAAAAACCTACCCTACGCTGCTCCGCAGCTCCGGGCGGTTTTTCATGCTCAGAGCCGCTAACGCGGCAGAGCTAAACATACGAGAAGGCGCCACGAATCAAGCAAACCGGGATATTAAACCCCCCAAAAATCGCCTAAAAACAAAAAATAATCGATGTTGCATGTACGACGGTCGAGCTGCATCTGCCGCTGCGAAATTTTCTAAGCGTTAGAGTATATCATAGCGCACGGACCGACGATAGAATGGCTGATGCGCGGGAATCTCACTAGTTTTACCACAGAATCTCGATAATTTTGCTAACTTCAAAATCGATTTATTGAAAAGTTTGGACCCCTACCCCCCTAATTCTTTTGGCAATTTGCTATATTAACTTTGTTCTTTAGTGTGTAGCAGAAGGAAGGATGATTAGAATGCTAAGTGTTAGGTCACTCTACCCGAAAATGGTTTTCCCGGTTAGGAATTATGGATCAAAATGGTTATCAAGACAGGGACGGCGCCTTCTTTTTCGCAAACTACTTTTTGTAAAATCCACAAAACGTGAATTTTTTAAATTTTGTATTCGAAGTTCGGTACTACGCAGAATTGGATATAATAATGGTGAACAAAATATCCAAAGCAGATTTACTTCTATTTGCAGGGTTACTGATTTCTATTTTTTTTTTTAAATTTTTATTAATGTTAAATCTCGTTCAACTTTTAAAAGATTACTAAAATATTGTTTTGTTTTTATGAGAGATCTTAAAATCTCCATTTTTATCACTATTTCGTTAAAAATTTAGGTTCTGAGTTATCACGAGTATTTGAAAATTTTATATGGAGAAAATTATTCGAATAATTGTATTATGCTTGTCTAATTATTGATGTCCTATAAAATAGTTCTAGTCGCCGCCCTTCCCCTGTAGAGTTTGAAATTCGTGAAAATTTTCAAAATATTCCGTCTTCTTTCAGCTAAAAACCCTACATCCTAAATAATAAATCACTTTTATTTAATTATTATACGTATGGAAAACCTAATGAAGTCAGGGATTTTGAAATTTCTCACATTTGGTTAGGGAAATTAAAGCGTTGGTCATGGAAATATTTTATTAGTATCAATTTTGAAATTTTATTTTTTCATGTCACTATTGTGCACTGATATATCCGGATCAGTAAATTTTTGTTTTCCGATTTATTGAAAAAGTCATGGAAATT
Organism: Podabrus alpinus; assembly: GCA_932274525.1. Taxonomy (NCBI): domain Eukaryota; kingdom Metazoa; phylum Arthropoda; class Insecta; order Coleoptera; family Cantharidae; genus Podabrus; species Podabrus alpinus. Next base: position 17,367,706 of record OW026457.1, read on the forward strand.
TTTGCCAAGGAAAACTTTGGGAATTTACTTTGAAAAATTCAAGGAGTACCAAATCCAAATTCTATATTAATTTGTGAATTACCGGGCCTAGCCCACACATCCTTCAAATAGCTAGTGCGCCACAGCACCTGAATTTAAATTGCAGGGTTGGGATTTGTGCCCCCTCCTCTGCAGACATGGACCGTCGGTATCCAAGGTTTGTTTTACCCCCCTTTCATAAAAATTACCCAAGTCAAGAAATTCAAAACAGGAGACAAGACAGGTCACCTAAAGATACTGGACTTCCTACAGCCAGATTTATTTGAGAAACCTTCGGATATCATTCCGAAAATTTTTGACTTCGAAACACCGTTTGAGGCCGTCAATCAGGACCGAAGTGCGGCTAGAGGTCATAAAATACAAGTGGATACAAAATCCTCCAACTGGTATACAGATGGATCAAAAACTGGACAGGGAACAGGCGTAGGCATATATGGCCCAAGGTATGAGGCATCTATAGCCTTAGGAACCTACCCCACAATTATGCAAGCTGAAATACTTGCAATTGCACTATGTGCCCATGAATGCCTGCAAAGGAACATTAAGGGCTAAAAAGTCAATATAATGGGCGTGTTTTTAAACTACTCGAGCAGCTGTTCGAGTACTCGAACAAAAAATGTGTGTTTTTAAACTACTGCATCAATTGTCATCAGTCGTTTTAAAACTCCCCCACTCTACTCGAACGCATTACTCGAGCAAATTTTCATGCACCGGATCGTAAGGTAGCGCCTTACCTACTCGAATTTGGTTCGAGCAACCGGTACAGTTTAAAAACACACCGAATGTCTGACAGCCAAGCTGCGATAAAGGCACTCATAGCAAATAGCTTTGAGTCTTTGTCCACATGGGAATGCAGACAATCCCTCAAGAAACTGGCCAAGGGCAACAAAATTGCCCTCCACTGGGTGCCGGGTCATGAGGGTAATGAGATGGCCGACAAACTGGCAAGATCAGGCTCAAGAGCTTCCCGGACTGGGCCCGAACCATTCTGTGGATTGTCCAAGACACACAGGGGGTTGGAGGTCCGGAAGTGGGAAGCGGAGAACAAAAAAAAACCCTATGGCACAATACACCAGGACAAAAACAGGCGAAGAAATTTATAGAGTACTCGACTGCAGAGGCTAAAAAACTTCTTCTACTATCAAAGAATGAAATCAGGCTCATCACGGGGTTGCTCACCGGACATTGTCAGGTGAGATATCACCTCAAGAAAATGGGAATGGAGGACGATGACAGATGCAGACTCTGTGAATCGGAAACTGAATCGGCCGAACACATTCTCTGTAGCTGTGATGCCTTAGCCCGATCCAGGCTAAAATATCTGGGACAGACGCAACTAACACCCAAAGAGGTACAACAAAAACCTCTCAGGAGTATTCTATGCTTTGCTAGCAAAATTGAATTCCTGAATACCTAATTAGCAGGGTAATTAACGAAAGATCAATACTGGTCGCAGTTCTGAAAGGCTCTTGAGGCCAATCGACCCCTAAGTACAATACAATACCCCCCCCGTTTGGTTAGCGACGGTCATGGCTTTTAATAATTCATTTTGAAAGGCATGTACACAATTGCATATACCGATCCCGTAAAATAACTGGATCTAATTTTGATCATAAGAAAAATGGCTGGGGAAATAGAGGCAAATATTGTGCATAAGTAGTCAAATTTGAGGACCCGTAGGCCGGATTTTCGTATGGGAGGAAGATCAGTTGCTCCGATGGTCCAGACCCACGCCAAGCTCATCTGCAATGATGTACAAGCTATCTTACTTCCTGATAGGGGGGAGGGGTTGCCCCCCCTCTGGTGGAATCGGAGCCTACGTGGTCGAATTTTCGGAACACAGCAATATCCCCTGTGTACATTCGCCAAGCATTCCTCCCGACTACTCGCAACCACAAGAAACCAAATAATTCCTTCCTAAGATTGAAGATCTCTGGTCTGGTTTAACATACCGCGCATTAAGAATAATTTATATTCTTGATGCTGGTAAGGCAGACATTTGTTACCCTGTCGTAAAGCCAAGGGGTTTTTGTATAACAGAAGATTATCCTTCAGTAACCGTTAACCCGGGGATTTTTGCTATTTTATTGGTTGATACACCAAATATCCCCGGGTTAACTGTGATTCGAGGAAAATCTTCTGTTATATAACTGGCCCTATGGGTTATTAAATTTAACCAACCAATAGAAAACGTTTGTTAGTACTAACAGGTGAATAGAAATTGTTTGTTAATTTTAACGGTATTAAACACAATTATGACTCGCTCATAAAAAAAATCAGCAGTTGGCTTACAATAAACTAATCCACGAATGCATGTTCATATGCATTAATTAAGAGATCAATTACCAATAAATTACTATTATTCAGTACCATACATAATCTATGCATATTTAAAAAATCCTCAATAACTGAATAAAAAGCCAGTGATTAGCTTACAATGTATGTAGGGCTCCATTTCCTAAGTACTTAATTAAGACATTACCTATAGGGCCGACTCTAGCATATTTTTGATTGTAGACTAATGGTAAGAAATGCGTCCATCACGACCGGCGGATTTTTCTGGCGTAAACTCTTTAAAAGTGCACGTGGAAAAAATATAATTTTATTTTAATTAATTATGGTAATATTATTATATATTATAATATACAAAGAAAGTGTTCGAAGAAACACAAAAAAATAGGTATTTTTTTCTCATGTAAAAAATGTGTTATTATTATAGGTCAAAATTGTTGGTGAAGTTATTACGCTGGAGGCATTCCAAGATACAGATTTTGAGCTTTTATCCACGACTTTGAATGTTGTGTTCCACTCCTAAACTATTGTTATTATCTCTTTTTGCAGGAAGTTTAATTCCTTACAAAATGTAATCATTAATAGTTTGATTTAACTCAAATTACAAACCAATAAATTCCCTTGAGTAGAAAAATATTTTTTGCCATTCCGGGGGTAAAGTACTCACTTTTTACCCCGGTTTGCGGGCGTAAAGGGGCACTTTTTTACCCTGCGGGAGTAAAGTTCAAAAATAGGGGGGTGAGCGGGAGTAAAGTTAAAAAATAGGGGGGTGAGCGGGAGTAAAGTTAAAAAATAGGGGGGGTGAGCGGGTAATTTTTTAGTAGTAAAAATCTGTAAAAGTTAAATTTTTTAATTTATTATAAAATCATCATTTTTGTACATTTACATGAATGTGTATCTGGCCGTAATTAGCGATACCGAACATCTTACCAAAATCCGAGAAGTTTTCGGCAATTTCTACGTTCTCGCTCATGGTACGTGTTGCTCTTTCAAAGGCACAAATTTAAATGAAATGAAGCATTGGAATCAATGGCATTGGTAGAATCAGGGGTGCCAACTGCTATTTCTTAGTAATTTTTAGTAGTATAGTTGGTAATATTACTAGTGCTATTTTGCGATTTATCGACCACGTGTAGGTATTATAAAAAAAAAGCGTTAAATTTTTGCTTTAAGTTTCTAAACTGGCGAAGTTCCTACTTTACCTCTCGGAATGGCAAAAAACAGTATATGCACGACGACATAATGTACTATTACAAATTTTTTGAGTTATAACGTAAGGGTGCGACCGGGGCATACATTTCTAATTTGACCCCACAAAAAACACGAATCTAAACCGGGTAAATCTATAGTATAATTTGTGAAGACTGTCGTATTTTGGAAGTGATCTGTATCTGCATTAAAGAATGGTCAAGAAGCTAAAAATTATGTATCTATAACCTACATTCGTGGTAAGAATCCCCATAGTGCGGTCTTTAGGTAGTACAACCTTCAAATATAGTTGGATATGAAGTTAAAAAGCTAAATTTGTTTTGTAGAAAAATTCAGATTTCAAAGTCGTTAAAATTTAGAAGTTGAAAACCTAAATTTTAAATATTTTACAGGGATATGAAATATCGATTACCCCCCCCCCCCGCCCCTGCGATTAAAACGTTAATTTTTTACGTAAAGCTCAATGGTAAAGCTGAATTTATGCTATAACTATAACAAGTTATAGTATTAAAACAGTAACAGTCCTAAAAAAAATTAAAAATAATCAATTGAATGAAAAAATAGAGGAATGTTCAGCTAAAGTAAAAATGTGGGTGTAAACCGAGCTTTAAAATTTCCAATTTTACTTATTTCGCATCATAATTAATAAATATTAATAAAATTTGGCAAAGATACTTTGTAGCATGATTTGGTAGTGGTTTCTCAATTTCGATTTTTTTAAATCTGTGAGTAACACCATTTACTAAACAGCATCCAATTGTTAACATTTATCATTTTATTAAAAAAAAAAAATTTTAATACTTTTTTTGTATTTAGGCTCTGAGGGCGATTATTTAAATTGGTTTATCCGTTAATAAATAAATAATTATAAAACAATATTATATTAATCAATAAACATATTAAAGCGCGTTTTACACTAACCAGATAAACGAAGCTCCCTAGGAAAGCTTTGTTTTCTATTAATTTTTATTAATTTCGGACCACAAAATTCCTCAAAAGTTAAATAAAGGATACGTTAATTTTTAGAACCTATTGTTATTTGTTGAACAGTACAGCAAGCGACTTTAAGAGCGCCACTGCTGCGATTTATTGCAACAGATGGCGCCATGATAGAAAAACAACTAATTTTTTCGGATGAAAATCTTTTACCAAGATATAATTCTTATAAATCAAAGTCATCTAACAAGCTATAATTAATTAATATAATGGTATTTTCTGGGTTTGAACATACACGTATGTAAATGTGCAACATTTATGGCAAAAAAATTAACAGATTTTATGAAACTAACCCCTATGTCTCACGGAACATAATTCAAGAATTTCAGGATTGGAGTAACAATATTTTGGTAAATAAAATTCGGGTCAGAAATAAGTCGCTTGTGGATATGTTCTAATAATAGGAAATACAACTTCATTGTAAAATTTTCAACTAACAATGTAGAACTAGGTTAAATTTAAAGGTTAAAAAATCTTTCATAAAGTAGAATATTTCATGCTGAAAATGAAAAAAAAAGTAATCATTGTACTAATAAAATAATAAAGTAGTTCTATCACTAACTACAGTTTTTGAATTCTTAGCATAAAAATTTAATAGATGCTTTTAGTTTAAGTTACGGGTCGTCGATAAAGGACGACCCCCCTGGGGGGAGGGGAGTTTGAACAAATGTGACGTCCGCATAATAATACCTATTTTTGGGACTTTTATGAAAATTGTGTTTGAATATTTTTTTATGTAATATTTTGTAAACAAAAAACTTATTTACTCCTTAAATTTCAAATGTTGTTTAAACAACGTCTTGTCAAGTTTGATTTTAAACCAATGAGGGCGGCTTTAATTTGCGACCATAGGAAGTTCCTGGGTGGGGTCCGAAGAAGGGGGAGGTTAAAAAATCGGAAAAAATTGCGGATGTCCTTTATGGACGATCCCTTACTCCGTACTAAATTTAACCTCGTCCGTGATAGGTCAATTTCATAAAAAGTCGTTACAAATGTTTTTTAATATACATCTGTTGTAGATGAAAAAGTGATAAACAGATGGCGCTACTTAATTTGAAGTCATAATAAATTACTTTATTATTGTAATTCTTCAGTTTTATTAGTGACACGTACTTTTACGAAGTATGTACTGAAACCATATTTTATATTCTGCGTTCCAATGTTGTCGAGTCCTCTGTTTTTGAAGACCTTTTGAACTCTACCAAATGTTGCTAACACTCCTGTAACGGTTTGTTTATTTTATACTACAGAATCAAAGCAATAACTATAACTGTTGTGGTCAAAATAATTTAAAATTGTGAGCAAAGTAATTTTGACGTTTAAAATTTAATCTTTTCCGCATTTGCCTATGTAATTCGTTCTTTTAGTGACCGTGGCAACGCACCATAACTAAAATAATAAATTATTCAATGAATCGAAAATTTAAATTAAAATATAAAATTTGCAAATAATGCGCATTTTTGTAAATAAAATATTTAAAAAAATACTAATATTTAAATAATTAAATCGTAATTATTAGTTAAAATGTACATTCAACCAGAAAATTTATAGAATGCAGAACCGGAATGAACGAAATTTGAAAAATTTATTAAAAAGGGAGGGTCTGATTGAATTAATGAATCAGTAACTACAGCTTGTTACAAAAATAAACGGTAATTGAAGATAAAATTTAAACAAATTTTTTAAGACAATAAGAAAACAAAATTATAATTACGAATAATAAAATTACACAAAAATAAATAACAAGTACGATCAAAAAATTACAACAAATCAAACTAAAAATGAACAAAATGAAAAAATTAGGAATTTTGAAAAATACCACTTGACAAACATTACAAAAGTTGTCAACGAGACATGAAGAAATATAATTTTGAATGAAATTGAAACAACAGTTCACCCCTCCCCCTTTTTTTCTTTAATTCTTAATTTTTGTTCATTCTCATTTTCATTACATTTTTGGTTCGAGCTCAAAAATGTGATGTTGATTTTTGATAATTATTAAAATTATTCAATTTTCCGTGCTTTTTTTCAAAATTTATGACCGATTAGAAAAAGTAATAATCGTCTATGACAACTGCAAATTAATTTCTTTCAACGCAACTCATCATTTTGGTAAAAAAAAGTCAAGGTAAGAAGATGCTCATCAAGAACATGCGTAGCGTTCATGTCAAACCGTTTTATTAAATATAATTTTTCTAATTATTATCTTCGTAAAAAGTAATTTTTACGCCTGATTATTTTTATTTCTATTCATTTTGTTCTAAAGTTATCAGGAAAACAAGAAACAGGAATGTGTTAAATTCTTATGTACTGTTTGACAAATCAGTACCCGATAGATGATGGGGCTCAGTTTAATCTTTTGCGCAAGGAACCAACAAACGTTCTTCCTAATGGGTATTCTCGCATGGTCCGCATGGTAGAGAGGTTCGACATTGATTGAATTGAGTTGTGAGCAGGGTCGGCTTTAGACTGATTAGCGTCCCGATTTAAACCCACAATATCTCCATTCTTTTAATTTTTTGAACTATTTAAAATGACACGTATAAAAAATATTCATTAAAGAAATGGGAGGGACCCACATGTACCATTTTATTGTTTAACATGCTCCTCTAAAAGAGGCTGCCTCGTTTGGTGTTTACAGTATTCTTCAGGTGAGTTCAATGCAAGGGTCGCATTTATAAAATTTAAAATATTTTGCAAGAATGGTTAGAGTTCGCTATGGGCAATGGGGGGGGGGGGGGGCAGTTAATGTAACAGGATGGCGTGCAATTTTACCAATTTTAATCCATTTAACCGTTTTTCTCGATTTTTGAAAATTTAGGGAAGGGAATAACTACCTCTCATTGTATCCGCCCTTACATAATTTTATATAATGTTTACTAAATTAAAACTAAGGTGCTATCCATTATACTGGGCTGTAATAGCCCTCATGGTAAAATCTGAGCAAACGCCACTGCATCAAGCCACTAATGAGTGCTCGAAGTGGTTGTGCGGCCTAAAGGCCGCACTGAAACTTTTTACATTGGTGACTATTAAATGAACGAACACTTTAAATTGATTAATCGGATACGTATTATAGCGTGACAGATAGTTGATCAATCAAATTCGTTTCATCGAGACATATAGTTGACCAATCAGATGCAGTATAAGCGTAACGGACTTGGGTGATGGTTTTATAGATCGCGATCAAATAGCAATTGGATGTTAGTTGTCCCGGTGAAATGAATAAGTATAGGTTAAGCCTTTCCGTAAAAAATCATATTCATTCAAACATCTTATAACCCAACCTCCGAACACCGATCAGGGTGTGGTAGCTATAGCCTTTGATTATATAGTATCGGATTGGCAAACCTCATGGCAGTTTTGGAAACACCTAATGTAAGTTCAAAAAGTTATCTACTAAATCGAAAGGCATAATAAATGGTGTCAGCCAGCAATAAAAATGAAGAATCACAATAATTAAAACAATGTATCACACTTCAAATTTAGTTGCACCATCTCTGGCTCCGGTTTGCCACTATGATACTATGCGATCAAAACTATAGCTATATAAACTCAACGTCCGTCGACTGGGGCAATAAATTTTACAATCGGGATTAAAAGCTGCACTTTACTCCCTTGTTAATAATCTACTCTACTATTCTAGTAAAATATAATAAATTCACTTACCATTCCCAATTTTTTACTGAAACAGGCAATCAAGCACTTTCCTTCCTTTCTGGATGGTGGTTTCTTTTCCATAAGTTCCATGACATCCTCTAAAATATAACATTAAGTTAAAAATTCCTTTTCTACGAAAAACAAGCTATACCATCATTAGCTCCAACCTCTGGAATACATGTTGCAGCAATTTCGGTTAATTTATCCATGGCTTTCTCCTTATACTCCGGAGATACCTGTGAAAAAAGTTAAAATAAAACCTAAAAATAATGGGAAAAATATCCCAACGAACCGAATAAACGGCGACGATAAGGCACGTTAAAATTACAAACTTCAACATGTTGGCTTGAGCTTTTTGCAACTGTTGGCAGGACTTTGTGATCAAAGGTTTTTATAGGAATATTGAAGGACAATGGTCAATCTTGTTGACTGTTTTTTTTGTATGGAAATAATCATTTATAAGAGATTGATTTCCGGAATGAGTTTCATCTGCGTGTAAACATTGTTACATGACACCTATCACTGCTGATGAGACAAAGATAATAGATAATGGGGATTGGATAATACATATTATTCAATTTTCAGACAAAAAAAAAGTAATTTGATTTACTAAACGCTAATCGTTATACTTTAATGTCAAAGTAAATTAAAAATTTTGTCTGGTTAATTATGTTTGGTTCCTATTGTTACATATGTCGATTTATTTCGTTCCATACTGTTGATAATTGTTTAATTAATTAATTCTCAATGTATATTTAAAACAGTTATATAATGAAAAGTTGAGTACGATGCAGGCAATTTGCGTTCAGAGATGTTATTAAAATTTTATTTATTAACACCATGCACAAATAATTAACAAAATTACCCGACTTGAACAGTGCATATAAATATTTTTTTATTATTAGCGTGATTTTTTCTTATGTAACGATGGATGGTTTGAAAGTAAAACTCATAAACAATAAAAATTCTGGAAAGTAATAACTATTTTAACTGCCTAATTCCTTTTTAATTAGTTCAATTATTTTTATAGTTTTAATAATTTCTTGGATCCAATTTTCGGCAATTTCATGTAACATTTTTTTATTCGCTATTTCTAGAATAATAATAGGACAATAATAATTATTATATTCCTATAAATTTTTAAACAAAAACATTTTAGTTTTGTTTTTATAATTTCTTTTTTGATAAAAAAATGACTATGAGGATAATAAGTAATGGAAAATATAGTGAGAAACAAATTTTAAAATGTAAAAATGGTTTAAAACGAAAGATTAATGTTGGTCGGTGTCGGTGGCAAAATTAGTGAAGAAGAAGTCTGTCGTTTATTCAATAATATAATAATATTGTCAATTATTAACTCAATTAACCGTAAGTAAAGTTGTAAACAAATTGATTAATTGTATGTGGCAAATCGATTGGTAACCTATTGGTAATTGATTGCTTTTCCTGTGTATTGTAATATTATAATACAACGCGTTCATGTCCAATGAACTTTCAAATGTTTTTAAATCTTTTGGAAATTCCAAAGAACTCAAAATTTGCGTACCTGAATTCATCGCTTTACATCCAAATTTCCATTATAAAGAAGGGATTAAAAAGTTAGTCAGGATTACTGAGAATAACCGTAATTTGTCAACATTGAAATGATTTCAAGTTTTTCTCTTCAACATTATTTGATGACCACAGACTATTGTTACTAAAATTTACAAGAAATAAAGATGAAATAAAACTTTTGAGTTTTTCAGTTCTTTTATTTTGAATAAAAAAATTTGTAATATTATTATGCCAAATTGTTAAAATTTCAATGTGACGTCCAAAAAAATTTTGAAATGAAATTTACAAAATTCTAATATGAGATCTTCACAATTATTATTAGATTATCACAACATATTGAAAAAAATTTTAGCATAAGAAACAATAAATAAAAGTCGTAATAAAAACCGAACTCCTCAAGGAAGCCTCCACTGCGGTTTTATATTTTCTAATATTCAAATCCCCACTATTTATTTGGATAATTAATACATATATCTAATAAATTATAAAATAATTATCAGTATAAATTACAACTATTTATTATAATTTATTATATTTGTTAGGACCCAGGGGTTCTCAACTGGTGGTCGCGACACATCGGTGTGTCGCAAAAGATCTTTAGGTTGTCGCTTTTTATGCGTTTTTTTTATTTTTAAGAAAATTGCTTTAAACAATTAACCGAAAAAGCCTGAATTCTCTGAAAATTTTTCAAACATTGATTTTTATATTTACACGTCTTCCAAAAGGAAATTCTGAAGTATTTAAAAAAAAAAGTTTATAGAATAATTTTTCTGGCCGTGTGTGGCCGCTTTGAATAGTCGTGTTTGATAAGTTGAGTTTTGGGAATTGAGTTTTTGTTCAATTTCTGGTGATTTAAGGTGTGGAATTGATGCGAGATTGCATTTTTTCAGTTTTTCAACATCACTTTATTGTTTTTTTTTGGCGTAATTGGGGGAGAATTTTGACTCGAGTCAGTTTCTAACCTCAAAAGTGCTACGATAAAATAAAAATTTTTAATTACTGATCAAAGTTGATTAATTATTCGGGAATAGATAAAGTATGAGTGCATGTGGTGTGTGTCATCGAGCCCCGACGAGATATGAAGATTGCGGCATCCAATGCAAAATGAGGTGCAAGTCAAATTACCATAGGTATTGAATGTATTGGAATGACCGTGGAAACGATAAATGAAATAAATCAAGGCGGAGAATTTTATCACTGGAACTGCCCCAGTTGCTTAAACGAAAACATAACCTTGAACACAATTAATACCATCGAAGGTGCGGCTGGAAATATTAATAATAAGGAAACAAAGAATAAGACAGAAAGCGAACACTTAAGCAAAAATAACCAACATCTTTCAACAGATGAACAGGAACCCAACAACAAACAACACCCGGAGGTAAGCCTGGAATCTCCCCGAATTCTAAACCAAACCGAGTGGCAATGGCAAGATGTAAATCCAAGAAAACATAGAAGAGCTAGTCCTGAAATTCTCGAACGAAATGTAAAACAAAGAAAGATGTCCGAGTATTATATTCGAGAAAATAATAAAATTAGACTACGAAACCGTTTTGAAGCACTGGAAGAAAATCAAGAAACCGGACAGGCATCAGATACCCAAGAACAACCAAAAGTCATAAAACCGCCACCAATATTTGTTCCCAACGTTTAAAATATAACAGGATTAAAACTTACTCTTGACGGAGGAGCTAAAGATTCTTATTCCTTAAAATTGATTGGAAAGGATCAAGTCAAAGTTCAAGCCGATGAGGGAGAAATATATTCAAAAATTGTTAAACTGCTGAAGGAGGGGAACGTAAACTTTCATACATACCAACTCAAACAAGAGAGAAGCTTCAAAGTGATCATCAAGGGTCTACATGCAACCACCGATAGCAAAGGGATAATTGCCGATCTTGAGATGCATGGACACAAGGTGAAGAATGTTTCAAATATTAGACATCGAATTTCTAAAACACCCCTGAATCTGTTCCAAGTTGAAATCGCACAGAATACCAACAACAAAGAAATATACAAAATCAACCGTCTCCAAAGTCAAGTTATTACTGTGGAACCACCACATGTAAAACGAGAAGTTGTACAATGTACTCGGTGCCAGAGATATAATCACACCAAAACCTACTGCACAAGACAGCCGAGATGTGTCAAGTGTGGGAAAAATCATTGGACCAAAGAATGTACCAAGGAAACAGCAACCAAACCCACTTGCGCTCTATGTAATGGTGACCACCCTGCAAGCTATAAAGGTTGTTCTGTCTACAAGGAAATTCAAAAAAGAAAATTTCCTCTGCTAAGACCGAAACAGAACGAGCAAGCGCCTAAAATAAACAGCGAACAACAACTAACAGGAAATATAAGAACCAGCGAGTCTTATGCAAGAGTGACAAGCGGAACCAGCCAGCAACAACAACAATCCACTGCAAATGACACTCGGCCAAGGCAGGAAAACGAAAATACAAACCAAAATGGAAATCATGAACAACAATCTACCACAGCTAATCAACAGTCTAGGCAGGAAAGCGAAAACATAGAACAGAACCAAGATAATAACAATGAAAATCTACTAATGGGTTTAATGACAAAAATGATGGAAAAAATAGATAAAAATATGGAGAGAATGGATAGAATCATTGATCTCCTTATTTCCGTCATGTCAAGGAACAATTAATGGATTATTTACTAAAGGTTTCCGTATGGAATGCTAATGGCTTGTCTAGCCGTAGACAAGAGTTAACAAATTTTATTCAAAACCACAATATTGATGCTGCTTTAATATCTGAAACGCATTTTACCCAATCAAGTTATTTCAAAATCCCAGGTTAAATGTATCACACACAACATCCTGATGGTACTGCCCATGGTGGAACTGCAGTTATTGTTCGGTCATCCTTGAAACACTTTGAGAACGTAAAATTTCAAAAAGATCACTTACAAGCTACAAGCATAACAGTTGAAGATCGCAATGGACCACTGACCCTTTCTGCAATTTATTGCCCGCCAAAGCACATCGTGAAGGAGGACAAATTTGGTGAGTTTTTCGAAACATTGGGAAATAGGTTCATTGCTGGTGGCGATTACAACGCTAAACATCAAGAATGGGGCTCACGACTAATAAATCCCAGAGGTAGAGAACTGCTAAAAACCATTAATAAAAATAGACTCAACCACTTATCCACTGGTGAAGCTACATATTGTCCTACTGATAGAAATAAGATTCCAGACGTTATAGACTTCTGTGTCACAAAAGGAATAAATTCAAACTATGCTAAAATAAAATCCTTGCTTAATCTATCATCAGATCATTCTCCAATTATAGTTACTCTTACCTCACAAATATCTCGCAGGCAAAAACCTCCAGCTCTCTACAACAAAGCCACAAACTGGAATTATTTTAAATCACTGGTAGATAAAAATATAAATATACAACTATCGTTAAAAACCGAAGAAGAAGTAACAAAAGCAGTCGAACACCTCAATTACACAATCCAGAGCGCTGCATGGGATTCCACCCCCATAGAAAGAATGATAGAGGAACCAGTAAATGACTGCCCGGCGTATATAAAAAAAGTAGTTGCAGAAAGGAGAAGACTCAGAAGAATATGGCAAAGTACGCGATACCCAGAAGATAAGACCAAATTAAATAAAAAGACTACAGCGCTAAAAGACTTGCTCCAAAATCACAAAAACCAAGTTATACAACAGTACTTATCAAACCTTACACCTACTGAAGCTACCGATTTTTCATTATGGAAAGCAACAAAGAACTTGAAGCGAATATGTACACCCGTTCCTCCAATACGTAAGACAGATGGCAGTTGGGCAAGAAGTAACCAAGAAAAAGCAGACACGTTTGCATCCCACCTAGCGAATGTTTTCCAACCATTTCCTGCTGAATCAACAGAGGAGGAAGAAGGCGAAATCTATCGATTACTAGAATCACCACTTCAACCGGAATTCGTAATCAAGCCTTTTAAAGTAAAGGAAGTATGTTCCATCATAAAGCAACTCAACCCAAAAAAGGCTCCAGGAGACGACCTTATAAATGGAAAAGTTCTCCAACAGCTACCATTAAAAGGTATTAAACTTATTACGTTTATTGCTAATGCTATACTCCGTTTAGAGGTCATCCCAATGCAATGGAAGGCAGCCCAGGTTGTCCTCATTCACAAAGTTGGCAAACCACCTGAAGAAGTAACTTCTTATCGACCTATCAGCCTTTTACCAATTATGTCTAAGGTTTTTGAGAGACTACTCTTAAAGCGATTGTATCCATACATAATGCAAGAAGACGTAATTCCAAAACACCAATTTGGCTTTAGAAAGCATCACGCCACTATCGAGCAGGTACATCGACTTACTCAACTAATAAATCAAGATCTGGAAGAAAAACGATACTGTTCAGTTGCATATTTGGACGTGACGCAAGCTTTTGATAAAGTGTGGCATACTGGACTGTTGTATAAAATTAAAACCAAACTACCGCATTCCTTCTGGAAAATTTTGAAATCTTATCTATCGGATAGAATGTTCCAGGTCTAGTATCAGGATGAGGAGTCGAGTTTCTTCCCCATAAACTCTGGTATTCCACAAGGCAGTGTATTGGGTCCAATCCTGTATTTACTGTATACGTCAGATTTACCTACTACTTCCAAAACATCATTAGCAACCTTCGCGGACGATACAGCAGTGATTGCATCACATTTTAATTCTGTTAAAGCTTCAGAAAACTTACAAAATCACCTCAATAAAATCCAAAGCTGGCTAAAAATTTGGCGCATCAGAGCGAATGAAGGAAAATCGATTCACGTTACCTATACAATGAAAAAGGATACCTGTCCACCAGTACAATTAAACGATCACATGATCCCACAAGCCGAGGTGGCTAAATACCTAGGTATGCACTTAGATCGGCGACTCACCTGGAAGGATCACATTTGGAATAAGAGAAAACAACTCGGTTTCAAGTTCAGGAAGCTGTACTGGTTAATAGGACGTGGATCGAAATTGACGTTAGAAAATAAATTGCTAATATATAAGACCATGCTGAAGCCCATTTGGACTTATGGAGTGCAACTCTTGGTAACAGCAAGTAACTCTAACATTGAAATATTGGAACGTTTTCAATCCAAAATACTACGAACCATTACAGACGCCCCATGGTATGTACCAAACGATATTATTCGAAACGATCTGAGGATCAACAGTGTCAAAAGTGAAATTGCAAACTACAGCAAGAAATACCAAGAAAGATTGAGCGATCACCCAAACAATCTAGCAGCAAACTTGCTTAACGCACATAACCAAACAAGAAGATTGAAACGGTACAAACCGCTTGATTTAATAAAAAGGTTTCAGTCCTAATTCATCTTGAATATAAAACATTAAATTAAAATGTTTTCTCTATTTTTTATTGGTATGCTAATGGTTAAGTGTGCAGTGAAAACAAAAAGAGTTCCAATGGGAATTTCTCTTAATCATGTTGACTTTTATTGTAAGCGTCAAAACAATTACTTAATGTTTTGTGTAACAGATTGTAATTAATAAAATTGGAAGTTAAAAAAAAAAAAGTTCTCTTGATCATTACAAAAACTTGTTCCGCCTTCTGTACATTTTTTTGCAGAGTCCAGGTTTCGACCTGCGCGAGATCGACGCGCACCACGGTTTTTCTACACGTGAAGGAGCATCGGTTGGCTTAGTTATCTTGTAAACAAAAAATCTGTGATCAGATCATTCTATTTTGTATGCTTTTCTTTGCTTCTGTAGCGGTTCTAAAATTTGTTACACCATATAGAAATTCCGCCGGGAAGAATTACCTATCACCTGTCACCCCAAATCATCTCAAAATTTTTTTATAGCAAAAGGAACCTTATTAGAGTGTAATAAAATTAAATTACTTTTTAGGGTGGATCTGGCACGGCCAGAATTGGGCGCATCAAAAACCTACCCTACGCCCCTCCGGGGCTCCGGGCGTTTTTTCAATCGCGTACGCCGCTACGCGGTAGAGCTAAACATACGAGAAGGCGCCATCCATCAAGAACACCGGGATGAAGGCAACCTGGATCTTAAACCCCCAAAAAATCGCGTAAAAACAAAAAATAATCGATGTTACATGTAGGAGAGACGAGCTGCATCTGCCGGTGCAAAATACTCTAAGTGTTAGGGTCGTTCATTACGCACGGACCGACCACAGAATGAGCGACGCGCGGGAATCTCGTTAATTTTACCACTGCATTACATGAAAATTAGCTAACTTCAAAATTGATTTACTCAAAATTTTGATAATACTTTCTCAGAATTTTGTTGTTGTAGGGGCCTATATAAACCTTCATCTTTGCAATAGGAAGGTTACAAGTTAGTTCGTAATGACAGGTGTTACTACACTCTCACCTGGAAGGGAATTGATCAGCCGCTCTCACAAGATTTTTCTTGGGGGCGCGCTAGTCAAGAATAACGAGGGAAAAGAGACGAGCGTGGCCTAATTTAATGTCTTTTTGGTAAAAAAAATCAGGATTTTTGATTACTCAAAATTATGAAAATAACAATGGCGCAGTCGAAAACGTTTTTAAGGTGGAAATAATTAGGGAAAGTAATTTGTTATAGTTTTATAACAGTTTTATTAAGTATAGCAGGGTTGTTGATTTTTATTTTTTCGTTTTTATACTCAGAAAAGTGTGCTCTATCCAAATCCGGAAAGAAAAGTACCTAATGGTTGCAATTTAAAAATTGATTTACGATAACGTCATAGGCGTTAATGGCGGAAAAAATGACACTTTAAAAAATTAGGTTATTGACGTGTCCAAGGATTTTCTGAGAAAATCTCCCTAAAATATTTTATCGAATTTGTTCCAAACTTTAAGACCTCACTGTATAATTCAAACCAGCACGGGCCTGTATAAAATCATACAACCAAATTGGCTGTTCTTGAAGTCAAATCGAATAATAAGACTGTACTATAATATCATGACTTCGGCATACGGGGGGGGGGGGGATAGATTGCTTTTTGGCGATATTAATGATTTATCTTGACTTCAAATCACTTATATTAAATGATACCTTGGTCGGCGATTTAAGTCAATCCGGTTACCCGGTTCTAACAAAAAGTATGATACAAATAAATATAATGAAGCTACAAAACCTAATGGAGGCCACTATATTTAGATTATTTAGATGGCTTTAATAAATTAAGCGTGACTCTAAACCAAAACAATTTTGTACAAAAACAATCATATTATATTAGTAATAAATAATAATAAATTCATTTTATAAAAGTTGTGCTATGCTGTGCTGCTAAAATGTTAAATATGAATTTATTTTTAATTTTTTGCTTTGATTTGTTAACATCTTCCGTTTGTGCAATTGATATTTACTCTAAAGTAAACTTGAACATTTATAAAGTGTAGTTAATAAAAAATTGATAATACATATTTTTTAAGTTTCATCAAACTGATTATAAAGTAGAATTTCAAAGAATGGAATTGGCCAGTTATGACGAATCTGTATGGAATTTCTTTGATATTAAAACTTTTAAATTTAACAGGACAACTCCAGTGGTAAATTTTACATTTAATGCAAAAGAAGACTTGAGTAATGGAGTCGAGGTGAAAAATTAAATCATTTAGGATTTTTAAGCTAAAATTCGGAGTTTCAGGTGACAGTCCAGGCTTATAAATTCTTGAGCAATGAATATCGAATATTTTCTTTGCGCTTACAAGTGAATTTTTGTAAAAGTATTAAAAAAAATCTTATAGGCGCTAGAAGCGCTTACAAATGTGGAAATTTCTCAAGTTGTGAAATAATATTGAAAGTAACACCAGAAAGTCTTTGCTGAACAATTTATTATTTTCTTTTTTGGTAGGATGTCACATACATACATAGGGTGTGCAATTTCTATATAGATGAATCACGATTTCCTCCTCTGGTACCGAATGGAGAATTTAAATTTCGAAAAGAATATGTAAACTACGGCAAGGTAGTTCACACCTTGTTCATTATTTTCAGAGTTTCTGTGAAAACGGTTGGTTGCCCAAAAAAATTTATTTGACAAAAGTTGTAGCCCGTTAAATTCCCTATCCGGTTTGGGCCGTTAGTTTTTCTCTTAGACGTTTCGTTTAATCCGTTGATTCTAGACGATAAGGGGTTATAACCTAATTTGTAGACAAGCGAATGATCTTTAAAAAAGTTCTAATTCATTAACCTTAAAAAATCAATAATATCGGAGCTATGGCCGTTTGAAATCAGAAATTCAAAAAATTGCTTTAAAGGGAGGTACCCCCCAAGGGTTTGGACTTGGGCAAACATTTTATTTGAAAATTTGTCTTAGAAAAGTGTCCTTTATCACCACCTCAAAGGTTCTCCACGGTCACGGCGACACCCTGTATAAAAGAGCTTGTCTGCGTGTTTGTTTGTTCGCTATACGTTCCTAGACCCTTTGACCGATCTCAACCAAATTTTGCACAGTTATTCTGTAGGTCCCTGCGCAACTATTCGTGCATAAATGAGAAAAAATTCGCGCAGGGAACAAAGTTATTCGCGTTTTTCGATTTTTTCGACACACCCTATACGGATATTTTACACAAACCCTTACTTTACCTGGCCAGGCTTGCTCAGTCCGCTTTCGCTAAATGGCGCTCTTAATCTATCATATAAGTGTACAGATTGGTGGCCAAAAATCTAAATATATATTTTTTAAAAGCGATCAGTTATCCCACCATGTAGTGTAGTGTACGGAAAGTGGTTGGTTGGTATAATACTATAATAGTATTCCTCAACTTGGATTCGAACCCAGACGTATTAGATGTGATATGTGCACTTAAACAACTGCGCTGCTGAGGCATTTGTTTATGCAGGCGCGGAACTTCTATTTATTGTGAACTAATTAATTCTAGGACCGCTACATCACCCTCCCCCTAGCAACCATGTCGGTTGTGAGTTGTAGCCGTGGCTGATACTGCAACCCTGTCGGTTGTTAGCAGTAGCCGTCGGTGGCTGTTGTCGTGGCTTAGTTAGCCGTTGTGAGAGAAGGAAGGAGTTAAGCGTGAATTTCCTAGAAATTAGATTTTTAGAACAGGAGTGCTCAATGCTCCAGCGGGGTCACCAATTTAGCAAGATGGTATGCTGAACGTTTCCACAGGCAATTAAAAGCCGCGATTAAAAGCCATGAAAACAAAAGCTGGACAGAATCACTACCCATTGTACTTCTGGGAATCCGATCATCATTTAAAGAAGATTTAAAAGCAACAGCAGCAGAAATGGTATATGGAGAAGGAATACGATTGCCTGATGAATTTTTCGGATCAAATAGTGAAGTTGAAAACACGGCTGAAATAATTACTCGGCTACGCGAACATTTCAATGCATTATGACCAACTCAACCACCTCTGAATGGCAAACGAAAATTTTTTATTTCCAAAGACTTAGAATCTTGCACCCATCTTTTTCTAAGGTATGACGCAGTAAAAAAAGCCGCTACAAGCACCCTACAATGGCCCTTATGAAGTAGTAAGTAGAAATTCGAAAACCTTCACGATACTAATCAGTAACAAGGAACGCGTAGTCTCGATCGATTAAAACCAGCGTATTTGGTAGCGCCTGAAGAAAATAATAACAAAGTGAAACCAGCTACAACAGTGGAACATACTGCGAGTCAAGAAAGAGTAACGAAGTCTGGACGAAGAGTACATTTCCCCACAAAGTACTGCGAAGTAAGATAAAAAGAAAACTGCATTAAATTATACCGTTCGATTTTTGTTTTTGTTTAACCATCTCACTAGGAAGGGGGTAATGTAGTGAACCGGATCAAACAGATTAACAGATTAATTTTGATTGGTAACAAGCTTTTTCTATATAAGCATTTCATTTTATTTTAATACATACAACTTCCCAAAACCTGAATTGTAATCCCAACAGGGTGAACGAACAAATACAAATTTGGTAAGTATTATTAGCATCGTATACTAAATTAAACAGTGAATTAAAATGCCACCTAACAAGCGCCCTTCGTATGGATCTAATGCAGCGGCTAAGCGAATGCGATTGAATAGAGCGAATGAAGCTGAAGATGAACGCAATCAAAGACTTAATGCGCAAGCTGAAAGACAGGCTACTCGAAGAGCGAATGAAGCTGAAGATGAATGCGATCAAAGACTTCAAACGCAATCTGGAAGACAGTTTACTCTGAGGCAACAAGAGACAGAAATTGGTAAGTATTATTAAACAGTTTAACATACTGTCCGGCTGTAAACTGTTTAATAATACTTACCAATTTCTGTCTCTTGTTGCCTCAGAGTAAACTGTCTTCTGTTGTGTATTCATCATGTCGTCTAATTACTTATTTTATGGTTTACTGGCCGAAGCCTAACTTTATTTAATAATATGATTCATTTGGTTACAATACGATCTAATACCACTGTTTAACTACTTCTCTTAACTCTTCATAATACTTCTTCGTTTATATACTAAACCTAGGCTCATGGCAATTACCAATCGCAAATATACTGTTATCTTTACAGCTGATTAGTCGATTCCTAATAAAGAGTTGACCCTAAATACAATATTTTCTCTCTTCGTTTAATATGTTAGCCTCTCTGGTGGTTTCGATATTCGGGAACTACGTCTTAGTACTACGGGACTTCTCATTGGTATTTCGGCTATCCCTTCTGGTTCTTCGCTCAATACTTCAACATTTTCCCCTTCGATGACAACCTCTTCCGGATGCCTGTTAACAGTTTCATTTACCGCAGTTCTTGGTACGGCCATAGTCCTGTTGGGTGATTTCGGCTTGACAATTTCCTCTGTCTCTTCTAAATGTGATTTTCGCATATTATTTGCATGCTTGTGATGGATTCTATCTTTTACTTGGACTAGATACGTTACTCCACTTAATATTTTCACGACCACCCCTTCTTCCCATTTGGTCAAACTATTAGGGCCCAATGCACCCACCAACACTTTCTCGCCTACCGCAAATGGTTTTGGACATACATATTCTTCCGGTTTTCTTACCACTATCTTACTCCCAGATGGTTTTAACATATCCAATCTCGTTCTCGGTTTGCATCTGAATACGAAATCATTGGGACTAACATCTGTTGCCACATTCGGTGTCGTTCTGTACGAAAACAAAAAATTGACCATTTGCTGCTCCAGCGTTAAGCTTGACTTTGCGATCACGTGTTTTGCCATTGCTGACTTCACATTTTGTACATACCGTTCTGCCAATCCGTTCGACTGTGGGTGATATGGTGGGGACTTTAAGGCTTGAATTCCATTTACTTGACAGAACTTATTAAATTCTCCTGAGTTGAACGGCGGGCCATTGTCACTTACAATTACTTCTGGCAAACCCATTATCGCGAACGTTGTTTTCAATTTCTCTATTGTTCGTATAGCATCTGTTCCTCTATACATAAGGTGCATATCCAGCCATTTCGATTTACTATCTACTATAATTAAAAATGACTTACCCATAAAATGAAAAAAATCTATATGTACTCGTTGCCACACTTTTTCTGTTTTCGGCCATGCAACCAGTGGTGCTTCCTGCACATTATTTTGAGTCAATTGACATACTCGGCATTTACTGATCAATGTTTCTATGTCTTCATTAATCTTAGGCCACCACACCGTGGATCTTGTTAAAAGTTGGCACTTGACCATTCCTACATGATCTGCGTGTATTAACTCTAATAGTACTTTGATCC
The DNA here is from genome assembly GCA_932274525.1 of Podabrus alpinus. NCBI lineage: Eukaryota > Metazoa > Arthropoda > Insecta > Coleoptera > Cantharidae > Podabrus > Podabrus alpinus. The sequence goes on from OW026457.1 coordinate 17,389,158, forward strand.
TTAATGACTCGGGTATTACGTATTACAAGACTCCCTTTCATTATACAATTATTGTCAATGGTTAACTCATTTCGCTTCAGGAAGTATGGTTTTAACGTTATATCGGTCACTGTACGTGGCCAACCTCGGTGAACAAAATCTATAACTTTAACCAACACTAAATCTTTTTCAGTCATTCTTGAAACTTCTTCACTCGACAATGGCATCTCGTCTGTCAAACTGAACGAATTTATCGATGATTCAATCTCGGTTACGTCATCCAATTGTAATCTTGATAACGCGTCTGCTTCTACTAATTGTGAACCTTTTTTATACTCTATTTTGTAATCATATGTGGATAGTATCAGGTTCCACCGTACTAACCTTGACGCTGTCATCACTGAAACTGCTTTTTCGGGGTTAAAAATGACTTGCAATGGTTGGTGATCGGATACCAATGTAAACTTCCTACCATAGATATTTTTGTGAAATCGTTTCACCGCAAACATTATTGCTAATGCTTCCCGTTCAATTTGCGAATAATTCTTTTCGCTTTTCGACAACGTCCCCGATGCAAAAAATATTGGCTTATCGATACCATCTATCCGATGACTTAAAACACTTCCTACCCCGTACGAACTTGCATCACAAGCTACAACAATCGGTTTACTTGGGTCATAATGTACCAACACCTGATTTTGACATATCAACAGTTTACTTTCTTCGAAACATCTTTTGCATTCACTAGACCATGTAAATTCTGTATCCTTCTCCAATAATTTATACAAAGGTTTGAGTCGCGTCGATAACATTGGTACAAATTTCGCATAATAATTTTATAATCCAAGATACGCCCTTACTTGTGTTACGTTTTGCGGGTCTAGTGCATCCATTATTGCTCGAATCTTTTGTTCCATCGGGTGAATACCTTCTTTATCGATTCGATGGCCCAAATATTCTACACAGTTTTCAAAAAATTTACATTTTTCTACATTAGCTTTCACTCCATAACTTTGTAATCGCTTGAGAACTTCGTTAACTAATTTCTGGCATTCATCCATATCTTTTCCTGCGATTAAAATGTCATCTAAATAACATTTCACTTTTGGTAATCCCATTAATATACGATCCATTACCGATTGAAAAATTGCTGGCGCACTCGACATTCCAAACGTCAATCTTGTATATCGAAATAATCCCATATGCGTATTTATTGTCAATAACTCTTGAGACTTCTCTGCCACTTTTAACTGAGTATACGCCCCAGTTAAATTGTCACCTTATTACGCGCATCGGGCGCACCCTTAGATTTTGCGTTTATGATCTATTAAACTTATATTTTAAATTTCGAATCGATCCGTTGAAAATTACTCTTTGAGAAAACATTTTTAGGTCGGGTTGTAAAAATAAAAGATTGAAACATTCGCTCAACTAATATATTTACGTTTTGCAAATGCACAATAATCTTAAGAATTGTATAGTTAGGAAAGTATCATCAAATATTTTAATACACGTACAATAAACCATACGGTAGATGAGGAAGTGTTAATAATGTTGACGTAGCATTAATCCATAATTCACCTCATCAGCAATAAATTCTCTATTCATTAACGTTGCAAACTAAACGTCAACTCATACCTATACTTTACTATAATCTTTCAAACGACTGAGAGAAACTTTTATGCGATCCATAAATCCACGTCGGCCGTCGATACAAAAAACGGGCACGTGCGATGGTAAGACCATGGGAACGAATGCATTCGACATCGTTATCTTAGACAGGCATCGACTTGCAAACTCATGTGTTAATTTTTAACATGGAAAGCATAGCGATTTCGCAATTTTAAAACTTCGATAAAAACCAACAAAAAGTGCAAAAGTTAGACCCTTTTCGTCCGACCAGACGAGCAAAAAATTGTTTTGCTCGCACGTGTCCTGCAAAACTTCTCGATACACTTTGCATGGAGAAAGAAGAAAGTGTGCTCTCACACTCTAGGTATTGTCCAATTAAATCACGTCTCCCTTCTTTCTAAATTTATAGGACCCAATTACAAGGATCCAAATCAATCAGTAAGTGGGAAAAATCCTAAATCAGAGTAGGGAAAATGCATAAATTGAGCTACAAATTGCATATTCAGAGAGATTCACTTGGAATCTGATACTACCTTTTTCGTATCTTAGCGCTTCCAAAAGCGGAATTAACTATCGAGGTCTCACATTTATTAGAGATCTTTAAATAAATACAAGTCATTTGTGCTAAAAATTAGTGTGTGTCAACTGCAGGTACTATCGAACAATTAATATCGTCAATTGTTATTAAACAATTCATATTTTATCGAACCAGAATATCGTCAATTGTTAATAAACAATTCATATTTTATCGAACCAGAATATCGTCAATTGTTAATAAACAATTAATATTTTATCAAACCAGAATATCGTCAATTGTTATTAAGCAATTAATATTTTATCGAACCAGAATATCGTCAATTGTTGCTAAACCTTCAATATTTTATCGAACATTAATATCGTCAATTGTTGCTAATATTTAATAAGTGATCGAACAATTAATATCGTCTATTGTTACTAAACATTGAATCAATTATCGGACTTTTTATACCATCTGCTTATCACGTTAATCACGTCGAGTTATTGCTTGCCGCTCATAAGGCAAGTACGTAGCATTGCTTTTATCGAATGGTACAAAACAGGTGTTGCACTTCCAACCCATGTGTGCATTCCAATCGTCTTTTTTTTATCGGACACCACATTAACATTTCTTACTTAGACAGTGCCGGCTTGAATTATTTGTCACTTCGCGAATAACTAACATAGTGAATTATTTCGTACGGAGACCCCTATTTTATCGTGAAATACAGTGCGTGAACCACCCTGTTATTTCACCACCTTCCGATTTGAAGAGTTTTTGGGAAGCTGGTTATTACGCTGCCCTTCTGATATGGTTTGAGACATCACATTCAGCTTCATTCTACGTTCTGAAGACGAAATCTCACTCCTGAAGGACCCGTCATCGACTTTACCTAGAGGTCGAACATCAACCACCCAAATTAAGTAAGAAACCTTTTTATATTTTTAAGATTGTGATGTTAATTGGTCCTATTGACCATTAGTTGTGTTTATGAACGTTCAGTTCAACCCTGGAAGACGATATCGCAACCATTTTGTATACCTTTTATTTAACTTAATATTATTATCTATTATTAACGTAACTTTTACCACGCCATTCGAGCGTTCAGAATGTAACCAAACAATTTAACGTAACGTTTCAAGTTTAGCATTGTAGCTAAAGTTTGTTTGTCCCGTTGTTGGGAATTTTGATAATCAATTGCATTGATTAAGTTCCATGATCAATTTTATGAATCATAGTTTTGAATATTATCAAGTTGCGCTTAAGTAACTATTTATTTTGGTGGAGTGCTGTATTCAATACGCCCCCCTTTCATGCAAATTAACCTTTTGTATTTTTGTAAGAGCAATTGTTTTACGAATATTAGTTTCGCAACGGAAACCACACGGAAAGGTTCCGTCAACTGTACATATTTATTTTTTATACAAGACATGTAAATTTGATAGTATCTTGTGTAAACCTTGTCAACTCCCCCCTGATATTATTTTATTTAATACATTTTTATTATTTCCCAACTTTGTGTGTTATTATTATTGTTGTGTTAATGTTTATTTAGCTATTTTCACCAACGGAAAGTTCGCCTCCTGTAAAGGTAAGGTCATTGAGCGAGGTTTTTCCGGAGTGAGAGTTCGCTGTAAGATCATCAAGTTGTCGCGTACCAGCTTGGAAGGTGTGATAACCAGTCCCCTTCAAAGAGATTCATTTCTTCGTATGCGTGGCGCCCATTTAAACTCCCGCGTGTATATTAACCCCACCGATTTTGACTTAACTCCCCCCCCCCCGTGTAAATTATTCACACCGATTTTGACAATTTTTAGAATCGCGATCGAGGATTGCCCGGTCGTCGATAGGAAATACACGCTTTGCGACGTGCCGTCACACGACCCTTTCGTTCCATTCACCAACCCACCCCTTCGCGACTTTGAGCTAGCCAACCTTTTATTACCTGTTGGGAAGGTGTCGTGGATGCAGAACGTGGTGTAACAGGATAATAATTTGGCGCGGCCAACGTGGTGCCCTCGATAAAGCCCTTTTGGCATGTTATGGTATCGAATTTTTTTTTGTTTATAAAACAAGTAAATTCCAAATTAATTTTTGTAGGTTTAAAAAATAATTTAGCGTCCAACTAGACGGCTGTCAAGAAAGCCCTTTTGGCACATTATATCGAATTTTTGTTAGTTAATCAAGTAAAATAGTACCGACGCGCATGAATGGACTAACGTGATTCCATAACGCCCCCCTATTTAAATTTAAAAGTGAAAATTATCGCGATTTTAAGATCAAATATTGTATTTCCGTTTACCATTAGTTGTTCAGAGAACAAAGTAGAGTCGTGTTCCGCGAATTCTTTTTTGTATTTAATTAAATTTATTCATTTCGATTAATAATGGCATTCAGGATTGTACCGGACAAGTTGCGAAAGGACGAGGTCCAATACGAATTAAAGATTAGAGGTTTACCTTTTCACGGTTCGGTAAAAGAATTACGTGATGAATTAGTAATAGCCCTTGATAAAGAAGAAGAAGGCGAAAGTTACGCTTTAGCGTGGTATCCGTTTACCTTTGCAGAAGATTTGGTGGCATTAAGAGCCGGCTTATTGATTCTTCATAGACTACTTGGTCGCTTGGAAGTTTCACGAGACCAAGAACCTAACGTAGAGATCGAGGTAGAAACGAAGTTAGCACATTACTTTAATAGATTATCCCGATCAAAACCCTTTTTAGTAAAAGATAAAAATTCAAAACGAACAGTTATGGACGAATTAGAAGAATGTAGATCCGCGTACCGCTTATTTGTAGCAAATTCTCGAACGGAGCGAGATTCATTATCGAATATCGTGGCCGAAATTAGTCGAGAGACCCCAGTAGAACCAGAAGTAATCGTAACTTCAAATCCAGTTTCATTAAATATTAACCCCCCTCCGGTTGAGGTAGGGCAGAAAAGTTATTGTACGAAATCAACACCTGTTGTCAAGTGGCGATTAAAGTTTTCCGGTGAAGCAAAAAGTATTTCGATCACTGCATTTTTAGAAAGAGTCAATGAATTAATTGTTGCTAGACGTGTAAATTTAAGTCAACTCTTCGAAGAGGCGATTGACCTGTTCGAGGGTAAAGCATTATTGTGGTTTCGCGCAAATAGAGATAAGGCATCTACTTGGTCAGAATTAGTAGTATTATTAAATGCACAATTTCGACCAGCTGACTATGACGTCAGATTACTTGAGGAAATTACACGTAGAACTCAAGGGAACGAGGAAAATTTGGCAATGTATGTAGCAATGTTAAAAACGATGTTTGCTCGCTTAGTCATCCCATTATCGGAAGAAAGACAATTAAGTATCGCATTACGAAACTTAAACCCATTTTATATTGCACAGTTAGGTTTTACCGAAATTACGTCTTTTGACAGGCTCATTGAATTGGGGCGCATTCTCGAAGCGCGTAGGTTGACCATTTCCAATTACGCACCGCCGTCAAAGAGGAAAAACGATTTAGAACCAGACGTAGCTTATACCCATTTGAGTGTACCGACTCAAGAAAATGATCGCGCACCGCGTGCCGAATCAACGTTTGGTAATAAATCACGAAATAATAAACGATCTGTAAATAAACCGACTTTTAAAAGTCGCAATAGCGCTGTCGAAGTTTTTAGTAAAACTTCAAGTAATAATTCTTGTTGGAATTGTGGTGGCACAGGACATTTAGCGTCGCGTTGTACCGTTCCGCAGAAACAAATATATTGCTATCGCTGTGGGAGAAAAGGTGAAACAACAAAAACCTGCCCCCACTGTAACCCCAGTCAGAGTAGAAGGAGTTCGGAAAACTCTTCCGGGACTCATTAGGACGTGGTCACCTAGTGAACTCCCGCAAGTTTGTAAATTCGACCCATTTTAATAAGATGTTAGCTAAACGTAAAGATAAAATTAAAACTATATTAGATTATGTATTAGAGGATTCAAGACATGATAATCGTCCCCATGTAAGAGTCAATGTTCTCGGTTGTGAAATTTTAGCCCTCCTGGACTCAGGAGCGACCAACACGATCTTAGGCGAGGAAGGTTGGAATATTTTACAATCTACCGGTGTAAAAATTCAACTTGACTCCACGTTACGACCAAAGTGTACCGTAGCAGACGGTGAAATTATAAACAGTATCGGGATAGCTCAATTACCCATTAGATTGCAGCATCGTGTCGCCCATATTTCAGTCATTGTGGTACCAAAGTTTTCACACGCACTTATTTTAGGTGTAGATTTTTGGGAATCCATCGGTTTCGTCCCTGATTTGAAAAACAAATCGTGGTATTTCGGGAAACCCCAAGTTACCTCGGTAATTACCGACAAGAAAACACCCTTAGGAAATCTTTTCAATTTATCAGTTGAGGAACGTCAGCGTTTAGATAAGGTCATTGACCTACATTTTCGGACTAAGGTCAAAGAACTCGGTTGTACTGACCTAGTGCAACATGTTATTAAAACCGACTCAATGCCGATTAAACAGCGTTATTATCCGGTTAACCCTAGTGTACAAGCACATATCGATAAAGAACTAGATCATATGCTTAAGTTAGGTGTAATAGAACGATCATCTAGTGGTTGGTCAAACCCCATTTTGTTAGTCAAAAAGAAAGACAAATCATATCGATTTTGTGTCGATTTCAGAAAATTAAATCAAGTATCCGAGAAGGACGCGTACCCAATCCCGTATGTGTCCTCAATTTTAGATCGTCTTCGAGACGCACGGTTTATAACGTCCCTGGACATTAAGTCAGCGTATTGGCAAATTCCTGTCGAGGAAAATTCCAAAAAATATACCGCCTTTACAGTACCCGGACGTGGATTGTTTCAATTCACCAGGATGCCCTTCGGGCTTCATAATGCTCCTGCTACTTGGATGAGGCTGATAGATCAAGTTCTAGGTCCCGATCTCGAACCCTTTGTATTCGTATACCTGGATGACATCATCATCTGTACATCCACCTTCGAAAAACATCTTGAAGTGTTACAGGAAGTTTTTTCTCGGTTACGTACCGCAGGTCTATCATTAGGGAAAGACAAATGTCACTTTTGTCAACCCGAATTGAAATATTTAGGATACGTGATTAACGCAAATGGATTACTTGCAGATCCAGATAAGGTAGCGGCAATTACGCGAATACCAGCCCCTCGTACGGTTAAAGAAATTCGGCAATTAATAGGTATGGCTTCGTGGTACCGCAGATTTATCCCGCAGTTTTCAACCATCCTTGCACCGCTCACAGCGTTGTTAAGAAAAAATTCCAAGTTCATTTGGGATGAACCTTGTGAAGTAGCGTTTACGACTATTAAGAATTGTTTAGTTTCAGCCCCTATTCTATCGTGCCCTGATTTTAGCGTCCCCTTTACCGTACAGACAGACGCATCCGGTTTTGGACTCGGAGGAGTCCTCAGCCAAACCATTGACGAAAAAGAACAAGTCATTTGTTATATTAGTAGGTCATTAACTCGTAATGAACGAAATTATTCCGTTACGGAACGAGAATGTTTAGCAGTTTTGTGGGCAGTAGAGAAATTAAGACCCTATCTCGAAGCTTCACATTTCACGGTCATTACCGATCACCATTCCCTGATTTGGTTAAATAATCTGGAAAACCCCTCTGGACGTTTATGTCGTTGGGCTCTCAGGTTACAACAGTACGATTTCAAAATCATCCACCGAAAAGGAAAGGATCATTTAGTCCCTGACGCTTTATCGCGCACTGTTCCCGAAATAACGTCAGTATTAGTTGACCCTGTTCAAGTTAGAAAGTCACCCGATAAAGTAAAGAATCCAGTAGATAACGACCAACCCTTAATTAACTCGCATACCGATCGTTGGTACTATCGAATGTTGAAGAATGTCAGAAGAGACCCCCTTCAGTTTAGGAAATGGCAAGTTATTGATGATGAATTATTTAAACAAGTAAAAGTTCGATATCCATCTCTATCGGATAGAGAGTGTCAATGGAGAACAGTAGTTCCGAAATTTCGTAGAAAGAAAATCATTTCCGAGTGTCACGATAAACCTACTTCCGGTCATTTAGGAGTTTTAAAAACATTTGATCGAGTAGCTCATGAGTATTATTGGCCGAAGATGAAGACCGATATTACTCGTTATGTAAATAAGTGTCCAGTTTGTATGGCTCATAAGCCTGAACAGCGAAAACCCCGTGGTTTTATGTCCCGTCATCCCGTAGTAACTAGGCCATGGCAAATGATATCCATCGATATAGTTGGACCACTGCCTCGGTCGACTAAAGGTTACACTCATATTTTATCGATTGTGGATTGTTTTACCAAATTTGCATTATTTTATCCCTTACGTACAGCTACCGCATCTCAGGTCATTCAAAAACTTGAAGATAACGTTTTGTTAGTGTTTGGAGCCCCACAGTATATTTTGACTGATAACGGAGTCCAATTTAGAAGTAAGGAATTTCAAAAAATGATACAGAAATATAATACCCGAATTATCTTTAATGCATATTACCACCCCCAAGCGAATCCTGTTGAAAGGGTGAATCGTGTTTTAAAAACTATGTTAGCTTCTTACGTTAACGATAATCATAAGAGTTGGGATATTTATCTCCCCCAGGTTGCTTGCGCAGTACGAACTGCACTGCATGAAGTCATAGGAATGACTCCGTATTTCGCAAATTTCGGTCGAGAGATGATCATGTCCGGTGGACAGCGTATCGAAACAGCTGATCAGAACACGCTGAAAGACATAACGTTTGCCGATCGTGACGAACTTAAACGACGTGCATTAGCACTAGGTGATGTTTACGATGACATCACCAAAAGATTAGAAAGCGCTTATGAGAAATCTAAAATTGTTTATGATTTAAGACGACGTCCGTCGAATTTCGATGTCGGTGATACCGTGTATAGACGTAATTATGTTTTATCCGATGCATCGAAGCATTTTAATGCAAAGTTAGCTCCAAAATTTGTAGGACCTTTTGTTATTCATAAGAAACTTTCGAACACCACATTTGTACTGTCAGACACCACAGGAGTGAGACCTGGTGCATGGCATGCCAAGGACTTGAAGTCAAGCCCCGATTAAAGTTCAGGTTAGGATTTAAGTATGTTTTTTGGTGAACTTAATTTTGAAGTTCAAATTTTCTAATTAGTTTATAGGTACGGTTTGGAAGTTTACGCATCCACCTAGTGGACCCGTAGAAGGTTGTTTTTGACTTTCACGTAGTTAATTTACGTCAAGTTTTTTGAATTCAATACCGACCCTTAAGGTAAAGCTTTTGAAATTTTTTTATTTAGTATCGACGTTTACCGTAAAGCTTTTGAAATTTTTTTTATTTAGTATCGACGTTTACCGTAAAGCTTTTCAATTTTTTTATTTAGTATCGACGTTTCCCGTAAAGCTTTTCAATTTTTTTATTTAGTACCGACTTTTACCGTAGAGCTTTTCAAATTTTTTTGAATTTGGTACCGACTTTTACCGTAAGGCTTTTAAATTTTTTTTGAATTTAGTATCGACTTTTACCGTAAGGCTTTTAAATTTTTTTTGAATTTAGTATCGACATTTACCGTAAGGCTTTTAAAATTTTTTTTTGGATTTAGTATCGACATTTGCCGTGAAGTTTTTCAAATTTTTTTGAATGTAGTACCGACATTTATAATAAGGCTTTTTTAAATTTAGTTGGGAGTTTAGTTTGTCGAATTAAGTTAGAGTTTTCTTTTGAAAGTTCTTTTTTTTTCTAACGCACCCTGTAAGGAGATTTTTTTTTGTATCGAATTTTATTGTTGTAGCGGTTGCGATTGGTTGATAGTTGTTTAGAGTAACCCGCTTCTCATTGAGTTATCGTATTATCAGGCTGGACCTAGTTCCACTGTCAGATAAAATTTTTTTTGGACGTCAATCCAGTGTTGGATGTCGATCCAAACCCCGGGGTTATTGAGTAATTTCGTGGACATAGTCCATCCCTCGGCGCATTATCGTCCCATATATTTTTTTTCTTCTCGTAGTTTGGCGATTTATAATCTGCCCCAAAGGAACCTTCTTGGAAAGGGAGCTTTGTACAGGAGTAGTGGTTAAACTCGAAACAACAACCTGGGAAATTTACCTTGTTAGGGAATAACAGATCGACCACCATCGGCCTACGCAGTTAGGACATCTGTCGGTCCACGGAAGGACAATTCGATCATTAGGTTTTATTTTTTTCTCCCCCCCCCTTTTTTTTTCTCTCCTCTACGACATTTGGAAAATAAATAGAAAATTAGGGATGAACTTGTATATCTGATCCATTCATCCCAGAGGCCATTGTAAATTTGATCGCGCCTTTCTTAAATTTCACCTTAGATTCGGGCCCAACCCAAACTAGAGTTCGGCGTCTCTGTTGTTAATTGTGGGTCTTACGGCAAGCGAAGGATCGCGTGATTTCGCGAACCGCCCTCTCTTATGACAGTCACAACGGCTTTAGAAGCGATTAGGACCTCGAATATTTTCCTTGTGTGTAACTTTTATTCTTTTATTGTGTAATTAGCAGTTTAGGTTGAGTTTCGGTGTAATTAATTTTAAGGTATCGATTTAATCAATGTTAAGTTTAGATATTATGTAGATAGATTGAAGACGTTAGGGGAAAGGAAGTTATTTAACGGTATCTCGAGCGTATAGAGTAAAATTACAGACCCAATAAGTAATCAGGTCTTTAGTTGGTTTTTTTGTTTATCACGCATGACGGTAGGAGTCGCGAATTTCGTTTTTTTTTATCGAACATTTAAGGAAGTAGTTTATGCGAAGTTAGAGGGTGTACTTATCGGTCCATTGGAGTAACTACCCAATAAATCGCTTAGGTAGACCAAGTATAGATTGGTGTTGCGGTGGCTTAGTTACCCAACGTCCTCATCAGTCATACGTTAATTTTGTGGTTAATTTTGATTTTTGTTTGGAAGAACGATTGTGTTCTCCCCCCTTTTAGGCTTCTATACAAAGTATAGCAAGAAGCCTTATGATCTGGCTCCGTGTCCGTCTGTCCGTCCGTCTGTCCGTCCGTCTGTCCGTCCGTCTGTCCGTCTGTCCGTCCGTCTGTCTGTCCGCATAATTCAAAATCATACAGAGCGTTTCAAATCGTGTTGGAAATACTCTGTGTGTATAGAGGTCTAAGAACTGGGTAGCCAGTGCGCTACTTTTAGGCTTCTATACAAGGTATAGAAAGAAGCCTTATGGTCTGGCTTCGTGTCCGTCCGCATGTTTCAGAGCCAATCATAACGTTGATCAACTGATACGTTGTTATATTGTAAATACTTCGTCTATATAGTATTGCGTTAATCTGTTAATCCGTTGTTTCGATTCGCTAATGCAATTTATAAATACGCAAATGTTCGAAAGAAATTTACTACGTTAAAGATTTTTTCAACGGGGTCTCCCTATATAAACTACTTGTTAGGCTACTATACAAAGTATAGCAAGAACCCTTATGATCTGGCTCCGCGTCTGTCCGTCCGTCTGTCCGCATAATTCAAATCTAATCAGAACCTTCGAAATTGTGATTGTAAACACATCGTGTACCTATATATAATTAAATAAAATTTGTTTTAAATTTAAAATCGACTTTCTAGCCACGTTCTGTAAAAATTTTTTTTGGAACTTGGAACTTAAAATGCTATTTTTTGTTTTTATGTGAAAAAATAATTTTTTAATTATTTTAACCATAGCAGTGGCTTGATGTGATTAGTGAAGTTAAGTTGTAAATAAAAGAGAAAGGAGAGGATTGGTCCACCTCAAAAAATGGACCGTCCATTACAGAGAAGTAAAGTTCCGAATGGAATTTAAAAGTTTGATTATTATTACTTATATAGTAAATGATAATTACCAACCGCAAAAAATTTAATTGGTGCAGATTATCTGATTATTTGATATTACATTATATGGCGACCTCCAAAAATATTCAATATTTAGTTAGAGTATGTCTTGGGACAGTGGAGAAGAAGCTGGGGTTAGACATATAATTCACCAAGTTTAGGAAGTTGATCGTATCGATGTCAAAAATATTCGCAAAAAGAATTTAATTCAAATTTGCATTATTATTATATAGTATTTTAGTTGGCAATGATCACCAACTTAAAAAAACAGATTATCCGTTAATTTAGGGCTCTATACAAAGTATACACCGAGAAAAAAAAATTAAGTAGGAATTTGTCTTGCAACAATTTGAAATAATTTCTCTTCACAGAGAAAAAATTGTTTTGATTTGAAGTATTTTTTTACTTCAAATTGAAGTGCAAATTCGTCTCGCATCAATTTGATGTCAATTTTACAAGAAGTGAAGTAAATTTGACAACAATTAATGTAATAATTATTTCAAATTGTTGCATGACAAATTCCTACATAATTTTTTTCTCAGTGTGTGTAGAAGCGATATAATCAAAGTATAGAATTAGGGAAAAGGATCTCGGGTCACTGACCCGAGATCCTTTTCCCTAATTACAAATATTGGACGAGAACTCTACCTCATAAAGTATAGATTCTTATCAACGTATCATCGGATTAGCGGATCAACGTATCAACGTATCAGCGGATCAACGGATTAAAAGTTATATAAGTGAACGTCGATAATAATACAAACGGTATAATTATTATTAAATCTTCAAGCTTATTATTTATATAATATAAAGTAAATAACACACCAAAAAAAAACGGATCAACATAACAACGGATCAAAGTATCAACGTATAAGGTTTATAACAGGTAGTAACTTATATAACCAATTTTCGCGCCCTTACACATAATGCACCTAAACATTTACCAACCGTAAAAATCGTCATAGTCCTCAAGATTTGCGAGGAAATCGTCATTATACGCTCAGCTGTCATACCGCATAGACCGCTTGGACAAAAGTGTGCTCATCGATATAATTTCGCTACAGCTATTTTGTTTTTATTATAAAGTAGGTTATTATAAATTATCGAGAGTCGACTGTATAAGGTTTATACAGGTACTAACTTATATAACCAATTTTGGCGCCATTACCCATAATGCACCTAAACATTTACCAACCGTAAAAATCGTCATAGTCCTCAAGATTTGCGAGGAAATCGTCATTATACGCTCAGCTGTCATACCGCATAGACCGCTTGGACAAAAGTGTGCTCATCGATATAATTTCGCTACAGCTATTTTGTTTTTATTATAAAGTAGGTTATTATAAATTATCGAGAGTCGACTGTATAAGGTTTATACAGGTACTAACTTATATAACCAATTTTGGCGCCATTACCCATAATGCACCTAAACATTTACCAACCGTAAAAATCGTCATAGTCCTCAAGATTTGCGAGGAAATCGTCATTATACGCTCAGCTGTCATACCGCATAGACCGCTTGGACAAAAGTGTGCTCATCGATATAATTTCGCTACAGCTATTTTGTTTTTATTATAAAGTAGGTTATTATAAATTATCGAGAGTCGACTGTATAAGGTTTATACAGGTACTAACTTATATAACCAATTTTGGCGCCATTACCCATAATGCACCTAAACATTTACCAACCGTAAAAATCGTCATAGTCCTCAAGATTTGCGAGGAAATCGTCATTATACGCTCAGCTGTCATACCGCATAGACCGCTTGGACAAAAGTGTGCTCATCGATATAATTTCGCTACAGCTATTTTGTTTTTATTATAAAGTAGGTTATTATAAATTATCGAGAGTCGACTGTATAAGGTTTATACAGGTACTAACTTATATAACCAATTTTGGCGCCATTACCCATAATGCACCTAAACATTTACCAACCGTAAAAATCGTCATAGTCCTCAAGATTTGCGAGGAAATCGTCATTATACGCTCAGCTGTCATACCGCATAGACCGCTTGGACGAAAGTGTGCTCATCGATATAATTTCGCTACAGCTATTTTGTTTTTATTATAAAGTAGGTTATTATAAATTATCGAGAGTCGACTGTATAAGGTTTATACAGGTACTAACTTATATAACCAATTTTGGCGCCATTACCCATAATGCACCTAAACATTTACTAACCGTAAAAATCGTCATAGTCATCAAGATTTGCGAGGAAATCGTCATTATACGCTCAGCTGTCATACCGCATAGACCGCTTGGACAAAAGTGTGCTCATCGATATAATTTCGCTACAGCTATTTTGTTTTTATTATAAAGTAGGTAAAACAACACAATTTCATAATGCCTAGAAAGCAGTTGACACCTGAAGAGCGAAAAGCAGCAGCTGCCCGTCGACGCCAGAAGGACGCTATCAGGAAACATACCATTAGACAAGATCCTTCGTTTCGTTTACAGGAACAAGTTCGCGACTCCGAAAGCCATCGTCAAGCCCTTCAAGATCCTTCGTTTCGTTTGCAGGAACAAGTTCGCGACACCGAAAGCCATCGTCAAGCCCGTCAAGATCCTTCGTTTCGTTTGCAGGAACAAGTTCACAACACCGAAGGCCATCGTCAAGCTCGACAAGATCCTTCGTTTCGTTTACAGGAACAAGTTCACAACACAGAAAGCCATCATCAAGCTCGTCAAGATCCTTTGTTTCGTTTACAGGAACAAGTTCGCGACACTGAAAACCATCGTCAAGCCCGCCAAGATCCTTCGTTTCGTTTACAGGAGCAAGTTCACAACACAGAAAGCCATCGTCAAGCTCGTCAAGATCCTTTGTTTCGTTTACAGGAACAAGTTCGCGACACTGAAAACCATCGTCAAGCCCGTCAAGATCCTTCGTTTCGTTTACAGGAACAAGTTCACAACACCGAAAGCCATCGTCAAGCCCGCCAAGATCCTTCGTCTCGTTTACAGGAGCAAGTTCACAACACAGAAAGCCATCGTCAAGCTCGTCAAGATCCTTTGTTTCGTTTACAGGAACAAGTTCGCGACACTGAAAACCATCGTCAAGCCCGTCAAGATCCTTCGTTTCGTTTACAGGAACAAGTTCACAACACCGAAAGCCATCGTCAAGCCCGCCAAGATCCTTCGTTTCGTTTACAGGAACAAGTTCACAACACAGAAAGCCATCGTCAAGCTCGTCAAGATCCTTTGTTTCGTTTACAGGAACAAGTTCGCGACACTGAAAACCATCGTCAAGCCCGTCAAGATCCTTCGTTTCGTTTACAGGAACAAGTTCACAACACCGAAAGCCATCGTCAAGCCCGCCAAGATCCTTCGTTTCGTTTACAGGAACAAGTTCACAACACAGAAAGCCATCGTCAAGCTCGTCAAGATCCTTTGTTTCGTTTACAGGAACAAGTTCGCGACACTGAAAACCATCGTCAAGCCCGTCAAGATCCTTCGTTTCGTTTACAGGAACAAGTTCACAACACCGAAAGCCATCGTCAAGCTCGTCTTGATGAAGACGTGCGCATCCACGAACATAATCTCCGTAGAATTCGCGAGCAAGGCCCATGGCAAGATGAAATAAATCGATTTGAAGCTGAAATTCGCAAAGGCTGCACTCACGTATGTCATTCATGTGGGGGACTCTTTTTTCACTACTCCATTAAAACTCACAGCATGACCGAACTCCTTTTAGCTGGAAAGCAGCAATCCTTCATCGACTCAGTAATTATAGTTCCACCCACTTCAGACCTCGCTGAATTTTGTTCAACTTGTCACAGAACTATCCAACAAAACCGGATTCCACGTCTCTGTCTCTCCAACGATCTGCAGTTTCCCTATGTTCCACAAAGTGTAAAGAATCTGACACGTTTGGAAGCCCGTTTGGTCTCAGCTCGACATGTGTTTCAGTCCATTTGGGCTATATATGGAATGCATGGACAGATGAGAACAAAAGGACGAATTATTAACGTCCCAGTCTCCATAGACAATACCATTCAATCCCTTCCGAGACTCCCGAATCAGGACGATGTTTTACACATCCGACTCGCCCGTCAAATTGAAGTTCCGAGAAATTATACAGCTGGTAACATTCGTCCGGCTTGCGTGATGGATGCCGCTAAAATTCTTACCCGATCTCCGCTTTACCGTGAATACGGAATCACTCTTTCAAGCAATTGGACCGAGATATGTCAGCATCACATTGATGTCGCATTACACGAAAACCCAGAAGAAATTGCGATGGATGTTCAAGAGGATGAGGAAGTCGATGACGTAAATCCTGGCAGAGGAGAGACATTAATTACTAGTGATGAGGGAATCCGGATGGCTCCAGCGGAAGGAAACCAACCAATCTCTATTCTATATGATCCTGACTCGTATTTTCTTACGTTTCCTCAAATATTTGCTGGGCACCGAATGAAGCCATCCGATAGTAATGGTAAATTACTAAGCCGCTCCGAATTTGTCAAATCAATGGCGCGTAACAGTGATCGCCGTGCCGTTGAAAATGTCGAGTTCTTACTGTTTTTGGCCAAATCGCTCGAAATTCAGAGAATTTCTGACAATCGCAAGGTGTGCCTTCGTAAACGAAGACGCAATGGAGAGTTAATCCGAGTCACTGCGGAACAAGTTAGTCATTCTAATTTTGTGGATGGGTTAGTTAATGATGATAATGCTTTTAAGGTTTTACAAGGAGTACGAAACTCATGTCATCACTGGCATCAAGAAGGCCTTAAAGTCCGAAGGATGGTCAGTCAGTTCAATTTGCCTCATCTCTTCATCACTATTAGTGCCGCTGAGCTAAAATGGAACGAGTTGATTGTGATTCTCAAGCATATTCTTGACAAAATTACAATTTCTGAAGAAGAAGCACAAAATATGTCAAAGAATGACAAACAATTACTTATTCAGCGCGATCCCGTGACTTGCGCGCGATATTTTGAACATCGCACTTCAGCTCTTTTCAAGACCTGGAAAAACTCTCAAGGCCCATTTGGAAACCGATCCATTAAGCATTCCTATCATCGCATTGAGTTCCAACATCGAGGAAGTCCACACGTCCATATGATCTTGTGGATTGATGGCGCACCAAACTTTGATGCTTCCAACTCATCTTCTACTCAAGATGTTTGCCGGTTTGTTGACGAAATTATAACTTGTTCCACGGACTGGCCTGAATATGATCCCATTCACCAGCTTTTGGGTCTTCAAACTCATCGACACACCCATACATGCAGAAAGAAAAGCCACAAAGGAGTCAAATGTCGGTTTGGAATTCCATTTTTCCCAATGGACGAAACCACTATTCTCCATCCATTCGAGGAGCAACAGGAGGAGATTGAGATTTTCCGACGCGATTACAAAAAGATTCGTGACTATCTTGATACGAATGAATTGCCACTTCCTTCAGATATGACATTTGCGGGGTTTCTACAGGAATTATCCATGACACCAAATCGTTACATTTCTGCTATTCAAAGCTCCTTGAAAAAACCCAAAATCCTCATTCGGAGGCGGCCATGTGAGACTTACATAAATCCATATAGTGAGAAAATCCTGAGACTCCAGAAGTCTAACATGGATATTCAGTTTATTTTAGACGCCTATGCTTGTTGCTGTTACATCATTGACTACATTAACAAGAGTGATCGTGGAACTAGCGACCTCTTGCGTAAGGTTCTTGAAGATGTCAGAAGCGGAAACAAGTCTTTGGCTCAACGTCTTCAGGCTCTTGGTGCGGCTCATCACATGAACAGTGAACTCTCTGCTCAAGAGGCTGCTTACAATGTGCTTCAGATTCCAATGAGCCGATGCACAGAGGCATGCATTTTTATACCAACAGGTCCAGCCGATCAACGAACCAGAATGATTAAAACTAATATTCAGTTAGAAAATCTCAGTCCGGACTCTGAAGATGTCTTTGTAGACGGACTTTTACAACGATATAGTTCACGACCAGATGCATTATCTAACCTTAATCTTGCACAATTTTCAGCTTGGTATGATTTTTCATTAAAACGAGGAAGTACACAGATGGCCCAAGAAAACGATGATATTGTAGAAACTGAAGACGTACAAAGTATCAATAAATATTTTCCGCTAAAGAATGGCAAACCAGGATACGTTTGGAAGCGAACATTTCCAAAGATTATTCGCCACGTCCGCTACAACAAGAATAAAGATCGTCACAACTTTTTTCGCGAACAAGTGATGCTCTATCTTCCTTGGAGGGATGAGGAAACCGAAATTATAAATCAAGATTGCGAGAAGATAGCGACTGATAATATAGAAGCAATTTCTGCCAATCGTCGCGAATTTAATGCCTTTCAAGAAGATATTCTGGATGTCGCTATGGATAGCGCATTGAGTGAGGATCGTCAATCTGACGATGACAAATCTGATAGCATACCGGAAGAGATTCAGGAGGAATTCGAATTAATGGACCCCGTTGCTGCTGGTGCCATTGACTTTGGTGGTGACGTGATACGCCCAATGTCTGAAAAGTTTACGCTTCCTAATCGAATTCCCAATAAAGAGTTTGAAGAATTATTCTCATCGCTGAATACTCAACAACGGGATTTTGTAACTCACCTACTTGATCATTTCAAAAGGTCTCCCGATATCCCCATCTACACCTACTTGAAGGGAGGTGCCGGTGTAGGAAAGTCTCATGTAATTAGAACTCTATACCAAGCATTAATCAAAGTGTTCAATGCTAAAGTTAATTCGAATCCCGATAAACCTTCTGTCCTTCTGACGGCTCCTACCGGATTAGCGGCATTTAATATCTTCGGACTCACAATTCACAACGCATTCCAACTTCCCGTGAACCAAAAAGAAGCTAGCAAGCTCTCAGACAGCGTCTCTAATACAATGGCCACTCTCTATTCAGAACTTCGGGTTCTTATCATAGACGAGATTAGTATGGTTGGTCAACATATTTTGGAAATGATCGACAAACGATTGAGAGACCTCTGTGACGGATGTAAACCTTTCGGTGGTATATCGGTCATAGCTGTTGGCGACTTCAGGCAGCTGCCACCTGTTATGGCAACATCCCTTCTAGCTGGAACAATGTCGAATTCGATTTCGTCGCTTTTCAACAAACCCTTATGGCACATGTTTACTGTTCATGAACTGACCACAATTATGAGGCAACGCGATGATGCAGCTTTTGCTCTTGCCTTAAACAATATGGCGTCCGGGACGATGACTGATGATGATTTGAAACTGTTCAAATCTCGTGAGTTTCCAAGTACGCCTGCAGAAATAGTAAGCCGACGACCTATTCATCTTTTTTACACGAATGAAGCAGTTGATGCCCACAATAGTTTTGCGTTATCCTGTTTGCCAGGAAATCAAGCCATCTCAACCGCCAAGGATTCCCTTTCTGCTTACACGAGCGAGGCATCCAAAGTTGCACTCCTCAACTGGATAGCATCTGCACCTCTATCTAAGACACAGGGACTTCACACAAACCTCTTCCTCAAAGAAGGTGGGCGTTACATCATGACAGTGAATGTAGACACAAGTGACGGTTTGGTTAACGGTGTGGGATGCATTCTGAAAAGAATTGACTTTGGTATTAGTACTCTGGATGCATCTAGACAAAAGGCTCTTCGTCTCTGGGTCAAGTTTGAAAATTCCCGAAGTGGGCAGAAGCTTCGTTTGCGCAATATTAACCTCAGTCGGCAACTTCAAATTGATTCGGAATGGACTCCCATCTCACCATGTACGGTCGTCATCCAGCCACGATCGAATTCGGCCACAAAGGTAACAAGGACGCAATTCCCACTTAATGCAGCGGAAGCTCAAACTATACATAAATCCCAAGGATCCACATACGAGCTCGTTGTTGTCCATTTTACTCCTGGAATCAAGCGTGCTCTTCTGTATGTTGCATGTTCACGAGCAACAAAAGCATCAGGATTATTTCTTATTGGAATCATGAAAAAGACAAAAATGCCGCAAGAGAATGATCCGATATCTATTGAATTCAAACGACACCAGGAGATGAAGCTAATTCCTTCATTTGAACATTTGCGAATTAGGGATGATAGCAACAGACAAATACAAGTCATCTTTCACAATGTCCAGTCACTTCCTGCTCATTATAGTCTCTATGCATCGGATGAGGTCTATAAGAGTTCGGATATCATCCTTATGGCGGAGACATGGACGCTCTCAAGTGACAATTTTCCGCTAGGAGATCATCTTCTTGCTGCATCAGTAGATAGTAACGATGTCCGCCGACCGATTGGTGTACGTGTGTATTGTTGTCCGTCTGTTCATGATTGTATTATAGACACCAATTCCGAAATAGAATACGACTCCCAAGGTTCCTGCAGTGTTTCATCTATTGTCTTCTCTAACATCCGAATAATTGTCGTTTACAAGTCACCAGGGTTTAATTCCAACACAATGGTCTCTTTAATAAAAAAGCAGATGTCTCGCTTATACTTAGTACCACGTACTCTGGTTACTGGAGATTTCAATGAGGATTTCAGCAAGGAAGAAAGTAATGGCCTACAACATACACTTCGAGAACTAGGACTCCAAATTCGCTCGCCAGCGATACCCACTACGCGGAATGGCACGCAAATTGATGCGATATTTTCCAACTTTGAAGTGTCAGCTACTGGAGTCTACACTTCGATTTCCTCTTACCATGAGCCGCTTTGGGCCAGAATTAACTTAAACTAATTTGCGACAGACATCTTTGGACGTGGAATGGATGTTGTTTGTATAAACACCGTCATCAATTACTATATGCTATATCCAATGCAGATTGTTATTTACATAGTGTTGCTCGTGCAAGTCGTTTTGACTCTGTGGGAAGAGCTATCACGTTTGTTTTCAGCGATGGAGATGCCAAATTATCGAACAAAGTTCAAACTAGGTTCCAAGTGAAAATTTTCGACCTACCCTATCTATCTTTTAATCAAATATATATTTTGATTCTAAATATTTCTATTTATTACCTTATCCGGGGGGATAAAGGTAAGGGGTGTAGGGGTTATGCTGCAGAGGTAGTACCTTTTACCGGGACGGTCACATCGAGCGTGATAACAGAAGATGGTCCTTGATGGTAACTGGTCCTCGCAGGATACCCAACTCTCACTTATGGCTCCACGTGCCACACCCTGGGAACTGCGTTGACCCGCAGGCGAAACTAAGTGAGGGGCCAGATATGGCAATAAACGAGTTGATGCCGGTATAAGCAACTTCCTTAAATGTATTACCGATAGCTTCTGATGGATGAACAAGCAAGTATCGGGCGCTTTCTTGTCCTTGGATAGAGAAATCATTCCTAAACGCGGACGAATCAAGCAATATGGTCAACGGCATAGAATGCAGATGGCAACGGCAAACCTTCTTCTTCTTCACTTCACGGTGTAGCCGTTATTGCTTGTTCCGGTACACATCCTTTTCTCGCTCTTCCCACACTTGTTTTTCCCGGTGGTTTATATCGCTTTGCTGCTAGTGGCAGTCTCCCTTCTGCCATTCTTTCGAGGTGTTCACTCCATGTCTTGTTACTTGTCCGTCCGTCCGCCTGTCTGTCCGCACGTTTAAAATTATTTTCTATTAAGTTGCTAATGATTCAATTTTAGGCTTCTATACAAAGTATAACAAGAAGCCTTATGATCTGGCTCCGTGTCCGTCTGTCCGTCCGCATAATTCAAAATCATACAGAGCGTTTCAAATCGTGTTGGAAATACTCTGTGTGTATAGAGGTCTAAGAACTGGGTAGCCAGTGCGCTACTTTTAGGCTTCTATACAAGGTATAGAAAGAAGCCTTATGGTCTGGCTTCGTGTCCGTCCGCATGTTTCAGAGCCAATCATAACGTTGATCAACTGATACGTTGTTATATTTTAAATACTTCGTCTATATAGTATTGCGTTAATCTGTTAATCCGTTGCTTCGATTCGCTAATGCAATTTATAAATACGCAAATGTTCGAAAGAAATTTACTAAGTTAAAGATATTTTCGAAGAGGTCTCCCTATATAAACTACTTGTTTTACTTTGATGTGTAAAATAATTTTTTATTGATGTGGTTAGTGAAGTTAAGTTATAAATAAAAGAGAAAGGAGAGGATTGGTCCACCTCAAAAAAAGGACCATACATTACAGAGAAGTAAAATTTCTAATAGAATGGAAAAGTTTGATTGTTATTACTTATATAGTAAATGATAATTACCAATCGCAAAAAATTTAATTGGTGCAGATTATCTGATTATGTGATGTCACATTATATGGCGATCAAAAATAACCAGATAATAACAACTTTCCACACCAGAAAGGTAGCTGTATAGAAGCCTAAGAACTGCCGCTAAAGCGAGTTCCACCTTGTTTTTTATTGCTTCCTCAATTACGCAATTTGTGCGTAATTGTTATGTTATTTACTCCTTGGTACCCAAAATTGTTTTTCCTTGTGTGCGTAATTAGAAGTTGTTCTGTGTAGTAATTGCTGCCTCATACTGTATGTTTTTTTGATCTAAACGGTTGTTTAGGGCCATTTTTTTGTGTGGTTTTAGTACTGCAAATTTTTGATTTAAGTCGAATTTATTTGAATGGGAACGCTGATAGCAATAAGATAGACCGCAGGCCTGCTAGATAACAACGTTGTCGTTCGCATTGACAATTCGATTACTTTCCCATGTTAAATATTTTAATTAATTTTAAATATTTTAGCATTGTATTTTATTGTGTGTATTTAAATACGATTACCATCTAGGGGTTTGCATGGGTGCGATTATTGTGGATTTTATATTTGCTTTTAGCAAATCACGTTTGATGTCGCATCACATGTTCTCTTCTAACAGGAGTTATAATCGATTGTTGGTGGTTGTTTTTTTTGTTTTCTGGTAGCGGTCAATCTTGCTATTCCAACACAGATGAGGTAGTGTCGTTCGACGAGTCGTTATAATAATAATAATAATAATAATAATAATAATGAAACTTTATTTCCAACAGGTATAACCCAATAACAGGAAACCGTCAATACATTACATATATGTATATAAATTTAATGTGAGCTTTTGTTGCCTAAATATTCATATGCGGCATTACGGGTTTTAGCCACTCCATCTTGGTAAATGTTGCATAGTCCCGATATGCTGTTTACATTCGCGGTCATAAGATGGATGGGACTTTTCTTCACCACGTTGGTGCGATAATTTTTTATATAAAATATATCGTTGTTACGGCGTCCAGGCCTGTGCGGTAGAGCTTGAATTGTGGCGTATATTTCTTGACATATGATGTTGTTGTGGATCAAACCATGTAGGAATATAATTGACGCTACGTACCTTCGATTAACCAGTGATTGTAGATTGAAAGTTTTTAATAGGATATCGTGGTCAAACCCTCTTACCGGATATTCACCATACATTTTAGGCTTCTATACAAAGTATAGCAAGAAGCCTTATGATCTGGCTCCGTGTCCGTCTGTCTGTCCGTCTGTCCGTCTGTCCGTCCGCATAATTCAAAATCATACAGAGCGTTTCAAATCGTGTTGGAAATACTCCGTGTGTATAGAGGTCTAAGAACTGGGTAGCCAGTGCGCTACTTTTAGGCTTCTATACAAGGTATAGAAAGAAGCCTTATGGTCTGGCTTCGTGTCCGTCCGCATGTTTCAGAGCCAATCATAACGTTGATCAACTGATACGTTGTTATATTTTAAATACATCGTCTATATAGTATTGCGTTAATCTGTTAATCCGTTGCTTCGATTCGCTAATGCAATTTATAAATACGCAAATGTTCGAAGGAAATTTACTAAGTTAAAGATATTTTCGAAGAGGTCTCCCTATATAAACTACTTGTTTTACTTTGATGTGAAAAAATAATTTTTTATTGATGTGGTTAGTGAAGTTAAGTTATAAATAAAAGAGAAAGGAGAGGATTGGTCCACCTCAAAAAAAGGACCATACATTACAGAGAAGTAAAATTTCTAATAGAATGGAAAAGTTTGATTGTTATTACTTATATAGTAAATGATAATTACCAATCGCAAAAAATTTAATTGGTGCAGATTATCTGATTATTTCAAGTGAAGCTCGTGATGGTTTACAGTTTCTTCTTCAGGTATGTTGAATTTTAATATGTGGAGTTCTACTTGAAATAATTAGTTTACTTCTTGTTAGATTTAGATCAACCTATATACAGATGATTAATCTATTAATCCGATGATACAATGATCCGATGATACGATGATACGATGATACCATGATACGATGATACGATGATACGATGATACGATGATACGATGATACGATGATACGATGATCCGATGATCCGATGGTACGATTATCCGATAATCCGATGATACGCGTACAACCAATTATGATTCTATGGTTTTCTACAACCGTTAAATGTTAATTAAACATTGAAAATCAAGTAAAAATATATATATTATTGCGTATAATATTCCATATAAATATATAGTGTCAAATTAAGAACGGTTATAATATAGAATGTTTTAGTTATCGATTAACAGATGATGTGATAATTTCTTATTGCGATGTTAAGTCACCTTAAGGTCGGTTTTACAATTGTCTCTCGACAACCTTGTTTGAGGTGGATCCATCCTCTTCCTTCTCTTTTATTTACAACTTAACTTCACTATCCACATCAAGCCACTGCTGTGGTTAAAATAAAATAATAAATAATTAGTGCAGATTATCTGATTATGTGATGTTACATTATATGGCGACCAAAAATAACCAGATAATAACAACTTTCCACACCAGAAAGGTAGCTGTATAGAAGCCTAACAACTGCCGCTAAAGCGAGTTCCACCTTGTTTTTGAATGAAATGTAGTAGAGTCACTTCATGCGGTTACAGTAAACATTAGAGGTGCAACTCAGACAGTTGTCACCATGTCGAGCCCTGACCAAATTACGTTTTTGTGGGAATATTTTTTTCTCGTGGGTAAACAACAACTTTAGTCCCGGTTTAGTCAATTAACTCCCCCCCCGGCTACCGAATTGTATATAGAACCAGCATTGAGAATTAGTCCGTGTAAGACATTAAACTACCCTTCTCACTTTTAGTTTTAGGTTCTTAAGATTTTGTTCTCTCACGACGTGATAGTTACGTCCCGAACTTTATGTCGCTGTTGTTATGGTTTTGAAAAATAGTCCGCGTAAGACGTTAAACTACCCTTCTCAATTTTTACTTCCATATTTTTCAGATTTTGTTCACGTACAACGTGATCGTCACGAACGTCGTGTTACTGTTGTTTCTTTTTTGGAAGTGTCGGTGTTTTCCGACGCACGTCCAAGAATACCGGTATAGGAGTATCTGAAATGATGCGAACATTTTTCTTTTTTTCTTTTTCTTCTCGTACTCTAGTGCATAGGTGCTCAACCCTTGCATTCTTTTCTTTAGGATTAAGGTATAACGCTCAGTATCTGTGAACATTTCGTTCATTTTGTAACGACATTGACTCTCGGTTGGAGTCAAAGTAAGTTCCCGATATTTTTTTTTGGTTTTCAACCATATTGACTCTCGGTTGGAGTCAAAATAAGTTCCCGATATTTTTTTTGGTTTTCAACCATGTTGACTCTCGGTTGGAGTCAAAGTAAGTTCCCGATATTTTTTTTGGTTTTCAACCATGTTGACTCTCGGTTCGAGCCAAAATAAGTTCCCGATATTTTTTTTGGTTTTCAACCATGTTGACTCTCGGTTGATGTCATGGTACTACCCTGGGATCCAGGCACTTTACGGATTGCCCGACTCCGAAGTATTATGTCACCATCTTGGAGCAAGACCCTCTTGTTACATTCCTTACACTTTTGTGACATATAGCTCTGGTGGATACGTTCCACTCATATGGTGTCGCCATCTTGGGCGAGCATTGTCGCTTTGCGCGATTTGCGCTTAGATTGGAGATTTCCCCCGGTGTCAGTCACCGCTGGATTTCCCGATCAACCGTCCGTGCAAGACACTAAACTACCTTTCTCGTTTTTTTTTTTCACCTCCAGATTTTTCAGGTTTTGTCGAGTGTGGTATGTTCATACTTTGCATAGGAGGTACAGGCGTTCCTTGGATTGGAGTTTCCAGTCGGCGCTTACCGCCGTTGGACTCCACCAGTCAAGTTGACGTCGGGTATTCTCAAGTAGGAAGTTTTTCCAAGTTTTTTTTTCATGGAAATGTCCCGATCATTTCGGAGTAGCGTTCTCGTTTTCGTCGGTGTAATTCGGAGATTCGGTCCCTTCGGTTATACTGACAAAGACAATCCCTACCCCCGTATAGGGTTCAGTTTTTCTGGTTTTATTTCATATTTGATGCTCGTGTCATCATTGACAACCGTTTTACTTCATATTTGATGCTCGTTGTATCATTGTTGACGACTGATACTCCCGTCTCGTCAACTCGAGCTCTGTAGCGTAAATATCTTTTAAAAAGTATCGCATATTTAGTTGTGCGACCACGAGTTGTGTAACTTGTACCTTTTGATATGGGTGTCGGTTCGGTACCGTCCCACTCTCGTCCCGCCGGACTCCATATCCCTTATATCGCGTCTTTCGCGAATTTTGGATCACGCCTATCGTGATCCTTTATTAGTCTTTACTTGTTGGTTCGGAGATTCAGCCCCTCCGGTCAACACGATTGACGCGGCATTCGTGCCCCATTTTTTTTTCTCGTGCTGCACGCTCTCGTGCGTAGATCCGTGTTCAACCCGGACGGTTCGAGGATTTGGTCCCTCGACTGTCCCTTGTAGGTTGTCACCCCACCCTAATTTTTTTGAGAAAACCCCCCCCTATTTTTTCTTTTTCTCGTGGTTAGATCCGTGTTCAACCCGGACGGTTCGAGGATTTGCTCCCTCGACTGTCCCTTGTAGGTCGTTATCCCGTCCCGTTTCGTATTACGATTTATGCCCCACTATTTTTCCCGGTTGCATCCGTGTTTAACTCGGACGGTTCGAGGATTTGGTCCCTCAACTGTCCCTTGTAGGTTGCTACCCCTCACTTTTTTAACCCCCCCCCCCTCCCCCACTCTTATCTCTTACCCCCCCATCACTACCTCTTCTCTCTCTTCCGATCATCTCGTCTGGATCGAAGTCATGATGAAGGTGGATGGTCTCCCAAACGGCTTTTGTAAATTTGATCCAGCCAAGCACACGTTTTTTTTTACTCTGTTTTTTCAACGTATTGAAAAAGGCAGACAGTCCCCATCGACTGAACCATTTTAGAGAAGGCTTTGTAAATATGAGTACGCCAAGGAAGTGTTACCTTAGCTCAGGTCTACCTTGATCTAGAGTCCGGTGTCTTCACAGACATTTGTGGGTCCCACGGCCAGCGAATGATCGCGTGATTTCGCGAACCGCCCTCTCATGTAGGAGTCACTACGACTCACGGGTTGATTAAGCCTAGGGTTAGGTGAACCTTCTCTCTCTTTCCCGGCATATACGTATAGTCTAGTCACTAGCTGAGTAGTTGTTTCAACACTACAAGTGTTGATGGTTTATCGTAGGACAGTTTTTGTTTCGGTTGAGGTTGCGCGCGTCCCAGTTGAAGAGTAGTTAGGGATAACAACTCTTGACGTAAGGGGAGTGTCACCTTATTACGCGCATCGGGCGCACCCTTAGATTTTGCGTTTATGATCTATTAAACTTATATTTTAAATTTCGAATCGATCCGTTGAAAATTACTCTTTGAGAAAACATTTTTAGGTCGGGTTGTAAAAATAAAAGATTGAAACATTCGCTCAACTAATAAATTTACGTTTTGCAAATGCACAATAATCTTAAGAATTGTATAGTTAGGAAAGTATCATCAAATATTTTAATACACGTACAATAAACCATACGGTAGATGAGGAAGTGTTAATAATGTTGACGTAGCATTAATCCATAATTCACCTCATCAGCAATAAATTCTCTATTCATTAACGTTGCAAACTAAACGTCAACTCATACCTATACTTTACTATAATCTTTCAAACGACTGAGAGAAACTTTTATGCGATCCATAAATCCACGTCGGCCGTCGATACAAAAAACGGGCACGTGCGATGGTAAGACCATGGGAACGAATGCATTCGACATCGTTATCTTAGACAGGCATCGACTTGCAAACTCATGTGTTAATTTTTAACATGGAAAGCATAGCGATTTCGCAATTTTAAAACTTCGATAAAAACCAACAAAAAGTGCAAAAGTTAGACCCTTTTCGTCCGACCAGACGAGCAAAAAATTGTTTTGCTCGCACGTGTCCTGCAAAACTTCTCGATACACTTTGCATGGAGAAAGAAGAAAGTGTGCTCTCACACTCTAGGTATTGTCCAATTAAATCACGTCTCCCTTCTTTCTAAATTTATAGGACCCAATTACAAGGATCCAAATCAATCAGTAAGTGGGAAAAATCCTAAATCAGAGTAGGGAAAATGCATAAATTGAGCTACAAATTGCATATTCAGAGAGATTCACTTGGAATCTGATACTACCTTTTTCGTATCTTAGCGCTTCCAAAAGCGGAATTAACTATCGAGGTCTCACATTTATTAGAGATCTTTAAATAAATACAAGTCATTTGTGCTAAAAATTAGTGTGTGTCAACTGCAGGTACTATCGAACAATTAATATCGTCAATTGTTATTAAACAATTCATATTTTATCGAACCAGAATATCGTCAATTGTTAATAAACAATTCATATTTTATCGAACCAGAATATCGTCAATTGTTAATAAACAATTAATATTTTATCAAACCAGAATATCGTCAATTGTTATTAAGCAATTAATATTTTATCGAACCAGAATATCGTCAATTGTTGCTAAACCTTCAATATTTTATCGAACATTAATATCGTCAATTGTTGCTAATATTTAATAAGTGATCGAACAATTAATATCGTCTATTGTTACTAAACATTGAATCAATTATCGGACTTTTTATACCATCTGCTTATCACGTTAATCACGTCGAGTTATTGCTTGCCGCTCATAAGGCAAGTACGTAGCATTGCTTTTATCGAATGGTACAAAACAGGTGTTGCACTTCCAACCCATGTGTGCATTCCAATCGTCTTTTTTTTATCGGACACCACATTAACATTTCTTACTTAGACAGTGCCGGCTTGAATTATTTGTCACTTCGCGAATAACTAACATAGTGAATTATTTCGTACGGAGACCCCTATTTTATCGTGAAATACAGTGCGTGAACCACCCTGTTATTTCACCACCTTCCGATTTGAAGAGTTTTTGGGAAGCTGGTTATTACGCTGCCCTTCTGATATGGTTTGAGACATCACATTCAGCTTCATTCTACGTTCTGAAGACGAAATCTCACTCCTGAAGGACCCGTCATCGACTTTACCTAGAGGTCGAACATCAACCACCCAAATTAAGTAAGAAACCTTTTTATATTTTTAAGATTGTGATGTTAATTGGTCCTATTGACCATTAGTTGTGTTTATGAACGTTCAGTTCAACCCTGGAAGACGATATCGCAACCATTTTGTATACCTTTTATTTAACTTAATATTATTATCTATTATTAACGTAACTTTTACCACGCCATTCGAGCGTTCAGAATGTAACCAAACAATTTAACGTAACGTTTCAAGTTTAGCATTGTAGCTAAAGTTTGTTTGTCCCGTTGTTGGGAATTTTGATAATCAATTGCATTGATTAAGTTCCATGATCAATTTTATGAATCATAGTTTTGAATATTATCAAGTTGCGCTTAAGTAACTATTTATTTTGGTGGAGTGCTGTATTCAATACGCCCCCCTTTCATGCAAATTAACCTTTTGTATTTTTGTAAGAGTAATTGTTTTACGAATATTAGTTTCGCAACGGAAACCACACGGAAAGGTTCCGTCAACTGTACATATTTATTTTTTATACAAGACATGTAAATTTGATAGTATCTTGTGTAAACCTTGTCAACTCCCCCCTGATATTATTTTATTTAATACATTTTTATTATTTCCCAACTTTGTGTGTTATTATTATTGTTGTGTTAATGTTTATTTAGCTATTTTCACCAACGGAAAGTTCGCCTCCTGTAAAGGTAAGGTCATTGAGCGAGGTTTTTCCGGAGTGAGAGTTCGCTGTAAGATCATCAAGTTGTCGCGTACCAGCTTGGAAGGTGTGATAACCAGTCCCCTTCAAAGAGATTCATTTCTTCGTATGCGTGGCGCCCATTTAAACTCCCGCGTGTATATTAACCCCACCGATTTTGACTTAACTCCCCCCCCCCCCGTGTAAATTATTCACACCGATTTTGACAATTTTTAGAATCGCGATCGAGGATTGCCCGGTCGTCGATAGGAAATACACGCTTTGCGACGTGCCGTCACACGACCCTTTCGTTCCATTCACCAACCCACCCCTTCGCGACTTTGAGCTAGCCAACCTTTTATTACCTGTTGGGAAGGTGTCGTGGATGCAGAACGTGGTGTAACAAAATCTATTACTGCAAACACTGCCCCCCCTGCCAACGATGCAAAAATATCTTCAGTCGTAGGTAACGGATACTGCTTGGCCTCCAATACTTTATTCACCGTTACACGGAAATCAACACATATACGAATGTCTCCGTCTTTCTAGGGCACGATTACAATGGGCGATGCCCATTCACTAGTCTTCACCGGTTTTATGACTCCTATTGCTACCATTGTTTTTAGTTTCGCTTCCACCTTATCTCGTAATGCGTAAGGCATATTGTATGCCTTCTTAAACATTGGATGCGCCCCTTCTTTAATTCGAAAATTTGCTACGAAATCCTTAATCGGCTTTATTATATTTCCATCGAAAACATCCTTGAATTTTTCCTTTAACCTATCCACCGTATTTATAGACATGGACGCCACTTTGAAGTTATCTTGCCAGCCTTGAAACATAACATCTAACCAATTTCTTCCTAATAGTGGTCTAAAATCTTGCTGTATTTCCACTATTGTTAACGGCAATACGTATTTTCCCTTACTTGTTTCAACATTTACCGCGATTTCTCCTAACGCCTTTATTTCTTGACCAGTTACTGATGATAGGCTATACCTCCCAATAAACATTTTAGCCTGCGAATAGCCTGTAAACAGCCTGTCAGGTACAGCCTGTCCCTGTGCCTGTACCTGCGGCAGCCTCAATAACACCCTGACACAGGTACGAAACAGCTTAAGTGGCGCAAGAAATAGCCGGTGTTAAACTTGATTACAGGCACCAAATAGCCTGCGGTTAACTCATCGCAGGTAAAAAATTACCCTAATGGCAGCCTCATGGCAGCCCTGACACAGGCCTGCGGTTAGCCTGCGGTTACCTTTATCGCAGGCAAAAAAAAGCCTGCATTAAACTTTATCGCAGGCTCGAGGCAGCGCCTGGCACAAAAATAATTTATATAGATTAAATTTCGTTTAATAAATTTAATTTACTATAATCAATTTTGAAAATCAAAATAAAAAAATTTAATTTTTTTAATTTACCATTTATTTTATTTCTTCGTTTCAGCTGCTAATTTTACAATTTTAACTCTACAACATATAATTTTTTATTTTACCCGTTTTTTTTAATATTTGTAGGACCTTGTAATATTTCTAATATCTAATATTTATTGGTTGATGATGTTGTCGTCCTTCTTTGTTCTTGGAGTCTGAAAAATCTGAAATTAAATGTTGAATTTTTGAAATAAAATTCTTACCCTTACCGAGGATCGAACCCTGGACCTTTGCCTTCCATGTACCACCGCGTTGACGTCTGAGCCACATAGAACTGTTTATTTTAGTTGTGATAAAATTATAAGTCGAGGGAATTACTTTTATAAGAAAAAAAATTCTAATCGGATCTAATTTCGTAGATGTCTCATTGTAACGTTTGATGGTTCGATATATCAATTTTAAATTTAAATTATTTATAATATAATATATTTTAATGTTAAATATTTTTCACATTTCAATATTAGTTTTCTTTTCTACAATATTTTTGTTTTCGACATACCACGTGGGTGTTCATAAAAATTTGTATTTTTATATCTTATTTCACTATTACACCTTCTTATTATTTGTCATAATTAATTAATTTTAATTTTAACAATAATTAATTTAATTTAAATACTTTTAATCACAAATAAGCATAATATATATTTATAATAACGTGTAACCAATGAGTAACAAGCGTTATGTTAACGGTGAAATGTTTCTTAATTCTGATTGGATAAAACTGTTTTAAAAGACGTAATTAAAATTCATTGCTATTTAATTATTAATTTTATAATATATTATATTTTAATGTTAAATATTTTTCACATTTCAATATTAGTTTTCTTTTCTACAATATTTTTGTTTTCGACATACCACGTGGGTGTTCATAAAAATTTGTATTTTTATATCTTATTTCACTATTACACCTTATTATTTGTCATAATTAATTAATTTTAATTTTAACAATAATTAATTTAATTTAAATACTTTTAATCACAAATAAGCATAATATATATTTATAATAACATGAAACCAATGAGTAACAAGCGTTATGTTAACGGTGAAATGTTTCTTAATTCTGATTGGTTAAAACTGTTAAAAATCGGAAAAAAATATTCGTGAGTCATCAATCGCAAATAAAATTTTGGCAGTGTAAACCTGTAAAAATTTTAACCAAACTATTGGTACTGAGAGGCCCCGGGTTCAAATCTCAGAAACCCACAATTTTTTTTACACTTTTGTGTATTAAGTTTTATATGTAATTTATTAAAAATTTTTATTTATTAAAATACACTTTCCACTGTATGTGTGAACAGAATTTTTCCTAACAGCATTCGGAAAAAGAGCAAACGCCGATAATTATTAAATGTTTAAAAATCGAGCTCCGAGCAACACGTGTACACACTTATACCAGGTTATTATAATGAATATGCATTTTTCAATTTCTGAAAATATATATTCCAAGATACCGTTAATTTACCTTGATTAATTTTTACAATTAAAAATTATTTAAATTTTCCAGAAACTTTTAGAAAAAAATATTCGTGAGTCATCAATCGCAAATAAAATTTTGGCAGTATAAACCTGTAAAAATTTTAACCAAACTATTGGTACTGAGAGGCCCCGGGTTCAAATCTCAGAAACCCACAATTTTTTTTACACTTTTGTGTATTAAGTTTTATATGTAATTTATTAAAAATTTTTATTTATTAAAATACACTTTCCACTGTATGTGTGAACAGAATTTTTTCTAACAGCATTCGGAAAAAGAACAAACGCCGATAATTATTAAATGTTTAAAAATGCAGCTCCGAGCAACACGTGTACACACTTATACCAGGTTATTATAATGAATATGCATTTTTCAATTTCTGAAAATATATATTCCAAGATACCGTTAATTTACCTTGATTAATTTTTACAATCAAATTTTTTTTCAAAAAAATGTTATGTTGTTTTATGCCGATAAATTACCTAACGGCAGGGGCTGTCGCAGGTTAAATTATTAGCTAAATTGCAGGCACAGATAAATAACCTAACGACAGGGCTGCCGCAGGTTAAATTATTAGCTAAATTGCAGGCACAGATAAATAACATAACCGCAGGGCTGCCGCAGGTTAAATTATTAGCTAATTACAGGCCCAGATAAATAACCCAACGGCAGGCCTGACGCAGGGCTGCCGCAGGTTAAATTATTAGCTAATTACAGGCCCAGATAAATAACCCAACGGCAGGCCTGACGCAGGCTAAATTACCGGTTAAATGCAGGCACAGACAAATTGCAGGCCTGACACAGGCCTGTGTCAGGTGCAGGCTATTTACAGGCTATTTGCAGGCTAAAAATGTTACTTGGGCTTACTGGTGTTATAGCTTCAAGTTTGAAATTTTTTCCTTAAACAAGTCTGACGAAATGATAGTTTTACACGCGCCCGTATCGATTTCGAACATAATTATCCTGTTATCTATCGCTACGTTAATTTTATGTGCCATACTACTCACCGAGTTTATGCATATTTTTCGTAACTGGTACACTTCCATTTTTACGTTAATCGAACTTCGCTCCATTGCCGCTATTGAACTCCTATAGCAACACATTTTTGCTATATGTCCTTTCATGTTACACTTAAAACATGTCCAATTCCCGACACGACCATTTCTTTGTTGATGCTTCCTACCACACTTCAAACAACCTTTCCTCATTCCGCTAGATTCGCTCCATCTTCCAAATTGCGTTTGAAGTCTTTGATCGCGTTCATCTTCAGCTTCATTCGCTCTTCGAGTAGCCTGTCTTTCAGCTTGCGCATTAAGTCTTTGATTGTATATGATCTCAAACCATTTCTTTTGTTTGTTGATGTTTGTTATATTTTTTTTTAATATAAGAAAATAAATAAAAGTACTTACAATACACCTTTTTTTTATATTTATGTGCTATATTTATAATGCTTGCACACTCATTCGCTAGATGGTGCTCTTAATCTACCATATAACCCTATATGAACTAAAATTTATTTTGGAGTAAAAATTCGAGAGGGGAACTGACTTATTAGTAGAGATGAGATTTTTAGGTCGTATAAATGTTATACCAGAGAGCGTTAAAGGGTTAATTGATACACGGCCCCGTTCGAAAGTTATGCTGTATGAAAAAGAATTAAATGTTAGTTTTTACATACTAATATTCCAGCCAATTTCAATTAACCCTTTAACGCTCTCTGGTATAACATTTATACGACCTAAAAATCTCTATTAGTTAAAAAACTTAATTATTATTTAGAACAATATTAGGGAGATCTATTATGGTCCTCCCTTTGAGGCCAAAGGCCGAACAAATATGGCCTTCACGGATCAATTATGGTACTCTCCCTGTGAGGCCGAAGGCCGAACAACCACTGGCAATCACGGACTAGCAGTCAATGCAGCCGAAGGCATATAAATATAATGCTTGAGGGCGATAGTTGTTCTATCATGAGGGAATTTAGTGTATCGGACACAATTATTGTGCCTACCGGCCGCATTTAGTCATCTAGACTGTGTCGGATGTGACTGTTAAGCCAGTGTGGTTACGATTTCCCTGACCGAGGCCGAGCAACCACTATATAGATAGAATAACTATAATCTACAGGTATGGTTGCGATCCCCCTGAGTGAGGCCGCAGGCCAAACAACTATCGCCCTCAAACATTAGTAGGTCAAGACGGCCGACAGGCTTGCTTAAAAATGATAAGCAAGCTGGGGAATTTGCTAACCGACTGTTGGACATTGGAGATGGGCGCATAGTTAACCGATGCGATGGCGGAATCGAAATTCCTACAAACTTGGGTATGGCGGTTGAAACAGTCGACGCTTTAATTTTGAAAATCTATCCAGATATTGAGTTTTTAAAGAATAAACCAGAGAAATGGTTGTGTGAAAGAGCTATCTTGGCTTCGAGAAATGATACGGTTTCATATACGGATACGGATCTACGCGTATGGTTGCGATTCCCTTCTGTGATGCCGAAGGCCGAACAACCACATCCGACAGGGTCTAGATGGGTAAGGGCGGCCGAAGGCCACCCGTGCCAGCTAGTTTTTGATATATGTATACGTGTTCCTGGTATGGACCGGAGAAATTTTGAAATCTCTACAGTAGGATGCAACAACAGAAATTATTTTGTACCCTTCAAAATACCTCCTATCATTCATATAATCCTGGTAGAAGGCAGAAAATTGTTGATTAGATCGGACCACGTAATTTAGCAACGTTCTATCTTCCTTGATTTATGTGTTCCTGGTAGGGACCGGAGCAATTTTGTAATTTTTACTGTAGGATGCAACAATAGCAAACCCTTTGTACCATTCGAAATACCTCCTGTCGTTCATATAATCCTGGCACAATGCAGAAAATTGTTGAAAAGATCCGACCACGTGTTTTAGCAACTTTATATCTTCTTTGATTTATGCGTTCCTGGTAGGGACCGGAGCAATTTTAAAATCTTTACAGTGGGATGCAACAACAGAAAACCCTTTGTACCATTAAACAAGGTGGAACTCGCTTTAGCGGCAGTTCTTAGGCTTCTATACAGCTACCTTTCTGGTGTGGAAAGTTGTTTTTAGCTGGTTATTTTTGGTCGCCATATAATGTAACAATCACATAATCAGATAATCTGCACTAATTAAATTTTTGCGGTTGGTAATTATCATTTACTATATAAGTAATAACAATCAAACTTTTCCATTCCATTCGAAACTTTACTTCTCTGTAATGTATGGTCATTTTTTTGAAGTGGACCAATCCTCTCCTTTCTCTTTTATTTAAAACTTAACTTCGCTAACCACATCAATAAAAAATTTTTTTTTCACATCAATGTAAAAAAAAACTAGGAAGTCCATTTCAAATTTAAAACAAATTTGAATTTTATTATACCTTACATACGATGTATTTACAATGACAATTTCGAGGGTTCTGATTAGGTTTGAATTATGCGGACGGACAGACAGACAGACAGACGGACGGACACGGAGCCAGATCATAAGGCTTCTTGCTATACTTTGTATAGAAGCCTAACTAGAAAGTCCATTTTAAATTTAAAACAAATTTTAATTTTATTATACATATTGCTGTGAGCTGACGTAGCCACACGTTGGGCTAGCCAAAAAGTGCTCTGAGCTTGCCTTTGTAATAGAGCGGTAACCTTTGATAGTGCGGGTTTACACAAATTAACCCCGTCAATAGAGACGTTTGCAATTTTATTGTCGCAAATAAATATTTACCTCGGCTAGATATAATTTTTATTGTAAGCATGAAACCTACCTTTATCTCGGGCTGGATTCTTTCCGTGACCAAATCTGTGAATTGCTGAAATCAAATATTTTTGGATCTCGGAACAAGATTGGAAAATAATTCTCCGTTTCAAAGGCAAATATAAATTTTATTGTTTGTATTATAATTATAGCAAATAAAAATTCTTAATATTAATAAAATAATTCCTTAAAATTACCCAAACTGTTAATTTTAACGTAGGCGCCACGCGGTGATAATTTTTACGCACGCACTGAATTTTATAAAAAAAATTATAAAGTTTTATGTAGATTTACCTTTATCTAGGGTTTTTCTGGTTCGTAAGATATTTGACCATGAATCTTATCTGCTTGCGTAGAGCGATGAGCTGTTGTACCATTGATAAAAGCGGATGGGTGTCGATGCAAAGTTTTACCTCGTGTAATTTTGTGGATAGTTTTTATTGAAAATCTCACCAATCACTGGACTTTTCTTTTATAAAACACTTTAATCTGACGTAAGTAATTATTATTTAAATTATTTTATACTTTTGTTGTTAATTTCTATTAAAATTTTTATTAATTCAATTAAATTTTATTGCAGCACAAAAATCACCATTTGCATAACCAAACTTCGTTTATTTATCTTCCTTTTTTTCTCGCTTGTTTTTGTTGCCTTGATACCCAACTTTCCAGGCAAGGTTGATTATTATTTTTGTTGAAAATAATAAAATCGATATTGCATATTCAGGTACGCATTCGCCCATTTTGCTTTGACAAAATTTTTAATGAAATTTTATCTTTTCCAGATTGAATTGGTTTTCTACATTCCATTTGATTGTTATACGATAAAATTGGTGAAGATGTATTATCCATTCACTGTTCATTGATTAACGAAGCACTTTAACGTCATGTAATGTTTTAACTTGATATTTAATTTTATGCTAACAAATTTTTCATACTAATAAGTTATTCAACAATATTTTGATATTAATTAGGATTACTTATAACTAAACAAATTGATTTTAAGACTAAAATAACAAATTTTATGATAACGGAATTTAAAATTCACATTGTTAAATTATTTTATTAATCTTTGTTCCATGAATGTATTTTGAATTAATTTTTTGAATTTGAATTAAAGTATTTGCTATCAGATGGAATCTTTCCGTATGATTTTAAAATAAGTCTCATGCTCTATAATCATTGATCAACTTTTGAATATTAACGTACGCATCTCTATTAACGTGGTCAGTGCATATCATCGCAATATATTATGTGTTAACAATGACAATTCCGAGGGTTTTGATTAGGTTTGAATTATGCGGACGGACAGACGGACGGACAGACAGACGGACACGGAGCCAGATCATAAGGCTTCTTGCTATACTTTGTATAGAAGCCTAAAATGGATGTATGTGTGTATGTATGTTCCCTATAGACTCCTAAACCGTAAAATTTGGCACAGTTATTATGTAGGTCCATGCGCATGTTTTTGTATTGAAATAGTGCAAAAATTCGCAAAGGAAAGGAAAGTTGATTTTGAGTAGCCTGCCTTCCTTTAAGGAATCTCGATAATCCATTCATGCGCGTCCCATAGGGACGCGCATGAATGGATGATCGAGATTCCTTAAAGGAAGGCAGGCTACTCAAAATCAACTTAAAACAAGGTGGAACTCGCTTTAGCGGCAGTTCTTAGGCTTCTATACAGCTACCTTTCTGGTGTGGAAAGTTGTTATTATCTGGTTATTTTTGATCACCATATAATGTAACATCACATAATCAGATAATCTGCACCAATTAAATTTTTTGCGATTGGTAATTATCATTTACTATATAAGTAATAACAATCAAACTTTTCTATTCTATTAGAAATTTTACTTCTCTGTAATGTATGGTCCTTTTTGTGAGGTGGACCAATCCTCTCTATTCTCTTTTATTTATAACTTAACTTCACTAACCACATCAATAAAAAATTATTTTTTCACATCAAAGTAAAACAAGTAGTTTATATAGGGAGACCTCTTCGAAAATATCTTTAACTTAGTAAATTTCTTTCGAACATTTGCGTATTTATAAATTGCATTAGCGAATCGAAGCAACGGATTAACAGATTAACGCAATACTATATAGACGAAGTATTTAAAATATAACAACGTTGTATAGAAGCCTAAAAGTAGCGCACTGGCTACCCAGTTCTTAGACCTCTATACACACAGAGTATTTCCAACACGATTTGAAACGTTCTGTATGATTTTGAATTATGCGGACAGACAGACGGACAGACAGACAGACGGACGGACGGACAGACAGACACGGAGCTAGATCATAAGGCTTCTTGTTATACTTTGTATAGAAGCCTAAAAGTAGACGATACCATGAACTTCTCAGGTGCCAACGCTGGCGCTGTGCCAACTTCAGCAATGGATTTGGAAAACGGGACCTATATACTTCGGGTTGCACCAAATCCAAACGGGGGTCAACGCCAATATTTCTGCTACACATTCGAAGATGCAAAAATACCAGAGGTGCTACGCATTATAAATTCTTCGAGTGCACCTGAAAACCAACAAGTTAACTCGGGTGGCACTAAATCGAATTCCAGATACAAGCCGTATCATAAAGCTTTATCAAATACTATTACGCGTAATGATAGAACATCTCGAAGATGCTGTTATACGGAGAATGACAAAGCAACATTGGAGGATGCCTTCACAAACAACGAGTATCTCGATAATGAAACTGCAGCTAAACTTGAAAAATCTCTTAACTTGCCAATTAATCGGATACAAATATGGTTTAAAAATGATTGTAATTTTACATACAATCTTTCTAATGGTGTGGTAAAATTGTTCAAAGATAAAAATTGAAATAACGGATAAACAGATACGACAAATGGATCAACAGATCAACGTATCAATGTATCAACGTATCAATGTATCAACGTATCAATGTATCAACGTATCAATATATCAACGTATCAATGTATCAACGTATCAAAGGATCAACAATTTACTATATAGGTTACACTTTGTATTTAAAATTTAGGTAATACTTTTGAAAAGGAATCGATATAGCAAGTACCACTTGCTAATATCTTTATAAAATGAAAATATCTTTAACTCAGTAAATTTCTTTCGAGCATTTGCGTATTTATAAATTGCATTAGCGAATCGAATCAACGGATTAACAGATTAACGCAATACTATATAGACGAAGTATTTACAATATAACAACGTTTCAGTTGATAAACGTTATGATTGGCTCTGAAACATGCGGACCGACACGAAGCCAGACCATAAGGCTTCTTTCTATACCTTGCATAGAAGCCTAAATAAGGCTTCTTGTTATACTTTGTACAGAAGCCTAAAAGTAGCGCACTGGCTACCCAGTTCTTAGACCTCTATACACACAGAGTATTTCCAACACGATTTGAAACGCTCTGTATGATTTTGAATTATGCGGACAGACGGACAGACGGACAGACGGACGGACAGACGGACGGACAGACACGGAGCCAGATCATAAGGCTTCTTGCTATACTTTGTATAGAAGCCTAATACCGCCTGTCGTTCATACAATCCTGGTAGAAGGCAGAAAATTGTTGAAGCGTACAAACCACGTAATTTAGCACCTTTCTATCTTCTTTGCTTTATGTGTTCCTGGTAGGGACCTGAGCAATTTTGAAATTTTTACAGTGAGATGCAACAACAGAAACCCCTTTGCACCATTCAAAATACCTCCTGTCGTTCATATAATCCTGGTAGAAGGCAGAAAATTGTTGAAAAGATCAGACCACGTAATATAGCAACTTTGTATCTTCTTTGATTTATGTGTATACCTAGTAGGAACCGGAGCTAATTTGAAAATTTTACAGTGGATGCAACAACGGAAAACCCATTGTACCATTCAAAATACCTCCTGTCGTTCATATGAACCTGGTAGAATGCAGAAAATTGTTGAAAAGATCAGACCACGTCAATTAGCAACTTTCTAACTTCTTTGATTGATGTGTTCCTGGTAGGGACCCGAGCAATTTTGCAAATTTTACAGTATGATGCATGAACATAAATCCCTTTATACCATTCAAAATACTACCCGTCGTTCATATAATCCTGGTGGAAGGCACAAAAATTGTTGAAAAGCTCAGACCACATAATTAGCAATTATCTATCTTCTTTGCTTTATGTGTTCCTGGTAGGGACCGAAGCAATTTTGAAATTTTTACAGTAGGATGCAACAGAAAACCCTTTGTACCACTCAAAATACCTCCTGTTGTTCATATAATCCTGGTAGAAGGCAGAAAATTGTTGAAAAGATCAGACCACGTAATATAGCAACTTTGTATCTTCTTTGATTTATGCGTTCCTGGTAGGGACCGGAGCAGTTTTGAAATTTTTACAGTAGGATGCAACAATAGAAAACCCTTTGTACCATTCGAAATCCCTCCTGTCGTTCATATAATTCTGGTAGAAGGCAGAAAATTGTTGAAAACATCAGACCATATAATTTAGCAACTTTCTATCTTCTTTGATTTATGTGTTCCTGATAGGGACCGCAGCAATTTTGAAATATTTACACTAGGATGCAACAACATAAAATCCTGTTTGCCATTCAAAATACCTCCTGTCGTTCATAGAATCCTGGTAGAAGGCAGAAAATTGTTGAAACGATCAGACCACGTAATTGAGCAACTTTCTATCTTCTTTCATTTATGTGTACCTGGTAGGGACCGGAGCAATTTTAAAATTTTTACAGTAGGATGCAACAACATAAAACCATAAAACAACATAAAATTTTTTATTAAAAATTAAAAAAAATGCCATTCAAAATACCTCCTGTCATTCGTATAATTAATAAAGTTTGGAATGCAATTTCCCCCTGGCCCCGATGATTTCTACTCGGAAACTTTTAGATAAAAATGGCTTCGAGTGGCTCAAGAGAATTTACAATAAATTTTACCAATCAGGACAAGTGCCACGACTGTGGTTAACATCAATTATGGTGAGCCTTCCCAAGAAGTATAGTGCCAAGGAATGTGCTGAGTACCGAACTATCAGTCTTAATATGAACCAGTTGCTGAAGGTGTTTTTTAAAATTAGCCACAACCTAATATGCGGGGTTTGTGAAACTCAATTAGAGTTCAGGAATGCTAGGAACAAGAGAAGCATTGTTTTGCGTGCATATTCTATTCCAGAGATGCAGGAATATGAACTGCAATATACGTATAATTATTCGGGCACACTTGAATAGTATGTTCAGCATCTGATCAATTTTTCCGCAATAGTGGCACTC
Source organism: Podabrus alpinus (assembly GCA_932274525.1). Classification (NCBI taxonomy): domain Eukaryota; kingdom Metazoa; phylum Arthropoda; class Insecta; order Coleoptera; family Cantharidae; genus Podabrus; species Podabrus alpinus. The sequence goes on from OW026457.1 coordinate 17,431,111, forward strand.
AGCGGATTACGCCCTCTTGAACTTATGGAGATACTTGTTGTATCATCCGTGACCAGTAAGGAACTGTGCGGTTTCGTATAGTAAGCCGCCGTGCTTGCTTGACACCCAGAAGTGGATGTTAGATATCAGCCTCGCCGTCGATCTTCCCACAGACCCTACCACGTTCTCCGCATTTCCTCCTCGAGGTGGTCGAGGGGCTCTTGCTTGGAGACGTGGTACTTGGTAGCGTTCAACCGGACTTTTAGATGAATGGTGTTTGCCCAATTTAAGAAATTTGGGTAATGTTGTTATTTTGGTTTGGATCTCACGTAGGTTTGTGATAATTTGTAATTTGAAGAAAACACTTTGAATAATTGAAATAAACAAATGTATATTCTTTAATGTTAAATTAAGTTGAAGCACATGTACAATGAAATGTTTGTTATTTTTACACGTCAAACTTGAGATTATTTTTTTACTAACTTGATCATGCATAAATGTTTGTGTATGCACTTAAAAATTGACAAAACAAATAAAAGTAATAATTGGACTAAACATATCGCCTCCCTTGAAAGCCGGAAGGGTTTAAAAACAAAATTAATAGGAACTAGTCACTTTGATTAGGTAGCACGCACACTTTAACCACTGGTCGTTTAAAGATGCCCGTGGTTGTCTTGATTGTGACAGCTCGGATGATGCCATCTCGTCCTGGATGTGTTTCCAAAATTCTTCCTAAACGCCACTTCATTGGAGGTAGACCATCTTCTTTGATTACCACCATGACACCTGGTTTCACCAACTGTTGTGTGTTCTTCTTCCATTTGGTACGGACTTGTAAATTGGAGATGTATTCTTTTGTCCAACGGGACCAAAAGCTTTGGTAAATTTGTTGAAGGTGTTGAAAACGCGACAACGTATTTTGTGCTGTATTTAGCCAATTGGGCTCCGGTATGCCCGTTAGTGTCGTTCCTATCAGGAAGTGTGCAGGTGTTAAAGGGTTAGGATCATTAGGATCGTTCGATAAAGGATACAGAGGTCGTGAATTAACGCAGGCTTCAATTTGTGTAATAATTGTATTAAATTCTTCATAAGTCAAGAGTGTATCGTTAATTACTCTCTTTAGATGAAATTTGATAGATTTTACAGCAGCCTCCCAGAGGCCACCAAAATGTGGTGCTCTTGGTGGTATGAAATTCCATTTAATGCCTTCCGAACTGAGAACCTTGGTTAATTGTTTGTCATTATGACTTAAAAAATCTTGTAATTCGTGGTTGGCACCAATAAAAGTTGTTCCTTGATCAGAATGAATTTCTGTGCATTTCCCTCGTCGGGACACAAAACGTTTTAGTGCTGCTAGAAAACATTCAGTTGTTAAGTCGGAGACAATCTCCATGTGGATGGCCTTTGTGGCAAAGCAGACGAACAGGGAAATGTACGCCTTGCTTGTCTTGTAGTATCGAGTTTTTCGGTCCTTAATCAGAAAAGGACCCGCGTAGTCCACTCCAGTTATAAGGAATGGTCTAGTCGGTGTTAATCGTGTAGTGGGTAGGTTGCCCATCAAATAAGCTTGTTGTTTTGCGTTGAATTTGAAACATGGTAAACAATTATGGACAATTTTTCTCACAAAAGAACGACCCGATAAAGGCCAGTATTTTTCTCGTAAGGAAGCTAATAACAATTGTGGACCAGCGTGAAGTAATCGCTGATGTTCTTGTCTTCCAATTAATGTTGTAAGATGTTCATTGGATGGAAGCAATATTGGATGTTTCTTGTCATATTCAAATTCAGCGTTTTGTATTCGTCCGCCAACGCGGATCAAACCGTCTTTGTCCATAAAAGGATTTAGATTAAGTAATCTACTGTTCGAAGCTAATTTGCGTAATTTTTGTAAATTTTTATAATCATTAGGAAAGTGTTTTTGTTGTATGGCTCGAATTAAGATGTTAAGAGATTCTTCTAATTCGGTAGGTTCAAAAATACCGAGTTTTCTTAATGCTACAGGTTTCCTAATGTTGTTTGTAAATCTGAGTACGTAAGCGAAAATTCTTTCTAATTTATTGAGCGAAGAAAATTTGCTGATGAATTCGGGGAATTCGTGGTTGACGACGAGAAGTGAAGTCACTACACGATGTTCTGTATTATTACTTAAATCCTCGAAATTCACTGTATTGTGAGAGGGCCATCGATCTTCGGCTATGGAAAGCCATGTTGGACCGTGAAACCAGATCCTTGAATTGAAGAGGTCGTAAGGCGATATTCCCCTCGTGAGTAAGTCAGCTGGATTCTCAGCCGTACCAATGTAGTGCCAAGAGTCGGGTTTTGACAGAGTTTGGATTTGTGATATTCTATTAGCTGTGAAGACTTTCAGTTTGCTGGGGCAAGTATTTATCCACGCCAATACTATTGTGGAGTCGCTCCAGTAAAATGTTTTATTAAAATTGATGTTAATGGCTGTTTTTACCTTTTCTACTAGCTCGCACATCAATAGAGCTGCACAAAGCTCTAAACGAGGAATAGTGGTGTGTTTCAGAGGCGCAACTCTGGTTTTTGCACACAATAGATTGGAAGTAAATCTACCGCACGATTCTTCACATCGTACGTAGATACAAGCTCCGTAGGCGCTTTCTGATGCGTCTGCGTAACCGTGTAGTTCTATCGTGATTGGATTGGAATTTAATATTTTTCGAGGTATCTCCAGTTCGTTTATTTTAATAAGTTGGCTCGTATAATTTTCCCATAGAGTATGAAGGTCTTGTGGGATCGATTCGTCCCAAGACAGATTAAGTTTCCATAGCCTTTGTAGTGTGATTTTTGCCGTTACAGTAACAGGTGCAAGAAGACCCAAGGGATCAAATATTTGCGCTATAGTCGACAGAATTTGTCTTTTCGTAATCTTGTTTTTGTGAGAATAATTTTTTATTTTGTATCTCAATGTGTCGTTGTTGGAATGCCATAAGAGACCTAAAGTTTTATTTTGTTCGCCGATTTCTATAAAAGTATTTTCTTCCTCTTCACAATTAATTGCATTTTCGTTAGAGATAAATTTTCGTAATTGGAATCCATATTTGCCCAGTATTTTAGTGATTTCATGTTTGAGTTTCAATACTTCGTTGATTGTGTCTCCTCCAGTTAGAAGATCATCAACGTAGAAGTCTCGTAAAGTAGTAGAGCTGGCATTTGGAAATTCCTTGGCTTGTCGTATTGCTGCTTCTCGTAAAGATCGTATTGCCATAAAGGCGCTTGCGGTCAATCCGTAAGTTACGGTGTTGAGCTCGTATACTTTTATCTCTTCCTCCTGATTGTAACGCCATAAGATCTTTTGTAAATTGCGTTGGTTGTCAGGTATTAATACTTGGCGGTACATCTTGGCAACGTCTCCGCCGAGCACAATGTTATGCTTTCTAAATCGAAGAATAATAGAAAAAAGATCGTCTTGAATTGTAGGCCCTACCATCATCAAGTCGTTTATAGAAACCCCAGTTGTCGTTTTGGCAGATCCATCGAAAACGACGCGTAAATTAGTTGTAGTGCTACTATTTTTAATAACGCTGTGATGAGGTAAAAAGTAACCTGTTGTGTCATCTTGATCCTTTGCCAAAGTCATGTGTCTTAACATGATGTACTCCTTTATAAAATTATCATATTGCAATTTGAGTTCAGGCAAACGTGAAAGTTTTCTTTCCAAAGTCGTAAAACGGTTCATCGCTATTTGTTTCGATTCACCAAGCCTTGTAATGGGCTCCTTTAGTGGGATTGCCACTATAAAGCGACCATCGGGGCTGATTGTAGTGTTGTCCTGAAAGTGATTTTCGCACTCGATATCTTCTGGTGATATAAATTTGTTTTTCGGGAATTCTTCAATTTCCCAAAATTTGGATAATTGCTGGTCGATGTCTTTTGTGACGCTGAAATGACATTTCGTTTCGGTGTGAAGCTGTTGTTTTGTAAAAATTGGACCGGACACGAGCCATCCCAGTTTAGTCTTTTGTAAGATAGGATAACCTTTACCTAGCTTAATTTGGCCAACGCTCATTATATCCCAGAAGGTATCTGCGCCAACAAGCATGTCTACTGGCGCTGCGCTGTTGAAGTTTGGATCGGCAAGAATTATATTTGACGGTATATTAATGGTGTTTATTGGAAATGAAATAGAAGGTATGTCACCTGTTATGTTTGGTAAAATAAGACAAAAAAGTGTGCAAGAAAATTCGTTGATTGTGGATTTAATTGAAACAGTCGTTTGAAAGTTAATCTTGGAATTCACTTGGTTTATGCCAGATACAGAAAAATTGATTTTGCTGGTAGGTAATTGTAAAATCTGGCATAATCGTTGAGAAATAAAATTAGATTGACTACCATTGTCTAGAAGTATTCTACAGTCGTGTGGAATACCTGTGTGGTCATAAACTTTAACAATGGCTGTTGAAAGTAGACAAAGTGATTTGTGATTGAAAGTGTTGTTGATTGTTAATGCAACTGATTGTTGTATCTCATCTTCCGAAGTCGAGTGATTTGAATTAAAAGTTTGTTGTTCGGATGAGGTGTTTGTGTTTTCAGCCGTGTGAGAATTTGCGGCTCTGCGGTCGGAAGTGCTATTAAAATGTAGAAGTGTGTGATGTACTAGACCACATTTTCTGCAGCCACCAGATTTACATTCTCTTGTACGGTGTCCAGAGGAAAGGCAGTTTACACATAACCATAAACGTTTGGCTTCATTTAACCTTTCTGAAGGTTGAAGTTTCTTGAAGTCGGGACATATGTATATGTTGTGATCTTTTTTGCAGCATGGGCAAGTTGTGTTTGAGGTTGTAAGAAAAGATCTTGACTTGTTTGGCTGTGTGGCTACTGGTTTGTTGTATATGGGCTTTGGTTCCTCAGACGTATCTAATGTTTCTAATATGCAACATTTATTTTTTAAGAAACTTGTCAAATCAGATTTTGTTGGTAAGTCGTCTGATTTGTGTACAATCGTTTCCCATTCTCTTCTGGAAATGTTATCGAGCTTTGAAGTAATTAAATATATAATAATAATGTCCCAGTGCTCTATTGGCAATTGTAATGCTTCTAGGGCACGTAGGTGTTTTTCCAGACTGTCCAATATAAGTCTTAAGCCTTGGTGTGATTCTTTTTGAATCGTGGGAATGTTAAACAGACCTTTGATGTGATTGTTTATTAACAGACCTTTGTTTTCGAATCTTTCAACTAATAGATTCCATGCTACTTCATAATTTGCGTCAGAGATTTCTAAAGCTTTCAAAGTATTAGCAGCATTTGAGCGTAAGGATGAGCGTAAGTAATGAAATTTCTGTATGTCAGCAAGCGAATTATTGTTGTGGATTAAAGAGGTGAATGTATCTCTAAAGTATGACCATTGTTCATAGGAACCATCGAATGTTGGTAAATTTAATGTAGGCAGTTTAATTTTTGGCATGGCAACTAAATTGCAATTGTATTTACTGCTATGTACGGATGTATTGCTATGTACTGATGGCGTTGGTGAACTAGGTGCAGATTTTCTAGTTTTATCCGTAATGAATTTCCTGGTTATTGAAACTATTTCAAAATATTTATTTTCAAAATCTTCTCTAGCAGTAAAGTGAATTTTTTTGTTATTTTCGTATTCGGGATCAATTTCTTCCAATTTTGATTGTACGTTTCTAAAGGTTTCAAGTAAACTTTCGGCATCATTTAAACGTAGCTGTAATTGCTCTAAATTGATTTCGTTGTCAGCTGAAATTTTAATAGTTTCAAAGTACGTAATGAAACGTGTAAGAGCGCTTTTTGCATTTCTACGCTGTTTTTTATAATTTTCAATTGTCATAATTATAATATTAATTTATTACACAAATCGCAATAATTGTTTGGATAATATAACTAACCTCTGATAGGAAATGACTCGATCTTCTGGCTTTTCTGGTTGTGTTCACGTATCTCGATTCGAAGGACCAATTTTATGTTTGCCCAATTTAAGAAATTTGGGTAATGTTGTTATTTTGGTTTGGATCTCACGTAGGTTTGTGATAATTTGTAATTTGAAGAAAACACTTTGAATAATTAAAATAAACAAATGTATATTCTTTAATGTTAAATTAAGTTGAAGCACATGTACAATGAAATGTTTGTTATTTTTACACGTCAAACTTGAGATTATTTTTTTACTAACTTGATCATGCATAAATGTTTGTGTATGCACTTAAAAATTGACAAAACAAATAAAAGTAATAATTGGACTAAACAAATGGACATTTTTGATCATAGTACCAATGCCGCCTCGGTGGATACGGTCCTGTATGCTCTGCAGATTCTCAACAATTTTTTTTCCGGACTGCCTGCAGTTTCTGGCGATGTCTCTGTATGTCCATTGCTCCTAACCAAATTGGGGTGGCGCGGCGTAAAGCATGATGGAATCTGCGACTCCACTAAGCAATCTCCTCTTTAGTTCGCTTGGACCCTTGGTGTTTGGCATCAATTTGTGTATCATAGCGGCAAGTGTTGCGGCTTTCTTAGACACTCTGAATAGGTGGGGTCCATAGGATGAACTTTTGTTCATCCGTTCGTCGATTCCAAGTATCCTGGCCAATACCTGGTTCGACTCCGGGCTCAGTACAACTACATTCTGACCGTCTCCCCTTGGGTGGTAATGGCAAACCACCGATGTGTAATCTGCCTTGTACAGCCTCTCTGGAGATGAAGTATATACACTTCCCACAGTTCTGATCCCGCGTTAAGCAATATGTCCCCTACGTGTGTGAGATTTTTTGTATTAATAATTATGGTCGCAAAATAGGGGCCCTAATCAAATTTTAACTTTGAGTGCCCATCCCCCAAAGAGGGGTAATTTAAAATTCTCAAAAAAATATCTTATCTTCATTATACTTTTGATTACTTGTATACCAAATTTTAGATTGGGTACGCTTTTGGTATTTTGGGTACTTTTAGTAAAGTGTTTCGATTTATGATGACCACGATCATTCATTTTCGTGCCATTCCTAAACCTAAAGCGTAACCACCCTAAAATTTGGTATGCAAGTATCCAAAAGTATAATAAAGATAATAGAATTTTTTTAGAAATTTAAATTACCCTTTTTTGAGGGAGGGGCACTCAAAGTCAAAATTTGATCAGGGCTCCCTTTTGTGAGGTTAATTATTTATATACAAATGCTCACTGAATATAATAAAAATTTTATTTTAAAGTATCTTAAAAATAAATTAAAAATGATTAGCGTATCCAAATAGAATTACCAAAAATACTTTCTGAAACAATTCTGGAACTTTGCGACTCAAAAGTTTCTAGCATCCTGTATATAGAAAAACTTTCAAATGTCAAACAAACGTCAAGCCGCGTCAAGCGACTCTAACCTCATTTACTGAAACTGTTTTAACCTCACTTTGCGGCGCTCTATTATTTTGTAGGAAAATGTTTCGTACATTTTGCAGACCTTTTTCATCGCACCTACAAACCTCCAGCATATTCCACATTTTAAAAACCAAAAATGTTACCGACGAAGTTATCATAACCGTAAGTACAAACTTTTCCACTTGAACCCAAATTACACCATTTTTTTAAGGGTTGGATAAAATCCTTGCGGAAGATGAAAGGCAACGCATTTTTCGACATCAACGACGGTTCTTCTAGTCAAAACCTTCAAGTAGTTTTCCCAAATTCACAAAACTTGGATGGTTTATCGACCGGTGCTTCGGTGATTGCAAAGGGACAATTAAACCTTTCTCCAAAAGGACAGCTCGAATTGAGTGCCGAAAATGTAGAAATTTGTGGTAAGTGCGTGATAACCGACGGTTATCCTTTTAGCCCTAAAAAGACTTATACATCTGAATATACCCGTCAGCATTTGCACTTCCGACCGAGAATTTCAACACATGCGGCTTTGCTGAGGGTGCGTGATGGTGCAATGCGAGCAATACACGATTTTTTCGGTGATAATCAGTATGTTCACATTCATACTCCGGTGTTAACTTCGAATGATTGTGAAGGAGCAGGCGAAGTGTTTACTGTTTGTCCTGACAATGAAGACACTTTAAAAAGTATGACTAAGAGTAAACAGTCGCTAAACGAAATTTATTTTAATTCTAAGGTGTATTTGACTGTGTCGGCTCAACTTCACTTGGAAGCAGTGGCTCATAGTTTAAATAAGGTGTACACTTTTGGACCGACTTTCAGGGCAGAAAATTCAAAATCACGGTTGCACTTGTCAGAATTTTACATGCTGGAAGCCGAGCTAGCCTTTGTTGATAAACTGGAGCATGTTTTGACTGTGGTAGAGAACTTATTAAAAAGTGTGGGAAGGAAAGTACTGGATAAGTGTGAAGAGGATGTGGTTAAATGTATGGAGACACAAAGTGATCACAGCTGGCTGGATAAAAAATTTGTAATTTTAAGTTATGATGAAGCAGTGACCATTTTGAATCAGAATAAAGGAAAGTACAAACACGATTTTGTGGAAAATCATGGATTTGTTAAAGAGCATGAACATTTTTTGGTCGAATATTGTAACGGTGTTCCTATTTTTGTTGTGGATTGGCCCAAGCAGTTGAAGCCCTTCTACATGAGAGATTGTGAAAAGGACCCTTCAAAGGTCAGAACCCTCAACTTCTTCGTTCCAAAACAATTTAAGCTAATTTTTTTTTGCAGGTCGCAGCATTTGATCTGTTGGTTCCATGTGTTGGTGAGTTGGTAGGAGGAAGTTTACGTGAAAATAATTACCAAACTCTAAAACAAAAATTACCTCAAGGGCGTACAGACTTGGACTGGTATTTGGATATAAGAAAATTCGGTGGTGTCCCCACCGGAGGTTTTGGATTAGGATTTGAAAGGTTCCTCCAGTTTCTTTTAGGAATTGGTAACATTAAAGACACAATTCCATTTCCGAGGTGGCCCCATAATTGCCAGTTATGATTTTAACTTATTTTAGGATTCTGTGGTGTTAATAAATTTTCACAAATTTTATTGCTAAGTTTATTAGTCTGGTTTGAATTCCCTACATACTTAAACTATTATAACTTCCATTTTACGAATTCTTCAATAAAAATTGAACTTACAAGTCGGCATTTAGTTCGAGTATCAAGGAGAAGTTCCATAATTAATTAATACTGTATCTACCCAACTCTTTTAAAATATCTCATGGCCTGAATTCCGCTTTCCTCATCCAATAAGGTCTAAAATTTAAGATTTAGTTGAGGTTAAATTTAAAATTTTTGTGTTACTTACCAAAGTGCAATGCGTTTCACTGAACTGAAATCTTCTGTTTAATTTTACTCCATCAGGTCTTACAGATAAGATTGTTAGTTCATTATCTTTTAGTGTTGCAACACTCTGAAATTTTTTTTTAAATTAATTGTTGGCAAAAACGTAAAACTATACTATTCAATTTTGTAAATTTTTAAATTTTTATGCAAAAGTTTCTCAAAGTAAATTTTCTAGAGCCAGGTGTGGTTATTTTTGCTACTCTAAAGGCCCAAAACCAGATTTTGGGAAGCCAGGTTAAAATGTTCTGCGACTGATTGTTTTTTTAATTTCAAGATTCACGGTTTAAGGGCTGTTTTTACCACTCTGAAAATATTTTTTAAATTAATTGTTGGCAAAAAGGTAAAACCATAGTATTCCATTTAGTAAATTTTTATGCTAAAGTTTCTCAAAGTAAATTTTCTATAGGCAGGTGTTATTTTTGCTACTCTAAAGGCCCAAAACCAATTTTGGGAAGCCAAGTTAAAATGTTCTGCGACTGATTGTTTTTTTAATTTCAAGATTTACGGTGTAAGGGCTGTTTTTACCACTCTGAAAATATTTTTTAAATTAATTGTTGGCAAAAACGTAAAACCATAGTATTCAATTTTGTAAACTTTTATGCAAAAGTTTCTCAAAGTAAATTTTCTAGAGCCAGGTGTGGTTATTTTTGCTACTCTAAAGGCCCAAAACCAGATTTTGGGAAGCCAAGTTAAAATGTTCTGCGACTGATTGTTTTTTTTTAATTTCTACATTCACGGTTTAAGGGCTGTTTTTACCACTCTGAAAATATTTTTTAAATTAATTGTTGGCAAAAAGGTAAAACCATAGTATTCCATTTAGTAAATTTTTATGCTAAAGTTTCTCAAAGTAAATTTTCTATAGGCAGGTGTTATTTTTGCTACTCTAAAGGCCCAAAACCAATTTTGGGAAGCCAAGTTAAAATGTTCTGCGACTGATTGTTTTTTTAATTTCAAGATTTACGGTGTAAGGGCTGTTTTTACCACTCTGAAAATATTTTTTAAATTAATTGTTGGCAAAAACGTAAAACCATAGTATTCAATTTTGTAAATTTTTATGCTAAAGTTTCTCAAAGTAAATTTTCTAGAGGCAGGTGTCGTTATTTTTGCTACTCTAAATGCCCAAAACCAGATTTTGGGAAGCCAAGTTAAAATGTTCTGCGACTGATTGTTTTTTTAATTTCAAGATTCACGGTTTAAGGGCTGTTTTTATCACTCTGAAAATATTTTTTAAATTAATTGTTGGCAAAAACGTAAAACCATAGTATTCAATTTTGTAAACTTTTATGCAAAAGTTTCTCAAAGTAAATTTTCTAGAGCCAGGTGTGGTTATTTTTGCTACTCTAAAGGCCCAAAACCAGATTTTGGGAAGCCAAGTTAAAATGTTCTGCGACTGATTGTTTTTTTTTAATTTCTACATTCACGGTTTAAGGGCTGTTTCTACCACTCTGAAAATATTTTTTAAATTAATTGTTGGCAAAAACGTAAAACCATAGTATTCAATTTTGTAAATTTTTATGCTAAAGTTTCTCAAAGTAAATTTTCTAGAGGCAGGTGTCGTTGTTTTTGCTACTCTAAATGCCCAAAACCAGATTTTGGGAAGCCAAGTTAAAATGTTCTGCGACTGATTGTTTTTTTAATTTCAAGATTCACGGTTTAAGGGCTGTTTTTATCACTCTGAAAATATTTTTTAAATTAATTGTTGGCAAAAACGTAAAACCATAGTATTCAATTTTGTAAACTTTTATGCAAAAGTTTCTCAAAGTAAATTTTCTAGAGCCAGGTGTGGTTATTTTTGCTACTCTAAAGGCCCAAAACCAGATTTTGGGAAGCCAAGTTAAAATGTTCTGCGACTGATTGTTTTTTTTTAATTTCTACATTCACGGTTTAAGGGCTGTTTTTACCACTCTGAAAATATTTTTTAAATTAATTGTTGGCAAAAACGTAAAACCATAGTATTCAATTTTGTAAATTTTTATGCTAAAGTTTCTCAAAGTAAATTTTCTAGAGGCAGGTGTCGTTGTTTTTGCTACTCTAAATGCCCAAAACCAGATTTTGGGAAGCCAAGTTAAAATGTTCTACCACTGAATTTCAAGATTTACGGTTTAAGGGCTGTTTTTACCACTCTGAAAATATTTTTTAAATTAATTGTTGGCAAAAACGTAAAACCATAGTATTCAATTTTGTAAATTTTTATGCTAAAGTTTCTCAAAGTAAATTTTCTAGAGGCAGGTGTCGTTGTTTTTGCTACTCTAAATGCCCAAAACCAGATTTTGGGAAGCCAAGTTAAAATGTTCTACCACTGAATTTCAAGATTTACGGTTTAAGGGCTGTTTTTACCACTCTGAAAATATTTTTTATATTAATTGTTGACAAAAACGTAAAACCATAGTATTCTGTTCTGTAAATTTTTATGCAAAAGTTTCTCAAAATAAATTTTCTAGAGGCAGATGTCGTTATTTTTGCTACTCTAAAGGCCCAAAACCAGATTTTGGGAAGCCAATTTAAAATGTTCTGCGACTGATTTTTTCTTTAATTTCTACATTCACGGTTTAAGGGCTGTTTTTACCACTCTGAAAATATTTTTTAAATTAATTGTTGGCAAAAACGTAAAACCATAGTATTCAATTTTGTAAATTTTTATGCTAAAGTTTCTCAAAGTAAATTTTCTAGAGGCAGGTGTCGTTATTTTTGCTACTCTAAATGCCCAAAACCAGATTTTGGGAAGCCAAGTTAAAATGTTCTGCGACTGATTGTTTTTTTAATTTCAAGATTCACGGTATAAGGGCTGTTTTTACCACTCTGAAAATATTTTTTAAATTAATTGTTGGCAAAAACGTAAAACCATAGTATTCAATTTTGGAAACTTTTATGCAAATGTTTCTCAAAGTAAATTTTCTAGAGCCAGGTGTGGTTATTTTTACTACTCTAAAAGCCCAAAACCAGATTTTGGGAAGCCAAGTTAAAATGTTCTGCGACTGATTGTTTTTTTAATTTCAAGATTCACGGTTTAAGGGCTGTTTTTACGACTGAAAATATTTTTTAAATTAATTGTTGGCAAAAAGGTAAAACCATAGTATTCCTTTTGGCAAATTTTTATGCAAAAGTTGCTCAAAGTAAATTTTCTGGAGGCAGCTGTGGTTATTTTTGCTACTCTAAATGCCCAAAACCAGATTTTGGGCAGCCAAGTTAAAATGTTCTGCGACTGATTGTTTTTTAATTTTAAGATTTACGGTTTAAGGGCTGTTTTTACCACACTGAAAATATTTTTTAATTTAATTGTTGGCAAAAACGTAAAACCATAGTATTCAATTTTGGAAACTTTTATGCAAAAGTTTCTCAAAGTAAATTTTCTAGAGCCAGGTGTGGTTATTTTTGCTACTCTAAAAGCCCAAAACCAGATTTTGGGAAGCCAAGTTAAAATGTTCTGTGACTGATTGTTTTTTTAATTTCAAGATTCACTGTTTAAGGGCTGTTTTTACATACTGAAAATATTTTTTAAATTAATTGTTGGCAAAAAGGTAAACCATAGTATTCCATTTGGTAAATTTTTATGCAAAAGTTACTAAAAGTAAATTTTCTGGAGGCAGGTGTGATTATTTTTGCTACTCTAAAGGGATAAAAACAGAGTTTGGAAAGCCAAGTTGAAATAAAATGTTCAGTTGCTGTTTTTTGTTTAATTTCAAAATTAATGGTTTAAGGGCTGTTTTTACTTTTGTTCATAGAAGCTCGTAATAATTTGAAAATAATGTCATTCTTAAATTGCTATCAAGATTGTTTGCTTACTTTCAAATTATTCAAATTTGGTCAACAGAACAGTTTTATTGGATGATGTTATGTAGTACTTGATCGTGAACAAATCACCACTAAAAAGTTGATTAACTCTAAATATATAAATTTTTCAAAAACTTTCAATACTTGTTGAAGAAAATTCAATTCTAAATAAGATCTGGTAAGATTACTGTTGGAACCATCGATCTTATAATTATTTTGCTAGAACGTTGCAGAATTTGATGTGATGTAACACAAGTTGCATACTATTAGGGGTTATATTTGGGTATTTGAGGTGATTTTTCAAATCATCAAAATCGATCTTTCAATTGTCCAGTTATTTTATATAAATACAATTTTGATTACAACTACAAACCCCAAGGACGCAGCGACGTGGGAAGATCGAGGAAGAGATGGGCCGGAACAGGTCAAAGACCTAATCCGTGGAGGAAATGATGATGACAATTTTGATTATTCTCTCTTCATCTTCTTTTGGCTAAGGGCAACCCTGCATGCCTGGCATTTGGTTCATTCTGAGGTCATCTAGTTCTATGAACATTTGGTTTTTAAATATTATTTAGCTGGCTAGGCTTGCCTTTATCCTGCCTGTACCTTGTTTTTATTATTATGATGGCAAATCATTAACACAGGGAGACTGAAAGCTTTACGTGCCCTCCAAAAACGGAATGCAATGCGACGTAATTCTGATTATGTTTTAGGTAAAGTAATATAAAAATCAACATGTAGATTCAATTACAGCCGTTTCAGGGGCTATGCCCCTATAAAAAAAAAACTTAAACTTTCCTCTGAGCAAAATGGTCAACAGAAACACATGAGTTCACCTGTAAACTGCCTTCCAAATTAGTATGGACAATTAATATGGATGAGGAGGAACAATGAAATTTTTTCTCGGCCCAGCGCTGGGCCATATTATGAGAAGGAAAGAGAGTGAATCGATAAGAAGCCTGATAGAGAAAAAGTCCGAAGTCAAGATGGATGGATGAGGTGCATAGACAGAGGTGTATGCAGTGTGTGTATGTCATAAAAGTCACATGAGATATTGTAGCAGTGGCGGCTGGTACGGGGAGAGCGACAGAGCGCTCCCTCCCAATGCAGAATGGTAACTCGGAAAAATTTTGTTTAATGCCAGCGTAGTTTTGTCGCTTAATATTGATCAATCCGACGGCGCTTGGACCGTAAACGGTTGCACGGATTTAAAATACTTGACTTGAGAGCGAAAATTTTTATTTGCAGTCTCTCGCCCCCCCCCTCAATTATAGTAAAGCAGGAGTTGACGTTGATGAATAGTAATCCCGTCTAGGCAATCTCTCAAAGTCTTCAGTCGGGTGACTGGTTTGAAGCAGCTCTCCATTCTTCCCGGTTGGAAGCCAATCTCTTCATTTTCTCATAACTATCCGTTTCAGTGTCTTTCATGATCTGCGTTATGTATCTTAGGCGGGGCCTTCCTCTGGGGTTCTTGCCTTCGACTTTACCCTCTATGATAGTCTTTAGCAATCCTTCTCTTCTCAGTATGTGCCCAACCAACCTATATCTCTCCTACTGACTATCTGTTTCCAGATTCTTCGTCCCTCTCCCATCCGTCTCAGAACCTCATCGTTCGTTGTCATCTCCATCCATCAGATCTTTAGGGCTCTTCTGTAGCACCACATCTCAAACGCCTCCAACCTTTTCCTGTCCGGTTTTCCAATGGTCCACGTCTCACCCATACAGCGCTACACTCCATATGTATACTTGTATAAACCGCTTTTTAGTTTCTATAGGAATGCTGTTGGCGATTATTAGTTGTTTTTTATTATAGAAGGCTCTCTTCGCTTGGACGAAGAGAGATTCGCGAAATTCAATTTATTTAAGCCCACCTCCCCAATTGGAAGAAACAAATAACGGGGTATTGCTAGATTGTCAATTTTTAAATTTTATTTTAAATTCATTTCACAAGTTCATTATTAAAACGTAATATAAATAGCCTCAATTTATTGAAGTCAAAGTTTGCTTTACAATCACCTTATAGATCATCATCAAGCTTTTCCATTCCATTTCGGAATATTGCTACTCTACTTTTTCTGGAAAGTCTTTACGATCCATTTATCGAGGTGGATCAATCATCTTGTTTCTCTTTTACTTTCAACTAATTCTCAGCGCCGTAGCAAGCTCTTCTGGCGTCTGTGGCAAATTTGAATATCGTCTGCTTACTGGTAAAACCAAGTAACTGCAAAATTTTCGAAACTGAGTTAAATATATCGGCATGTTAAGTTTTTTGCGCTCTTTCTACTGGTAAAACAAGTTAATTGATACCTCCCCCCGTTCGAAAGTTATGCCGTATGAAAAAATCCGCGCTCCGCGCCTCGCAAAGGGGTTCCGCCCCCTTGATCCCCGCAAGGGGGCAAGGGGGCTTACACGTTAATTTAAAGTATTATGACATTGCTAAAACTATAATCCTTCTTAGAAATAAATTACAACACAATACATATTAATACTGCTTAGTTATTAAACGTCAAACTTTCAAACGCTATTATCTCAAAACTATGGTTATGTCAGTTACCTGGTTTTACCAGTAAGCAGACGATATATGAGCCCCCCTTCGAAAAGATTCTTATCATTTCGCGGCGCTGACTTAGAGTAATGAAAACAAATGGATGCTTATCAGAAACTCATTTAGGACGAAGGCGTCTGGGGGGGTATGGAATACCCCCCAGGTACACCTAATTTATTGCGAAAGAAAAATTTTAACTTTTACGTCCCTCGGTATTAATATCGCCTGCTCCCCCCCTCGGTTTACAAACGAAAATTTCAAAAGATTCAACGAAAAATAATAAATTTTGATGGTTCTGAATAATGGCAAGTGTGCCTGGGGAGTATTCCAGACCCCCCGGTCATGTGATATCGATTTTTATCGTTAGGACCTTCTGAAGATCTTATATAAAATACGCATAGTATGTCAGAATCGTCGTTTCCATGGTAACGTAACGCAATATCCCCTCCCCGAATATGAAGATTATTTTTATCGGTAGGAATTTTCCTTTTCTATTTAAATATATTTGAATAATTGTCTCGATGCCGGTTACCCAGTCAGTTAAAGGGAAATGTAGAAGAACGCGGGGGTTGGAATCAACTTTCCTAAAATCCCCTGTCTCCCCCTAGTCATTGCACCAAAATTAAAGAGGAGAAAATTCCCTACAAAACGATGTTTCAGAATTTACTTTAGATCTGAAGTAAATCCTGAAACCTTGTTTTGTTTTGTTCACCATCGATGGTGAAGTTTAAATGTACGAAATTTTTATTCAGAATATAAGAATTATGCAAAACTTTTTTCGATTGTTTTCTCTGGATTTTCTTTTAATTTCATTTAATAAATACTTAGTATGATGTAGGCAAATTTTGTTAATCTGTTTTATGGAGAATTTTGTATTCTTTAATTTTGATTTGATGATAGTTTTCCCAAAAAAGAAAGTAAGCGAGTTATAGACAAAAAACTACTGTAGAGGATTAAAATACCCATTTGGGGAAAAGGCTAGCAGGGAATTTTAGGCGAAGTTGCCTTAGGCGAATTTTGGAATTCAGTCCAATTTGAATATATGTGCCCCCCCCCAAAAGATGCTTATCTTTTTGAAAATTTCAAACTATCGTTTATTGAGTTTTGTCAAGGTTTAGCGCCCCCATTGCGATGGCGCCTGAGGCAAAAGCCTCAGTCGCCTCACCCTTACTACGGCTCTGTTGATGTTCACCGGAGGGTCGCGCTAAGAAATTCAGTCAAGTTTGCAATTCGAACCCACAATTTCTGCGCCGTAACTCAACCAGCGATCACATGTATAGAAATAAATGAGATATTAGATTATATTCATTTTTCGTGTTGACGCAATGGCGGCTTACCCTAAAGTGCACGTACCCACCCCTATCCAAAATCGGAAACAAAAACTATGAAAAAAATATTTTTTAACTAAAGAAGTTAATAAAAATACAATAAACGTATATTTTTGCCTTTTCTTGACATTTTGTGCCCTTCAGTTGAAAAATGTTAACGAGTCGATATTGCAAATGAAGTTATAAAAATTGGCGGCTGCAGAGACCGCGGCTATTGAATAACCCTCAGCACGTATTATGCAGAGGTGTTCATTATCTCCCCCCCCCCCCCCCCGGATTATTTAATTTGACAATGAAGAGTATTAATATTTTTGAAGTAATACAAGAATATACGATATTATTATATTTATGTTTTAATTTAAATTGTGCCCTTCCATTAAAAGAAGTCGCGAGTCGCCACAGGATTGTAGAAGAGCAAGGTGAAAATAAAGAGGATTGGTGAATCTTGTAAATGGATCAAAAATATTTCCCAAAAAGGAAGTGGTCATATTCCGAATGAAACAAGCGCCGTAGAAGAAGAAAAATAGCATTCAACATTATTCCATCTTGTTAGGTCAACTTCAGGAAAGCATAAACAAAGAAAAATTAGGAAAATAATAATTATTATTTTTAATCACTAAGGGTGGGTTATATCTTTGTTTGTGGATATCGGTGCACCACAAGAAAAGATTAGTTCACAAATCTTTTATCCGAACTGCACCACCTTAATTTCATGTAAAAAATCTTTAAGTTTGTCATAATTGCACCACCTCTATTGTAATCTTCCAGGTAAAGTGGTTTTATTTCTAAAATCAAGCACAATGCTAGAGTTTAAATAAACAATTCTTAATCTATTCTTATACTTATATAAATTCATTGGTGCTAAACGCCAATATTGTGCTTGGATTTGAAATCCGACAGGGTTGAACTTTTCATAATTAAAAACGAAAATTAAAACCATTCCAATTTAATATAATTATTATATTTTTGGAGTTTGATTGACCTTATTTATTTAATAGTTTAATTATTTAAAAAGTTTTTGATAAATAATTGATGTTATTAAACTGCCTTATTATAACTTTTCATTCACATTAAGTTAATATTTTAAGACCTATACCCAACTAAACTTTTTACTATTAACGTAATAATTATGTTAAGATTATTGTCGTATGTAAAATTACATAAAGTTGACATGGTTTCAACACAAGAACCAAACCGTCGCTGTACCATAAATATTATAAACTCAAAATTTAAATTGCAAGGAAATTATTTTTTGTTTGTTTGGCTGATCGAGTTACTCGTGGTGCAATTCAGCAACGGGATTACGCAACGACATTTGACTGTGGAGCAGTTCGGTCAAGGGTAACAAAACATTACATCTAATAAACCGTGGTGCAGTTCGGGTAGCATCATGCAAGTATGGTGCATTTGGTTCAGGGGGGTCCGTTGTGCACCATCATGATTAATTTATTTAATGGAAACTTAAATTTAAATTTCCTCTTTTAGCTAAAACCGGTAAAATAATAAATACTATCAATACTACGCTTGTATTGCTTACGCATATAAATAAATTCATTGCTGGTTCATACATTCATTTAAAAAAAAGATGCATAATATATTATACTTATTGATAAATAGCGCCGCGGGCGACTTTTTGGAAAATTTCAAGGCAAAGTATGTCTATTTAATACAATAATTACTGTGAGTACCTGTGGTACTACGTGCGGAAACGTCAAACTAAGTAAGAAAGGTGTCAAGATTGTTGCGGATGATCTCATTCTATACCGTATACGTTTTTTTACATCCGCAATTATAATTAAATCAGACAAAACAGCATCTAGACTGGTAAATATTACTAGACCATAACGAAACCGTTCACGGGCCGATTGTGGAAGCTAACCTTTGAACTGGAACAAAAAATAACGATAGTATTCCTAAACGTAATTAGCAATTTGTTAAATAAATTAATATAAGTTAATAAAAACTTGATTCAGAAATTATTATGAGCGGTATTAATAAAAAACAAATCGTTTGTTCTACTAAAGATGGTTTTTCCACAGTCTTGAACTCAAACTAACAAAAATCGGAAATTTTTAAAAATAAAAAACTACTAAAAATTTAAGGAGTTACTGAGTTCTTCATTTGGATTAATTGTATTACTTTTCAATTTGATTTACTAAAATGTGTCTTTTGGAGATGGAGATCTAAAATAGATTTTCAATTCTAAATGGGAGATCGAGCGACGGTTGGGATTTACAATTAATGAATATTTTTTTCTTCTTCTCAGCCATTTTCCGCCCACTACTAGACATAATCCTCTTCCATACCTTTATATTTCTTTCTATTTTGTGCCACTGTTTACCCTCAGTTTGCTTTATATCGTCTGGCCACCTCTTTTGGGATCTACCGGCGCTTCTTTTTGTAGTTCTCGTACGCCATTCAGTCACTCTATTTGCCACATGTCCCACCCATATCCACTTCAACTCATTGCGCAACATTGCCCGTTGCATTATTTGCAGTATATTTGCACTCTTAACTGTCAACTCCATTGTTTCCACATCGTAGGTCAGTAATGGTAGGATGCATGAGTCAAATACCTTTCTTTTCATCGCTGTTTTTCAAGATCCATCCCAGCTTTCCAAATGCTACCCATCCCAATCTGACTCTTCTTGAGATTTTCGCTGTTTGGTTTTGTTTTCCTGTTTTTTTAAGTATTGAAGGGAGAAGATTGAGTTAGTATGGACATAATATGGATTATGTGCTTTCAGGACTATGTAAATGGCGCGGTGTGATGCAGCATTGGCCTTAGAAATAAGATGTTATCTTTTACTATTAATGGTTTTCCAGAAATTTTGGCGCTAGTTCTTGAAGGTGTTCTTGTTTTCTCATGGTTCAGATATTATAAGTAGCAAAAAATAGGGTTTCCTTTCTCTTTGTTAAATTCCTGTCACTCCTGCCTAGAATCCATGAGATGATTTCTATCTATAGGCTATAGTTTATAGTCTATAATCTAAAATAATAGTTCAAAATATTTCTACTTCGGCGGCATCCATGAACGAATAGTGATCTGGAAAATTTAATACAACCTTAAATGTACAGACGGCGTTAGTTCATTATTTGAACTTTTATTTAAAAAAAAATTATAATACAAAATTAAAAATTGAGAAAATTACGAGGTTCTTTTACAATAAAATAAAGTAAACTTTAAAGAGTACATTAAGTTTACTTAATTATATATACAGTATAAAATGTATTATGTAATTGGAGGCATATTATGTATTTTATTTTATGTATAAAATAAAATCATAAATTGTAAATATTCGACGTTTTTATTAATTTTACAATAAAAACCAAATTAGTATCCTCGTGAACTATCAATGAGTTATTGCCATAATTGTTGAAAGCCCATAAGAATAATTTGATTTTTATTGTTTAATTAACTTGTTTGTTTTTAAATTTTAATTTAATAGTAATTTCCCAGATTAAAAAGGTGTAATAATAATAATTATATTTTAAATACATTTACATTTCGTTTAAATTTCAAACTACTTTCATTTTACTGCAATCGTCTTTGAGGTGTTTGTACTCATTATGTGGTCTCATATTTAGGTAATACAGAAAAAAAGTAGTTCTTTTCCGGAAATTTGGAAGGAAAGTTTTATTACCCCTTATTTAAAATAGGCGAAAGAATCGATATCAGTAATTATGTTGTTTGAGAAATTGGTGTCGAATCAATAATTGAGCCTCCTCCTGTAAGAATTTTATTATCGATCACCAACATGAATTCTTTCCAAGTCGATCAACTTCTAATTTATTGCCATTTGTTACTTATTCTCTCGATGCATTCGAGAAGCATTTGGAGGTTAATTCTGTACATACAAACTTTGCTAAAACATTTGATCGCGTTGATCACTCGGCTATTTTAGCGAAAATGTCTTCTCTTGGCTTCAGCCCTATTACCATAAAATGGACTTCTGGCGTTCCCCATGGTTCTCACTGCGGTCCCATTTTATTTTTGTTGTTTATCAACGATTTTGATAAAGCTCTTCACAATCCGTCTTACTTATCAGCTCTATAAATGATAATTTATTATTGCAAAACGATGTAGACAATTTATGTAACTGGTGTACGTTGAACAACTTGAATCTGAATTTAGACAAGTACTACTATGCTCATGTTCGAAAAGTCAAGGTATTCCTGTTGGGTACTATTTAAATGGTAAATAAACAGAACGTGTTACTGAAATTGACGTCACATCACAAACATAATATGTTGCAAGGCTTTTCGCACGCTCAATTTATTCGTCATGAGTCTGAATGATTTTTTTGTTACTCATTGGTTTGGTCACAATTAGAATATCAATCTTGTGTTTGGTCTCCTAATTATTAATAAGATATACTCGTACAATTAACTTGAACGAGCCCAACACAAGTTTTTCAAGTATTTGCATTATAAACGTGGGCTTCCAATTGTTGACTTCTCTGATGATGATTGCCTTACGCTATTTAATACGAGGTCCTTGGCTCACACAAGATTAACTTCCGACCTGTGCTTTGTTCATCGCTTGTTAAAATTGTTTGCAAATATTTGCTCGATTTTTTTCGTGTTTGGAAGCCAAATTGATTTACCAGATCGAAAAGGATTTTTAAAGAAAAGCATCATATAAACACCCATCAACTATGCCTTTTACAGTCTGGTCGCAAGAATGATTCTGAAGAAATCTGAGAGGTGTAGACTTTACATTGTAATCTTCTTTGATGGTTTGCGCCTCTTTTATTCGTTGTCTGTTTTATTTGTGTGCATTTTTTGTTATAAAGAATAAATATATTATTATTATTAATATTATCAACAGCTGCAATTAGGAGAGGGGGCTTAGCTCCCTTCCCCAAATAAGTTCCCTGTAGTGATAATTTTAAGGACTACATTATGAAGAAGAAATATTCTTGCAATTACTAAAGGAAATATCCACCACAATGTCGGAATTAACAGTTTCATAATTGACAATTAAACTAGATAATATAATTCTGAGTAAACACTCAAAAAATATAGATCTAGTTCCTATACGAGTATATTCGTATGTTACAACACAAGGGCAAGGACAATACTCAAAGATTCAGCGAGTACAGGTTTTAGCAATCTTTGAGTAATGTCCGAACCCGCGTTGCTGTTGCGATGATAATTCCGTGAAGAAACGCCACAACTTAAAAGCACAACATCACATACGAAAATCGACATTTCAAACGCCATTTTTAATGTCGAAAATGGTGAAACAAATTGACCATATCGCATCACAATCATTGCAAAAAAAAAAAAAAAATTTCGTAAGTACCGAAAAAAATGGAAGCATAATCGCACTAAATTTGTAATATAAAATTCGTTAATATAAAATTCGTTAGAAGTACATTGCTTTAAGTCAACTCGGGTGGGAACTAATGCGTTGAACCGGTTTCCTACATCGCATCGGTTGCGAGAGTGCGTTAGTCACGTATGTATTCTTTTACGCCCCATTACAAATATTCGATATTCTGGTAGGGTATTTTGAATATTTTTTATTTTCGAATATTATTCAACTGTGCATGCGTCGTATCCATATAAGTACAATGTAAAATAGCGCACGCTGATTGGTCGGAACCACTCTAATATGACCCTGAGTGGAATTATCTAAAATACAACCCTCATAAGAACCCTGTAATTTTTTAGAAAATCGCCCAAATCAACATAGTTTACGTTAGATTTTCAAGTAACGTTTTTTTCCTATCCATTATAACGGATTTTGGATTCTACATCCGTCATTATCAACCTTCAGCATTAAATTTGTTTGGCCACTGCCATTTTAATTCAAATTTATTGAGATGGTAGTGTAAACACTGCCATTGTTATCTTTTTCCGGAGCGCGTCCGAGCTGCGCGAGGCATCAAAAAGTCATGGGTGAGCTCTCGAGCGAGAAGGTTGGTTTTGAATGTTCTGTGAAGTGATTATGGGGTTGTTTCGAATTTTATGAGATATGGTTACGATTTGGTGAGGGTTACAGTCCAGCAATCCGAATATTTTATTGGAATATTGTTGTTTTCCAACCCAGTAGGGGATTTTAATTCGTGGTTGTTGGATTTTTGCCGTACCGTATTTTCTTGTCGGACCACCCTTGCCCATACTTTCTGGGAAGGATTTTTATCCGTTCAATTGGTAAGTCACCTAATTCTTTTGTTAATTGCTTCACAGATATTCGTTGATCAATTGGCCGATTTTTTGCTCCGAACACCAGGAGCTCGATGACGATCAGATTCGCCCTTGGCTTATTCATGTTTTTTTATTTTAATTATGTTTTACATTCTGGTTTTCTTTTGTCTTGCAATTTTTATTTGCAGAGTGGTTGCCGAGATTATGATTGCGTTGCAGGTTGTGTATTTCTGCATCGTAGTGATTAAGGCAATCTAATCTCTTTTTGCGTTCGCATACGTGGAAATAGATTGATGTTTAAATTTTATGTTGACGACTTAATAATTATTTTATGATATAATAATGTTTTATTAAATAAGTTTGAACTGAGTATTATTTCCACTAGCATAACATCGAACGGCGCTGGCATAATGCATTGGCAGGGGGATTCCGGAGTGGTCGTCGTACGTTCAAATCTCGTATTTGAAATTTTATGTTCGACATTCTTTTTGTGTTTATTTTTGGTTTTATGTCCTTTTTAGGAAGGCTGCGATGTGCGACCTATGTACAGGGTGCTGCATTGCATCGGGGTCGCTACCGTTTGGGTTTATCGTTGGGAGTTCGATGTGGTTCCATCTTGGTGGGATTTTTATATGACCACTCGAACTTTCCGTTGGTGGATTTTCGGGGGGTGATTCTTGGTGGCAATGTTGTTGCTTCTGTACCAGTTCTGGTCTGCTAATGCACTTAACATCCGACATCGCTTGTGTCTTTGCCTTCCGACAATGAACATCACATTGTTTATTTTATCTTGTTGTTGATTTTATTTTTGTGTGCGTTAGCAAAGCTGCTTCCTTGAGTTTCTCCGGGGCGTTTTTTTACACGACCCACGGCCTTCGCAGATCGACGTTAACATCATACGAGCTAGTTTACCTAAGATCAGGGCCCCACGCAATTTAAAGTAGAGGGTTTTTACCTTCTGCGTGGACGTTATCTCTTCCGAGCTATCCTCTCATTAGGGATAGTGAGGAAAGATTTTGTTTCACCATCTGACAAAAATTTTTTAAAGCCTCGTATTAGAACTACCTTCTATGCGTAACAAGGACCTAGCTGAATAACTTGAAAAGCTTTCAGACGAACTAACAGAATTTTGTCAGCGATAAAAAACTAGTAAATTTCGAAAAGATTTAAATCCTAAAAAAATCCAATAAATAGGTTAGAAACTTACGAACTTTAAGTTTTTTCTACACAAAGATTTATAGAGAATGTAGTCCAATCTTACTCATCTATATTAGGCGCTTTCTGTGTCAGACGAATAAGTAAACATTATACGTCAGAAACAAGAAACTACATTTTTCTGAGGAAAATTGATAAGAATATTTTTAATCCCCCTCCCTCCCAAAAACATAGGGCGGAGATGCACCTATGCATATAAATATTTATGAACTGGTTGCATCCATCGATCTTTACTAAATTTACTAGATAGTAGTGGCGGCTCGTGACTTCTTCCAATGGCAAGGAACAAAATTTAAATAAAAAGTAAATATATAAATTCGCTTATATTTTACAAAATAGTATAATTCCAAAAAAGTTGTATTTATACTATTATTTTAACGGGGGGATATCCCCTAGCAGAAAAGTAAAGAAAAACAGTATCATAAATCAATTTTTAATATTTTACCACCTGATCACCAACTTATTGATTTCCCCTCGTAGTACAGAAAGTGTCAACCGGCTGAAGGTACTAGCTCCCCCCCCCCCATTCCCCCATATGGAATATCCTCCCAGGCTTCCCCGGTGTCTGCAGCTTCCTATTTTTTTGAACCTCATATGCAGTGGCGGATCGTAACATTTTTCAATGGAAGGGTGCAAAATTTAAAGAGAAATATCGTCGGTGATCTGACAATAACTGCTAAATCTCCTTTTTACAGGAGAACAAAAAACCTGAATAAATTTACTGGATGGGAATTTTGAAAGTTATAATTATTGTTTAGCATTAAATAAATTTTATTTAATGCTAATTATTCAATTGAAACAAATTATAACTTCCAAAATTCCCATCCAGTAAATTTATTCAGTTTCTTTGTTCTCCTGTAAAAAGGGGATTTTGCAGTTAGCAGTTATTGTCAGATCACCGACGATATCTTGAGCCTAAAGAAAGTATTTTAATTTTCATTTGATACGTTATTTACTCATTTGAAATTATCCCCCATGGTGGAGTTTGCTTAATGTAAAGTGCGAATAATGCTAATAATATTTTACAAGGAGAATTTGCAACTTTTTCAACTTCCTTCCTAATTGAGCAAAACCATGGTTATTGGTTGCTCTTCTATTTCTATCTTCTTTTTCTACTCTTAGTGCGAAGTCTTCTTCTTAATATGAATCTAGGATCTGTCCTTTTACTAATTTATATACATATTAGTTCTAGGAGCATTTTGGTTTTTACATCTCGGGTAGCTTACTAGGCTTGCCTTTCGATGTGCCTGCACCTTGTTTTTTATTGTTATGGTGGCAAATCATTAACACAGGGGAAAATTATCTATTTCTATCATTCTAATAATTCCATAGATTCATTTTCGTCAATAATTCAAGAAACGAAACAAAACGTTACAAAATGTTACCTCAATTCGCAAATAAAAAGTAAAAAAATATTTTTGTGCAGCTTCAGATACCAAACAAAAATTTTGTTTTGGAAATTATAATGTTAAAATAGTGAGGAAATAAAAATTGATTAAGCTGTTTTTGATTATCAAGTAAACAACAATTGAGGGGTTGGCGCATGCCTGTCGCCCAGAAACTAATCTGCAACTAAGGGATGTGCTCATGGAATTTTAGGGTAAAGCAAATCAATTTTTTTGTTTAAAATCCTAAATAGTACAGAATTTATTATAAGAATCATTCAAAAACATCATAAAATTTAGAGCTCTAGAGAGTACCCAAATTTTTCCAGCGATATTAAGCACTTCCTGACGCCCCTCAGGCTTCATGGATGTACCTGATAATAAATACAGTTTTGTTAAACCGTTTTTGCTCACAAATAAAACGTTTAGACGGCATTATTCGCAATTTATGTACATTAAGCAAGCACCACCATGCAGAAGAATTTCAAATTAGTAATTGACGTATTAATTGAAAATGAAAATTTGTTCTTTAGGCTGAAGACAACAAAATCAACTAAAAATTCTACAATAAATTTAAAAAAATACTGAAATGTTTGCCAATTTTCATCAGAATATGACTTTGAATTTCGTAAATCGCCAATTACATAAATTATGTAGGAAAATTCAATTTCGATCAAAAGGGGATTTGCCCACTTTTGCACGTGAGCACCTAATTTATTGTTTTAAAGCCCGTTGTGGATCCATTCGTGATGGAAACGGTTAATAGCATGGAAGGTTTTGATAAACCACTGTGTAATCTGTTCAGTAAAACCTTCTAAAAATTAAGCGTATCACATTTTCATGATTCGGACCCTACAATAAACAGTAGGTCCCCTATGTGTGAAATACAAGTTAACTATAGGAAAGATCGCTTATAACATTATCTCATTAGTGCATGGTATGCAAAGCAGAAGAAGGCAGGTCCAGAGCTCATTCACATTTAGCTCATAAAAAAAATCATACTTTTTTATTTCTTATTTTAGATATTTTCATTTTGTCACCCTCCCCCTGCAGTTCATCGCGAAAAAGGGGCCTGTATGAGATTTTTTTCTCTTGAACCTTTTAGCTTTGCATTAGAAAAGAGAACCTAAGTTTTCAACATAAGAGTGGGACCGAAGCAGAAACAAATTTTCCGAAGGAAGTCTCAAAAATCACGTCATGAATTTGCAGTTTCCTATTATGCATCCTATGTCTAAAATAGGTATATAGTGCAGTCAAGTTAGACTCAAAAAAAGGTTGAAACCGAAATTTCGTTTCCCGTGTTGTGACCTATACCAATCGATAGATTAGAGCTTCCTGAATATCATATTAAAATGTATCATTGCAGAATTGATGGGGAAAAAAGTTATTTAATAAACAAAATCCGAAAATCGCGATTTTTGACTTTAATCGCTTATATCTCGAGATTTTACACTGACTTTTGAAAAAGTGAGGGCACTATTTGGTAGAGCAGAAAATTCTCTACAAAAAATGTGCAACAACCCCTATCATATAAATAATAATAAACCCGCTATAAGCGTTCAAACAATTTTGGAGATTAATTTTTATTTTCATCAGCTGTTGTGACAACTGATATAATAGTGACAGTTCAGATTTTGTGTGGATTCTTTTAGTCGTTAATTGAATTGTGAATTGTGTTGAATTGTCTATATTTTTCATTTCAAACCTTCAGAATGTCGTATGCGGAGACTTGTTTTATCTGAGACGAAGATTTGAATAATGGTCTTCTAGTGAAAAAGGTTAAAAACAAGGGCATAGATGGCTTAATTCGCAAAAGCAAAGAGGAAAAAGACAATAAGTGGCAATCTCTTGAGAAATTAACTGAAGTACAAGTGCATGCGCAGTGTCGAGTACGTTATAGTTTGTTGAAAACTAAAAATGTGATTCCCATTGAAGAAGTTCAAGTAGAAGATCGTTATGAGTTAATTAATCTCCAAAAATGTTTGAACGCTTATAGCGGGTTTATTATTATTTATATGATAGGGGTTGTTGCACATTTCTTGTAGAGAATTTTCTGCTCTACAAAATAGTGCCCTCGCTTTTTCAAAAGTCAGTGTAAAATCTCGAGATATAAGCGATTAAAGTCAAAAATCGCGATTTTCGGATTTTGTTTATTAAATAACTTTTTTTCCCATCAATTCTGCAATGATACATTTTAATATGATATTCAGGAAGCTCTAATCTATCGATTGGTATAGGTCACAACACGGGAAACGAAATTTCGATTTCAAATGCTAACTTGCCTACACTAATATGCAAAATTAAGCTAAATAAAATTGGCAACAAAAGCAGAGTTTTCGAGGTACAACGTACATCTTTTTTTTTAATTTAATTTTTGTTTAAAATATCGTAGTTTTCAGATTTTGATGCACACTTTTATATTTATCCATTTGACACAAAAACGTTCCATACGTATTGGCGATTTACATTACCGTTCGTGGCGCCACCAGCAACAACAACATGGCTGTGTTTAGACGTATATTTTGAAATTCAAAGTCGTATTCTGGTGAAACTTTGCAAACATTTCAGTTTAAATTTATTGTAATATGTTTTGTTAATTAGTTGATTTTGTTATGTGTTGAGTCTGAAGAACGAATTTTTATTTTCATTTTAATACGTCATGTACTAATTTGCAATTCTCCCGCTTGGTGGCGTTTTCTTAATGTAAATTGTCAATAAATTCTCTGCAAAATTATGCGTAGAACAAAACTTCCTAACCGTAATAGAGCTTTAAAGTAGGTCGTTTTTAAGGATTTTTTAAGTTTATCAGTTTTCCATCCTTTATAAATATTTGGTACATCCCACGTCAAAATAGGAATGAATAATATTTAAAATAACTAACAATGTATCTGAAATTAAAAATATATTCTTCTAGCCTTAGTGATTTTTAATAAAAGTCCAGAGGAACAAAAAAAAATTTATTTGATGTAAATTATATAAATAACGTAGAATTAAAAACTCTCTGACTTGCCTTTACCATTTTAATTTAGTAGTATTTTCAAAAAATGAAATTTAAAAATTTTCAGCAGATATTTAATGAAAATTTGGGTTCTTTAGTAAGGCATACTTCCTAAACTATTGGCGCTACAACCTTCTAATTTTTTCAGGCGAACTTGAAATTTTATTCTCTATCCTTATTAAGTAATATTCAATTTCTACTCCAGGGGCACTGAAATTAAGCTATTTGCATAAATGTAAAAAGTAACAAAAAGTCTACAGCAAAATCTAAAAACTACGTTTTTTGAGCAAAAATCGAGGTTGAAAAATTTTCTTTGTTAACTTAAACTCACAATTTTACTTAATTTAATTTTGCTAATGCCTTTGTGATTTTTGGGACCTTTTTTTTGGCAAATTTGCCCCTTTTCTGGTCCGATTCTGATGTCTAAAACTAAAAGGCTGTTTTGCGATGCCAAACTAAAGGATTTGAGCAAAAAATCGTATTTTTGAGTTATTACCAAAAAAGTATCTAATGACTGGACTACTGGAGAATTGTTTGAATCCACCAACGTAGTCATTGGAAATCACCGGAAATCATGCCTTCAACTTTATTTGTTTGATATTTCATCATATCCAGGCGATCCAGCACCCAAACATATCTTTTCAAGCCCACAAATAATCATAAACGTGGCTTCCCGTTCTTCTAGAAAAAATTTTTCTTTTAAGAAAAAATAAATTTTTTTAAATATTTAATAAAATTTTGCTCTCGTCCCTGTTCGCTCTGCATATTAAATTATCTCTAATTAAATTTAAACTATTGGATATTTAAATACGTAATAAAAATAATATAATTATAAATTCATATTTTGACCCAAAAAAAAAGATTGGGCCATAAATCTTTCAGTACATACTTAAAAATTGCTCGTGGCGTTTAACCCCTAGAACCCAGATTACGTTTTTATGGTAATATCCGACATTTCTCTATGCAAATTAATGCGCTTTCTTTATTTTCACATAAATTTGCATCGCCCTTTAAAATAACAACAATTTTATTTTTGGCTTGCTGTTAATCGCTGTTCGATTATAGGGCAAGGAAACGCTGTGTCCTTGCAATATAATTTTTATAGATTTAGTGCACTTGTACCTGATAATTTTTTTCATATTATATAATATTTTGAGTATAGTAATAATCTGGTGTGAATGTGATCATTATCTATAACGATAGAACAAGATAAGATAATTTTATTAAAATTTTCACCTTCAAAACGACACCGGGATACGATTCCTCAAATTCTTCTCCTAACTTGAATTTCACTGTGGTAGTGGAGAATGTTGATTTTGACATCATTTCCCAATTATCACCCTGATGCGAAAATTGGTGTGACGGCGAAGTGTTCGTTATCAGTTTTCTTGCCAAAAATGGTACCCCTAAAATTTTTTTGTAAGTTTCAGCACACTTTCAAATAATCCATAATCTCCAGTTTCGTGAATTAAAATCATTATGCTTACCAATTTTTTCATAGTATTTATCCAAATTTTCACTCTTTTCGTGATCGAATTTTCCACTCAGCAGATCCATTTTGTATCAACTTTACTGTTACGCGAATTGATTATATGTGATTAAAGTACATAAAACTAGAATTTATAGTTAATTTGTTACTATCAACGAGTCATTCAATTGACGTAAAAATAGTTATCTCAATAACAATGCTATTCATCGAAAAAATTTGTGTATAAATAGCGATTTATTATATCATCAATAATTTTCTTTTTAAAAAAAGAAATCCGTTTTGTTTTCAAATTTTCGAGAACCGGCTGGTTCTTCAATAAAAAAACTTTTAAAAGTACGTGACAAATTATTTGATGCATAATTTTTATATGATACCTTTTAATTAGATAATTTTTATGTTAATTAGTTTAGTAAGGCAGGTAAAATTGAGATCTCAGATATTGGGATCATAAAATTAAAAAGCGCCGCCAAAGACGGTTCAGAATTTGTGTCTTCTTTTTCCCTGTAATAAAAGCACCCTTTATGAAGATATCCTAAAAATGGACACATCTACCAGTCCGTCCGTCGGATACGTCGGCGCAATAAACTTTTCAATACAACATATCATAAAATTTTATAGAATTACAGATAACAATGTAGAAAAGATGGGTTTTATTGCCATCTTTATTGGATACCTTATTCTGACCAGGTTTGCAACAAGATTCAATTGAACCAAAAAATGCAGACTATTTCACCGCTTTCATAATTTTCGTCTAAAAATTTTGGAAGGGAAGGACGATTAAGGATAACTCGAATTTTTTGTGTTAAGTTTCTCAAGTTATCCGACAAAATCGAATTTTTAGTTTAGTTAATGTTAAGAAGTCGGATTTGTATTTTTAAACCGAATCAGACAAGAACACGGGCGCTCACAAGGGGTTCCACTCGTTCTAACGCCGTTACCGTAACAGCCCT
The DNA here is from genome assembly GCA_932274525.1 of Podabrus alpinus. Taxonomy (NCBI): domain Eukaryota; kingdom Metazoa; phylum Arthropoda; class Insecta; order Coleoptera; family Cantharidae; genus Podabrus; species Podabrus alpinus. The sequence goes on from OW026457.1 coordinate 17,462,194, forward strand.
CTCGGGATCGCTCAAACCACACTTTGTTTCGCTTTAACATACAACTTGACTACATTTCTTTTATTATAGATTTATTTGCACTTTAATTACATTATAATCACGCGGTAAAATTCAAAAAAATTGTTTATTAAGTAAAATTTATTCCAACATTCGTTGCGTTTCACGATAACGGGTTTTAATCGGAATCGTAAAACTTTATGGCGGCATTTTGAAGAATAACCGAAAACCACAATCTTTTAAATCTCCATTAACACTTTAATATTTGTTACATTTTGTCAGAATAAAATATAACGCGTTGAATTTTTGTATAGCGAGTCACGTGTGGGTAGCATAAATTTAAAAGCATTTTTTTCTATTCGATCCGATTCAAATTGTCTCCAAAAATCAAAAACTGTTTATTCAGTTTTAGTATGTAGATAATTCTATGACATCAATGAGAAAGTTGATTTTAGTCACATAATTGAAGTGTGAAGTAAGCCGTCAGGGTAGTCGTAAATGTTCAAATTATTCACTTCCTGAAGGTGAATTAACTTTCAATTTAAGGGGGGGGGGAGGATTAATAATAATAAATTGTTTTTTCAAAATTATTTCCTTACTTTACAACCCTTTGTTTCGTGTCTTCTTTTAGAAAAGTGAAGTTTACATCATGTAAACTGTAATTACTCAATTACTAGATCAGTTTAAAATCTGATCTTGTATTTTTCTCTACTTCTTTAAACTTTGGTATATTTCATTTAATTTAATATATTCGACAATTTTATGACGTTGCAGACCAGTACGATTTATTTCGACATAGCAAGAATTTTACTTTTTTTACGACAAATTGTAGCTATGTGGCCCTTTTTCCGACATCTAGCGCAATTAACTTTTCTGGATTCGAAAGCTAAATGGGCCTCTGTGAGACAGCTGTAGCAGAAAATCCTAGTAATTTTCCTTCTAATGTTTGCTTTAAATAATCTGCTTGCATTGCCTCTAATTATATGATCGCCTTAAAGGTATCCCTGAGGGCTGCTCTTTTACAATGCAGCTTTCTCTTGTAGATACTTTATGGCCACCTTCGGTCGTATCTTTACCCAAATAGAAGAGCTCCATTATCTCAGTGTTAGTTTTGACGGTTGCGACGTTTCCTTCCAGGATATTATCGGGTGTAACCGCACCAGGGCTAGAAAAATCATCGAAGATTTGTATGCTAACTTTAATTCTTTCCTGGATACTGGTCTGGCAGCACTTTGGGGGATCTTTACTATGACTACTGCAGGCATCGGCCTTAATGGACGTGGCAGGACTACAGAAATTTTCTGCAGTATTTTTGGAACCAAAACTTCTGCTTTATTTTCACACAGTTTTATGTTTCCTTGTTCTGGAGACTAGCTGAAACTCTGCTTTGCTCTTCTTAATTTATTTTTCTTTTGTCTTGATTTCTGCAACTTCTTGATGTCTTGGTAACAGGCGTCCATCCCACGAAGGACTAAAATGGGCTTTATAAGCTTCCTGATCCACGCTAGGTGCCGTATAAACTCCGGAGTACCAAGTCGGGTCCTACATCGAATCTCTCCCAATCTCAATGTCATTGAAGACCACCGTTAGCTCTTCCCTGTGATTGAACACGCTACCTGAGATATCGCCAAACTTTCATCAACCGGAAAGCTTACCTGGATACGGCAATCCCTCATCTGCAAGAACTTCATATCGTTTACTTTCTTTTGAATTTCTTCTTGCCTCATTTCATTTCAAGTTTAAGCACAACATTAAAATATTGACTACACCCTAATATTCCATAAACACCCACAAGCCCAGAATCTTTGGTTTGCAAGGCATTTCCGTTCCTTTCTGAGATACTTTCGGTTTTGCAATATTTTGAATGTTTTTGGTTTGCAACGCATCAACCAAGGCAGTTGATTAATTAAATGAGATATTATTGAGTTAAAATAAATAATATGTTTGTTTTCAACTTTTGGTTTTACTTGCAAATTTTAAACCCCCCCTCCCCGTACGTCACCTATATTATTAGATAGGAGTACAACGAATGAAGTCCTCCTTGGACCCAGCTTGCAAATCGGCCTCAAGATTTACTTGAGACAATTTGGGATGCTATAACTTGTAAATTTATTCTATTACCTTTATTTAAGATTTTCGCTTCAAATGTTTCATTAATTTTATTTACTGTTTTCTAATAATACTCGCTCCAATTTTTTCTTCAGTTATCGATAAATTTTCAATTGCATTTTATTTTTTGATCAAATTATCATAATTATCTATAACACACTGTATGGTTGCAATATAATTTTATAGACTATTGCACACATGTGTCACATGACTAACATCAACCAATGATATTTAGGGATCCGATCAATTCTAACCAATGGAGTTAGAATTACGCGATAATTGTTCAAGTTGCTTTGATAATTGCACATATGCTTCTTTTTGATAATTGTGTACGTTTACTTTATATCATGTGATACATTTTTTATATGAAATAAAAATTCGCCGTCGGCAAGATTCGAACCTCGGATATTCTCATTGCTAATCATGTACTCATGTACTATCACCATTTCGCCACAGCGGGTAACATACAAAGTAATGCTTTAAATTGTCAAATATGCTACACAATAACCATAGAATCACTACTTCAATTATATTTAACCTCCAAATTCCAATGTGTGCAATAGTCTTACCGAATTTATTACGTGCATTATATTGATTATCGTCCAATTTAACTACTTTGCTATATTCAAACCTTGTTGTCATTAGTAAATGTCCTCATGCTTCGCATTCGGACATTTACTTGACAACAAAGTTTTCATAGCAACGTAGTCAAATTGTTACCGATAATCAAAAATGCACTTAATATATTATATGTGATAAGTGCACTATTACCTGATAATTTTTTATGCACATTATGTGATACAATATTTTGAGTAGTAGTAATCTGGTGCAGTTTAGAGCGGTTTAGAGCAGATTTCATTGATTAAGTTATAATTGAAAAAATTTGATCCGTTTTTTATTACTGTAAATGAATGGAATCATTATTTATAACGATAAAATAATATAAGATAAGATAATTTTATTTAATTTAATTGTACAACCAATCAGCACCCCCCCTAGTCCCGACTTCCGGAACTACCCGTAGTATCGTTCAACGGCCCTCAAGATTTACTTGAAGCAATTTAATTTTATTGTCTTACCTTTATTTAAGATTGTATTGGTAAAAATTCAAGAGAAAGGAAAGAGAAAGAATGCGATGTCAAATCTCTTTCGTTTCACAGACAAGCCCTAGCGTAGAATTTCAAACTGCAACTACGTTACTTTACGCTACTCTACGTTACTTTATTAATGACTTCAGAATCTCTATTCTGATAACAATTTATATTTGGAGAGAAATGCACTTTTCTCTATGCCGCTTATTTAGTCAATAAAAGCTGCTCACTTGTAATTCGATCTTGGGGGATTTATCCAACATATTCGAAATACTTGAACATATTCGAAATGTTTGTTGAAGAAGCTATTCTGAGGTTACCTAAGGAGCTTTCGATGATTAGAATATAACGTGAACGTTGTTATGAACGGATTCTAATGAATCCGATCACGGATTTATCTATCGCTTCAAAAATGTTGGCGGATCCGCGACCGCTCGCTGAAAAGATGCGACCTTTTCAAAGAACAGCAATAAATGTACGGAATGGGGAGCGCTCGTAGAACAGCTCGTGCTTTTGTTACAAGTTCGCTAAAAAAATTTCCATTCCGTTCGCGGTAAGGTTCGCCTCGCAGTTCCGCTCGCTACTTTGCGCGAGGCATAAGATTTGTAGAGTAATGGGAAAGAAGGCGGTTTCCCAGAATTCGAAAAATTTACTGAAAAATATACCAACAAATAGTGCACGCCCTGAACTTCTAGAAAACCTGAATTTGTTAAAGATTTTTGGAAGGACCATGATGGTAACGTTACAAATTTAGAATTCGGGCATCACAATTAATCCTTGTTTTGAATTTATAGAGTGCAGTTCACGTAATCAGCAAACCTCAAATAAAATGGAATTTTAGTCGAAGCCTCGAATAACACGGAAGATTGTGGTAAGAGATTCGGCTTGATTAACGCGGAAGAAGTTTTATTGCAGGATGTATTACAGCAAATTGTTGTTACATAATTTTGATATTTTTTTATAAAAGTATTCATTTTAAATTTTTGTATTATAGTTGACCTTTTTTTATTAAATTATAAGATTTTTAATTGGGTTTAGGTCTATAATATTTTATTTTAAATATTTTCCAAGGTTTCGGGCCCTTTACATTTAGCCCATTTTCAAGGCTAAAAATAAATTATTAATTAAATTCTATTAATTTCCCAAAGGGCTGTAAAAATGTACTTTAATAATTGACATTGGGACAAATTTACTCCCTTGTTATATAATATACTATTACATTTAATTATATTCAAATATATTTAAAATATACTGTATTATCATAAATTATTATTAATTTCTAGGAATAACTATTATTAAATTGCAAAAAGAAATAAAAAACATTCGATGATGACAGCAACATATTTACTTATTATAGTTGTAATAATCAAACAATTATTCAAAAAACTTAATTTGAATGTTGTTATTTATTTACCTAGCTTGTTATCTATTTTAAATACAATTGAAAATGTTGTATAAAATATATTTGCAGGTGATAAAATTCAAACATTGAACCTTTGATTGAACTAAAGAGGATATGAAATTGTTCGGCCATTCCAGGGCCGAACTATGAACATTTTTTAGGGTTGCTTTGACGAGTGTTTTTAAAATTGTCAGATAAAATATCTGTTTGAAAAATTGGATGTTTAGCTTAACCACTTAAGCTGATGACCGCCTCCGAGCCATCTTTTTAACGTTCCAGAACAGTTTTCCGGCATTCGATCCACATCAATAAGGATGGGTATCAAATCCTACAAGGCGCTGTGGCGTATGGTACCAGTCATAATTTGATATGGGGAGCATGTAAATCATCTAAGGAAACGGTTAAGGAACCGCGTCGTCACACAACATCAAAATGTTAGTGCCACAATATTATGATATGATGTAATTTTAAAGATGTACATTTAATTTTGTAATCTGGTAGAAAACACTACATAATTATGTTGAAATTTAAAAAATCGCCATGGCACTTTTTATTTTCCACTTTTTCTGCAAATTATTATTCTTTCATTTCGAAGAAAACTTGGAAGTTGGACGTAGAAAACTGGTGGTAGTTCGCATTTGATGATAACTGTTTTAAAATCCATGATTGGTGAAAATTTATAAATTATAAAGAACCAAGTATAAAAACATGCATTTAATTATTAATTGAAAATTTTGATACTGAAAAACTCAGTAATAATTACATCCTAGATCATCGGCGGTTCCCAAAGTGGATTTCGTGGAATCGTTGGGATTCCACGCTAATAAAACCAAGATTTCCGCCCAAAATATGAAAAATTAATTTTAAGGAAATAAATAAGGCGTGCAGTATCAAAACCGGACATGTCACATTTTTAAAGAAAATAATCTAAGATATACGTTTTGCTCCTGAGAGTCTGTTCTACCATTTAAAAATACATTTTGGTTAAAAAAGCTTTCATTTACTTATTAAAATGGAAGTAGAAAATGAGCATTGGTTTCAAAATCGGACTTGTCCACAGCGCTTTTGTTTCATAACCGGACATGTTCACTTAAATGCTGCTTAGTGTTCATTTTGGAAAGGAATGGGCAACCTTAGCAACTCTTAGGTTTTATGAAAACATTTTTGACGGAAACGGTTTGGTGGAAAATGAAGATAAAGAACGTCACTTTTTAGAAGAAACTCCTTTCGTTTAATAGTAGATTGATCCATTTTCTAAAATTGTATTTTTTAAATAATTTGTTAAATTTCTGACTAAGTTTATAATAATTATTATTTTACACTCAATACTTATTTAACTAAAGCGCATTTACGTTTCAAAACCGGACATATCCAGGTTTTTGGTTGCAAATACGGACAAATGCATCATAGATCTTTGAATAACATCCAAAATAATAAAATTTGTATAAAATTTCTTCAGCAGTTATTATTTAATAATTATTTCTAAGGCGTTGTTACAGAAAAAGAAATTTTTTATCGTTTGGAATTTATTTGGCAGTTTTTTGAGTTTTTCTCAAATTCACACGTATGTGACATGTCCGGTTTTGATTCTACACACCTCAAATAATTATGTGATATTGTCCGACATTGCAGATCAGCTGAAAAAAAATTATTTAGATCTTTCATCAGTATTTTCTACCCTAAAATGAAAAATATGCATAGCCTAGGTTCCAAAATTTTTCAGTTTCTTATGAAACTCTGTTTTTCTTGTTCAAACATCCAACTGAAATTATTGGTTAAATTTTATGAATTTAAAAAATTTTTATTTTTTATAAATTTTATTGAATTTTTAGGGTTTAGAAAATTTAAAGAAGTTGGTGAGGATTACCTAACACCTGTCATTCCGAATGAGTTGAAACTTTGCAATCGCAAAGAGGAAGGTTTATATAGGCCCCTACAACAAAAAAATTCTGAGAATGTATTATCAAAATTTTGAGAAAAATCGATTTGAAAAGTACGAAAAAGTAGCATGATCGTGCCACACAACCGGTCGTTGCCACTGGCTTCGTCCGGCCGGCGCGCATTTTGTTGACGGTACGTGCAGCTAGATATACTCTTACACTTAGAAAATTTCGCAGCAGCAGATGCACCTCGAGCGTCGTACATGCAACATCGATTATTTTTAGTTTTTCCGCGATTTTTTGGGGGTTAAACGAAATAGTTTACTGCCCCATACCGCAACTATACTTTTTAATGCTATTTCGAGGGTCTCTCACATCCCGGTTGCATAGATCCCGGTGTTCTTGATGGATGGCGCCTCTCGTATGTTTAGCCTAGTAACCAGAGTCAAATCCGCTCCGTAGGGGTGCAGAGCGGAGCGGAGCGGAGCGGCGCCCCGGAGGAGTAGGATTTGACGATGGCTGACCCTCCCTTTCGAATGCACACCCTTAAAAATGGAAGGCAAAAAAAATTTAATTTTTTCACTTTTTCGGCAATAACCGCCTTATTTTCCATTTTTTCGCGAATATTTATACTAATATCTACTAAGCACACCCCCCCCTACCCGAATTTCAAAGAAAAATTAAAATCGGAGCAAAAAAATTTCACTCGATTTGAAGGGACCGGTAACCCGATAGTGGTCTCGGCCGGGGTCACGATTTTACTTTCCCATACTTTTCAAATCGATTTTTCTCAAAATTTTGACTATACATTCTCGGGCGAAATTTTTACAGGACACTCTAATAAGGTTCCTTTTGCTAAAAAAAATATTTTGGGGCGATTTCGGGTGACAGGTGATAGGTAATTATCCCCAAGAAGTTATTGGTATTCTATTTTATTAAAATATTTTTGAAGCTTCAAAGGTTCCAAAAAGTTTTAAATGTTATGAAAGGGTTCCACAGCCATAAAAGTTTAAGAAACGCTGTTCTAAATCAAAAATGCAATAAAAATATGGTACGTGAATATGATCTCTGTGAGGCCCTTTTACACCCCCCCTCCTATCATCACATCTCATCATAAAAGCGTAAAACTCTCCAAATATTACATCATGTTTTCTTGTAGGGGTGGAGGGGCCACAGGGGACCAGCAAGGTACAGAGGTCCACTCAATTTATTTTAATACTAGAGGTGCCACATTTTGGTTTATGCCAAAATTAGCAATCTATACGTGTAATGTGTGCTATGTTTTAGTAACACGGATGTATCTAGAACGTGACGGATTCTGTGGATAAAAAACAAGTTTTAAAGGTAAGTGATGTTAAATTTTACATCTAAATGAAGTGTGATTTTCACGTAGTTGTTAGTGTAGTGTTATGTTTCATTGTTTCCATCGAGAAGACGAATATTGCGCGTTGAAATGAGCAAGGTCATATACATAGATGTAAACAAACATGACTTCGGGTGGCGTCAATTTTAAAATCAGTTGTGGTGCTGGGGCACAGAGGACCGCAGGTAGGCCGATGAATAATTTCTTCCTGAAGAAGTCACAGATGTTGCAGAAGTCGTAGATGATGCAGAAGTCGTAGATTTTGCAGAAGTCATGGATATTTCAGAGGAGGAAGAAACTGAACAACCTGTGGTCGCGGAAAATCTCTCTAACAGCTCTCAACCTGACATTGAAGATTGACAGTGAATTAAGATCCACAGCCAAGTTCCAGTCACGCTTTTAAGGATATTCTTTTTAAAATTTCCCCTAAACCAAAGTCAAAATTCCGTAAAAATAGCAAGGAATCAAGCGAAAGAGTTAATAGAGCCCAGCATGCTGAAGAATTAACAAGTTCTCCATTTAAAGATGAGCTTATCGCAAAGGAAGCCAATAAGAAACAAAATGTCAAAAGCGTTAAGAGAAAATTAACTAAAGCCGCCCCGGAAAAAATAAAGTAAATCAGGCAAAAAAACATTGTGAAAGTTGCAAGTAGTGTTAGTGAAGACGAAGAAGACAGCGATACCATATGCAGTTATTGCTGTAGTAAATATTGTCAATCAAAGGCAGGGGAGGGATGGATACAATCCTAAGATTGTTTTTTTTTTTATAAAAATAAAGTATTGGAAATTAATTAAATGTGCCTTCTTTATGTATTAACCCCGAAATATATTTCACTACATATGGTCCTCTGTGCCTCATTATATGGTCCTCTGTGCCCCAGTAGTAAGGGGCACATGGGACCATTGCATTGATCTCCAAAATTGCGAATAATTTTGTGTGTGCCTTTTTAAAATCAATTTCGCATACATACTTGAAGTCGTTATGAGTATTCGTTTTTAGCTATTTGTTTTTAGGAAATATAAGCAATAATTGCTTAAGCGGTCCTGTGTACCCCCTCCTCTCCTTCCCCCCTCTTCTCGGTTAAAAAAATTAACAAAATAATAAAATTCTAAAAATTAACTTTCTAACGACAGAATTTTGGAAGGCCCCCCCCCCAATCATAAATCGTCCCGCAGGTCTGAACTCACCCATTCTCCTTCACCCTTCTACGTGCGTGACGTATTTACCAACGACCCTTGTGAGTATTTTTACTTATCGTTTATCGTTATTTTGAACTTCTATTGCAGGCCCCTGTACAGCAATGGATCTACTTAAGAAAGGCCTAATGAAGCTTAAGCATCAGGCCCAGATGAGACTTTCTCAATCTCAAATCTAAGCCTGTTCTCTTTCTCATGACAATTCGAGCAGTGCTATCCAGAAAGCTTGCTCGGGATGGTGATCTTGTCTTGATGAAATTGATTTGTACCATATTGTTACAGTATAAGAATACAAAAGGGGCCCAAATAAATTTAGATCCGATACTGATTATGTATACTTACATAATATAATAATTTAATTCTATATTTTAGAATTTTAGAACTAACATTTTATGATTCCTTGCATGATTTTTAGTTGCGGATGGTACGGAGACGGCGATGGAGGCGCCGCCCTCCCAAAACAGAATAGCAACTCAAAATAAAGAATAACATTTTTTATTAATGCGAAACACTGTTTGCATCATGCTGTTATGCCGTTGAATATTGGCGGAAAATATGTGTATATTTTAATATATACATACATAAATGAAAAATAAAATTTTGGTCCCCCCCCTTACTACTATTGTTAACTACAAGTCTCTACTGTTGAGTAGGTTAGTTAAAGAAAACCTGGGCCCCAGGTAATAGATTTGCATAATTCTTCTTCTTCTTCGAGTGCCTATCCGTTACCGGATGTTGGCGACCTCTCTCCTATGTATGTGTTGTGCATTTGTAGTACTATCACACACATAGGGGACCTACTTGTTTAACGCGGGCTCCGAACCGCGGGAAGTGTATACACTTCATCTCCAGAGAGGCTATTCTTGGCATATTACACCTCGGTGGTTTGCCATTGCCTTCCGAGGGGAGACGGTCAGAATAAAGTTTTTACTGAGCCCGGAGTCGAACCGGGCATTTAGCTTTAGCAGCAATGCACTTCACCGCTTAAGCTGATTACCGTCTCCATAACTCCATAACCATACCGTCTCACCGTCTGCATAATTAAATAGTTTTAAACTAACCCCCCCCCTCATTGGATGAAACAGCTGCATTCGATATAACGTTAACACTCTTCTGTAACCCCATTTTACTATTTTACAGGGTGTTCCCAAGAAGAAATGGCTGCATTGATTCGTGATTACCTAGGTTGTGCGGCCTAAAGGCCGCACTGAGCGAACGGATCATCAACTCAATTTGAAGTTACAGACAAACAAGCCCAGAAGTGCATATAGACTATTATATAAACATGTCGATAATGATGATGATGAATCGCTCGGGTGTTGGGCGCGATCTTGAGTCCACACAAATACCTAATAACCACGTCGGCTTTCCCCTGCAATCACGGAAGAAAACTTTGAGAATACCCTTTCAATGGTACCCATCCTTCTAACCAAAAGCAGTAACAACAGCTATCCAAAAAGAATTGTAGGTAAACAAATAAAATTATTTTCCTCTCTATATAAATTTTGTACCCTCCCATTGAAAAAAGTCGCGACTGTAAATGAGTTTTAAAAAATTGGTAACTGCGGAGAAGTCCGACCATGAAAATAAAGAGTAATAATATTTTCAAAGTAGCATAAGAAATTTACTGATTTTTTGGGGTTTTTGATCAGCTATGGTCAGCATTTGGAACACTGCGTTCCAATTGCAACAAGTCACAAACCGTCACTGACGATATTAGCATATTATTACCACTAAGGTATATAGAAGCATCAAAAGCATCTGTCAATCACACAACAATTTCAGAATTTAATCTTTATTTTCATAAATGGAACAAAGTCCTTAAGCAGTCGACCTAGCTTTCATCTCATAAAAAGGGGCGAAAAATCGTTGCGGTTCTTTTACTAACATTCTTCTTTGCTATACTTAAATTTCAAAGTCCAAACATGCTTTACCTGAAAATATTCAAAAAAATCGCCTGCGGTTCTGTCGATATATGGGTATCTACTGCAGGTCTTTCAAACAGTTATTTTAAAAATTATTTGTTATTATATCTATAAACGAAAGATTTTTAGTTTAGGGACCGTGGAACATCAGAACAGAACTTGATAAGAAACAAAACTATTCCTCAACACTGATTAATTATTAATCGACAACCAATCAATCTAATTTTAATATCTTGCTTAAAATACGTGAAAATGTTTAAAAAAAGAGTCTTCTTCTTTTATGATTTATGGATGGGATCATTTTCTCGATCTACCAATGCTTCGAATTTTAGCAGTTATTTTAATTGCTTTTATTTATTTACTGTTTTTTATTTGAAAATTGCACGGGGAACAAATTAAAACACCTGAATAAATTGCAAAAAAAATAAAACATTGCATCGATTGAGGAAAATTGAAAAGTTAATCAATAGTTTGTGTTTACTCCCATTCGGTATCGACAAAGCTGGATGAGATTGATAAAAAGCTTAATTAATAATTTATTTTATTAGCCGGCTTATTCGAATAAAAAGGTTTACGTCCTTTAATAAAATGGAGAAATGATGATTTGATGATGCTTCCCACCCATTTGATTGGAGTTAATTGAAAATGCGTTGAGTACTTTCTAATTTTTTTTATTTTATTAAAAAAGAAAGAAAACATTTACATATTTAATAATTATAATTATTTAATTATTTTACATAACAATAACAAAATATTAAGCTGGTGACATATAAAAGTTGTTAGCTTTTTCTTTTTTTTTACAATCTCCTAACACACATTTTGAAGTAAGTAGTAATAGTTTTCTTTAAAGGGTTCGCAATAAACCGTAATAATTTGGGGTGATGACACTATTTACAATAAAATACTTTTAGAAGATAATAAAAGTGAAGAATTACATACACAAAAAATAAAGGCAATTATGGGTTGGAATGTATTCGTGTGGGTGTCCGTTCTATACATCAAACAACATTTTCGCGCCGTTTTTGGGACCAACGCTATACATTACAACTCAATTTGTTTAAAAAAATATTAAAAATAAATATTTATAATTACCAGTGCATTTATAATACATAAAAATAATTTACAAATAAAGAGACAATAATAAGGCGTTCCTAATACCTCCAACTTTTTTTTATATAATAGCGAATTAAATAAATAGTTATTTTCTAAATAAGGACTTCTGGACATTTTTAAGAGCACCTTAACCAAGTTCAACTTTACAAAAATATGGTTATATTAAAAGTAGCGGCGGATAATAAAATAAGTAAACATTAATTTGAGGAAAGCATGCGGTTTGCCATAATAATTTATTAACGGCTACTAATTTTCAAATTGAAAATAAAAATAAATTTGGGCATAAGAACTATGTGATGGTATATTACAGTGAATTATCTGTGATGATTTAATAAATTAGTAGCATTTTGTCTAAATAAATTATTAGGAGTCTTGCCAAAATATTTAGTTCAAATTGCAAAAAAATAGAGATCGATGTGTTCAACTAGGATATAATTAAACAATTTAATAAGCTTTACCATAAAATTACCTATATACAATATACTTTCATTTCGATTGCACATATCTCAAATGTTACGTCGTTACATGAGCACAGAATAACTTTTTCCCATGACAGTAAGTAGATAGTAACAGTTAACTCTTTTTTTTTAATTTTACGAAAATCACAGTAATATTTCACAATTTTCTGGTGTGAACCAATCAGAAGTTAATTTATTTACCGGTCACATGATCGCACTCACGGATGATGGTGGTAGCAAGGAATGCTGTTGATGCATCAAAATGCCATCCTTTTGCGTTAGTTCCTCTTGTTTCTTTACTTGTTTTCGTTCTTTTGCCCTTCGGTTTTGGAACCATATTTTGACTTGCCGCTCGGAGAGTCCCAAAACTGAGGCCAATTCGGATTTTCGTCGGATTGTTATGTACCTACTGTAGTAGAATTCTTTTTCTAACTCCACTCGTTGGTGATCGGTGTAAACTACGCGATATTTGTCCTTGGTTCTTGTTTTGCCTGCAAAAGAAAAAAAATTAGTTATTAGTTAGGAACAATTTACTTAATTTCCTTTAAGAGAAAATTACTACCGAAAATTCTTTGTTTGATTTTGGGATTAACGAACTAAAAATAACTAAAATATCAATATTAATTTTATACTCAAATATTTAACACCTGATACAAAATAATAGTTTAACGGTCGGTTATGCTTTAGAAAACTTGCAGTGCAGATAAGAAGTGTTTGATTAACAAAGATAATTAAAAAAATTAAATAGTGGTTCGTAATTTTGAAATAAAAATAATTTCGTATTTTGTACGGTGATCTAATTACGAGGTTGGTAAATAGTAAATAACTAGCCGGCACAGTCGGCCTACCGGCCGCCTTTAGCCATCTAGACCGTGTCGGATGTGGTTGTTCGGCCTCATTCCAAGGGGCGGAGGTAAATGTGCCACCAGTAATGTTATTCTACCTGCTACGAATTTAGGATATTAAAAGTACACAGGTATTTGTGCCACCGGAGAAAACGGCATCTACCTGATGCATCTCCTACATGTAACATCGATTATTTTTTGATTTTACACGATTTTTTGGGGGTGAAACGTAAAAGTTTACTGCCCCATAGCGCAACTATACTTTTTAATGCTATTTCGAGGGTCTCTCACATCCCGGTTGCATTTATCCCGGTTTCCTTGATCTGTCGCGCCTCTCGTATGTTTAGCGCCCGCCGCGTAGCGGCTCGGAGCACGAAAAACCGCCCGGAGATGCGGAGCATCGGAGGGTAGGTTTTTTGATGCTCGCAGTTCTGGCCAAGCCAAAATTTATTATTTTGCCGAGTTGGTCTATGTATTTCCAGGTAGAAAATTTGGACCCGGATTAAATATCTGACCATTTGCCGAGCTGGCCTACAGCCTTATCGAATGCACACCCCAAAATTCGAAGGCAAAAAAAATTTAATTTTTTCACTGTTAGTGGCACAAATACCTGTGTTTATTTAAAGAACCCTTTTGGTCGGTGGCACATTTACCGGTACCCTTTTCTGGTCAGGTACATTTGGTGGCACATTTACCTCCGCCCATTCCAAGGTACTAAAGTAGCCTATGTTTTTCGTAGCACGCGTATTTGCATTGTCGATCAGTTGACAGTTTGACAGCATTCATTATTGTTTTTTAAGTTGATTTTGACGTCCATAGGGACGCGCATGAATAAATCAAATATTCAAAATTGAAATAATTTGAAGTAATTAAAAAATCAGGCTAATGATATATGGGCCCAAAATGGACTTTAATGTTATAAATTTGTATATTGTAATCTGTATAACGGATTCAGATATTTAAATTATATATTCAAAATTAAATTGGACATTTTGCCCGCAGTACAGCTTAATGGTTGCCGGTTTACCGACAATGTCAGTGGTATCAACTATAAATTCTACTTTATAATCAAAATCGTCCTTATTTTATAGTTTAGATGCATAGATATTAAAACACCAATCTAAATGAAAAACAAAGATTCTATGGGAATTTCTGGAAAATTCCGAAATAAATAACTAATTTAGCAATCCGCAAATTTCGCTCAATTAAAAATAAATCCACCTCCCCTCCTGCCAAGCTTAAACATTTATAATCAATTATTAATGCTAGAAAGTTCGTGTTATTTCCGCTAGATAAATTCTGTTTTAAGATTATCATAAACTTGATGTTTTTTAAATAAATTAATTTTTCTTTAAACTTTGTTAAAATGATGGTATTTTTTATCCACGTAACTGCCACCACTGTCGTCAAATCAATGCCATTTTTGATAATTATCAACCTATAACACTCGAAAATGTACTAGTTTTTTACCCCCCCCCCGTCCTTCCATCCTCCACCACCCTACTCTTTTATTCAAGCTTAAGGCGAGGCTCTCGTGGCAATTTCGAGTAGTAAATCCCTTTGGAAATAATCAAGTCAATATTTTCACATCGGATAAAGGAGATTAAGCGAGTTTCGCTCGCGTATGCTCCGCTAACAACTTCAAAATTCATCGCTTACATGAATTCGGTTTTGAGCAAGCCTTCTGCGTCGACTGCAACCACATATAATTGGTATATTGAATCGTACAAGCATAAACGATGAACAACCATGATGTGATTACACCAAAAAGGTGCCAGCAGGGTGGGTGCCGCGTTTGCTCACAAGCAATCAAAACCGCAATCGTATGGACATTTCAAAGCAGCGTATAATTCTCAAGAATTTTTATGTCGATTCATCATGTCGATGAATCGTGGATTCACTACTATACTCCAGGAATGAAAGAACAGTCCAAACAGCTGGTGGAAATGCTCCAAAGAAAGTAAAAACAGTTTCATCGATTGGCCAGGTTATGGCAAATGGTTTTTGGGATTTTCATTACAATTGACTATTTTCAGAAAGAAAACACAACTACAGGAAGATACTATGTCCAATTATTGCACCAATTGAATGCTGCCATCAAACAAAATCGACCTAATTTGAACAAGAAACAAGTGCTTCGTTTTAGCTTTTTTCTGTCAAAAATTTCAATGGGAAAACCGCAGAATTAGATTACGAATTGCTGCAACTTCCACCATATTCTCCAGATTTTGTTCCTAGTGACTTGTGAAAAAAATTCTTTATACTAATTTTGAATATTACAATTTCAAATTCAACACTTCTACTTTAAATTAAATAATTAAAAATTGATATGGTCATAGCTTTGGCAGTTAAGTGCGCCTACTGCTAATGAGAAACGCTCGGATCGAATCCGGGCAGGGTAAGAACTCTATTCTGACCGTCTCTCCTCGGAAGGCAATGGCAAACCACCGAGGTAATTTGCCAAGAGCGCCCATCTCAACATGAAGTGTACTACACTTCCCGTGGTTCGGAGCCCACGTTAAACAAGTAGGTCCTCTATGTATATGAAAACAATTGGAACGCACATCACATGCATAGAATGAGATGGGTCACGACATTCGGAAACGAACAATACGACTTACAAGAAATAAAACATTCGTCATAACAATCACCAACAGCTGTGGTTGTCTTCGGAATCACAATTAAAACTATATCAGGAATTAATCTCCTCAGACATGCATAAATGCATGATAAACAAATTTAATAATTTCATAGATGTATGAATAATTTACAGTCCACAAATAATTATAATATTTCAGATGTAATCTCAACATTTATGTGATACATAGCGACGCAATGCTGAAGTGTACAGCTCTTAGTGTTATGATTTTTTTTGCAAGGACCTTCCATAGCAAAATAGATATCGGACCAAAGATCTCAATTTTAAATTTGTTAAATTAAAATTAAAATTAGTCTTTTTCTCCAAATTCTTTTATTAAATTACGAGACGCGTTTCGAGAATCTATATTTGCATTCTCATTATCGGTCGTTATTAGAGGCTGTACAAAATAGAAAAATTAGTCAATGTAAACATCAGCAATGAGAATCAAAATATCAATTATGAGAATGCTATAGATTCTCGAAACGCGTCTCGTAATTTAATAAAAGAATTTGGAGAAAAAGACTAATTTTAATTTATTACAAAACTCCAAAATATTGGGAAAATAAAATGATTTTTGATATTTAAATTTGTTATTGAAAATATTACTGATTTTTATAAAATTGATTTTGTAATAACACGAGAATGGGTTGACCGCATTTTTTTATGGCTTAGGCCCAGTTGTTCAGTAATGGAAACAATTCTTGAAACAATCATTTCTATGGAAAATAACCCAGGTTAAAAGATAACCCGAAACTGAACAACTGGGCCTTAATCGGACATATTAGAAAGGATAGGGTCAAATTTCAAAATTGAGGGGGTGAGGGGTGAATTTTTAAAATTTGTTTTTTCGTCTACGTTTCTCGAAGATACTACAGATGTTTCTATAGCATTCGTTTGATATAATTGTATTGTAAAGATCGATTGCTATTTCAGATTTTCAAGTTGATGGAGTGGTTTTAGTGAAATCTGAAAATTAGGTAATATTTTTTTCCATCCGCAAATCAATTTTCGTATTTGTTTGGCACTTATCGACATTTTTTTATTGCGCAAATAATTTGAGTGGAACTTTTGTTTGTAGTAAATTTGGTACGAAGGCTCATGGATGACTATGGAGGGGGGGGGGTTGTCCCGCTCTGGATTTTAATTTCAAACCATTTTTAATTACAATTTTTATAGAGCTTTAAAAATCTTAGATTTTAATTTTTTTCGTTTTACATATTATTTTAATGGAGAAGATCGAGTGCTATTTAAGATTTTCAAGTTGAAGGAGTGAAGTGCGAAATTTTCAAGTTTCAAAATTACGTATTGTCGTTCCCCCTCCGCAAATCAATTGCCATATTTGATTGATCCTTGTGATATTTTTTTATATTTGGGAAATGGTTTGGGTGAAACTTTTGAAATGGCCACGGTTTGTGGTAAATTTGCTACTAAAGGCTATGGACGGCCATATGAAGATAAGTTGATGGCAGTTTCCCTTCCCTGGCTTTTAATAACAAAAATTTTTTTACAGAGATTTAAAAATCTTAGTTTAATTTTTATCGTTGTACAAAAATATCTTATTCGAAAAGATCGAGTGCTATAAGATTTTCAAGTTGAAGGTGTGAAATTTAGAAATTTGAAAATCACGTAATATTTTTCTCCCTCCGTAAATCTATTGCAATATTTTTTTAGTATTTTCGATATTTTTTTTATTGAGGGAATAGTTTGGAAATAGTTTCGGAACAGAATCGTGAGCCTTTGCGGTAACACGGTGTTTGTGGTAAATTCGGTACTAAGGCCCATGGGCGTCTATATAGAAGGGGGCAAGGGGGGCCGCAATTTGCCACATTGCTTTTCAACTAAAAAAAAAATTTAATATTATATTTAGATTTAAAAATTAAGTTTTAAATTTTTTAAATTAGAAACCTACATTTAGGTACATATGAAAAAATAGGCACCAGAAAAGCATAAAAAATTGCAGATTTTAATGTGGATAACCTCAAATTGAGATTAATCAATTTCGAATTGTAAATAAGCAATTTTAAATTGGGACTAAATAATACTAAATTGCACCTTTTTGAGATTAAACTAAATACTAAAACGCACTAAAATGTTTCGTCAATTTTCTATTATGTTATTAACGCATCAGGTATGAATCTTTGAATATGAGCTGTATATGTCTATATGAGTTATTTAATGTAATTTTTGATTATTTGTTTAATCCCAATTTGACATTGATTATTAAATTTTTAGGTATTTGATTTGAATTTGATTAGTCGCCATTGGAAAGTTGTAAATGTGTGTTTTTCTTAAAACTATCTAAAATGTACTTAAATGAATACGCCTAAACCTTCAAACCAGGCCTGGGCTAGGCAAGCAGGTGAATTTCCAGCGGGTCGCTGCATTTCGGGGTGCGATCCGCACCCCTAATGGTAGGCTAGTTCAGATATATGCTGTGGTTAACATTTTGTAGTTATGTTTAAATATTAACCAATCACTGTTACCGTTCAGGATCGCACCTCTGCAGAACCAAACCGTAAGGACTACAGTAAGGAGTCGTCCAGGGGGGAGCGGGAGATTACAAAAGATTATAGTTAGAAAGTGAAAAGTTAGAAAATGTTATATAAAAAGTTAACAGAAGTAAATATTTGAAATTAAAAATTATGGCCAAACAAATGAGGGGGTCTTTGATTTATGACCATAGAACGTTCCTGATGGTGGATCCGAAGATTGTGACCAACTTTGACAAGGAGGGGGAGGATTAGAAAGTCAGAAAAAATTGCGGACATCTTCTATGAACGACCCCTAGTGCTTAAATTTTGTAACATTTAAATTTTTTTAAATATATACATATTATATTTTATTATTGTTTTATTTTATGTAATATTATTTTCGTTAAAAATTCGTAGGTACATTTATCAGTTTTCAATTTAATAGTTTAAAACCAAAATTATGATCTTCCATTTCTTGTTGAGATCTTCAAAATTAAAATGATACTTATGTAAAATTTCATTTAGATTATTCGTATCCCTTAAAATAACAGCGATTTTCATACTTAAGCTCGAAAATCGGTCACCTAGTATTAATCAAAGTCTGCCCTTCTGCATAATGCCTCGTATAAATTAGCGAGCGGATTGGCGAGCCGTTCGCAGATCCGCTCGCTGAAATGGGTGCCAGCTAAGTAGAGACCGCTCGCTGAACGTCTCGAGCTTTTGTTTCAAGTTGCCGAAATGTTCTGTATTCCGCTCGCGGTTTGTTTCGGTTCGCTATTTTGTACGAGGCCTAACGTATTTTCAAAAAACTTTACAACACCCAATAGGAGTACCAGCAATAGTTTTGGCATTAAAAAATTTATTTAATATATTCTATAATAATTACAATATTAATTTATCTACTTTTGGAATGCATTTTTTAAAGATATAATTATGTTAATTTGAATTAATATATATTATTGCTAGTGCGTGATTGCTTAGGTTGTGCGGCCTGAAGGATCACACGGATCAGTTTGTTTCTTAATAAAAAATATGATTTAAAAATAAAAACTCCGACTTCAAAATCATTAAAAGATGTAGTCTCATTTATTCTAACTCCCATAAATGTTTTTATGCAATATTTTTTTAAATTTAGATGCATAAACTATTCAAGCGCGTCAGTGGCGGGCAGCTAATAAGAAATGGTTCGTAGCGGAGGGAGGGACAAACCGTCGTGATGATTTGTGACGATGGGGATAGGCGAGTCTTAAAAATTGTGACGTTTCAACGTCAATTAGTATAAGAGTTTTTATTATTTTGTTAATTTTTATACGTGACGTAGTATTTGGGAGGGTTATGTGAATGTGATGATAGGGGGGGGGTAAAATTTCTTAAAATTACGTGACGCAATTTATGAACGAACCCTAAGCCATTTAGGTCTAAGTCTTTCTTCTTCTTTTAGTCTCAGTGCCATATACCTGCTTCAGACGGGTATCTTCTATGTGCGCTAAGTATTATCACACACATAGGGGACCTACTGCTTAACGTGGGCTCCAAACCGCGGTTTAGTAGAGAAGTTTAATAAGCACCTCATTTGTTTGCCGTTGCCTTCCTACAGAAGATGAGACAGTCAGAATGAAGTTCTTTACTGAGCCCGGAGTTGAACGAGATATTTAGCATTATCAGAAGGTATTTCACCGCTTAAGCTGATGGCCGTCTTCTCTAAGTCTTTATGCCTAAAATATGCTATTCCAATAGATTTAACGCCTAAAGCCATATATATACCGAACATGCTTACGCTGAAGCCCTCAATAGGCTCAAAATTGTTTAATTCAATGAATTCAAAATTAAAATTAATATCAACTTTGATAATGATAATGGAGCAAAAATCGAAAAAAAATTTAACCTCTAATAAAGTAATACCTACTACATATTTTGTACTTTTCTGTTCTTGATAACATACAAGTTGTAGTTGTACATTATATCAATCTAATAATAGTAACGTTAGTTTTTTCGGAGAAGTTACCCATTTTAATCATAATTTAAGTTTGAATTTTCATAGATAAATTTGTAGAACATTTTCTATCTTTACATCTTTGGTAGAAGTTAGAAATCTACTACGTCGTATAATATTTTGCGTTTATCTCGAAACTACATTTTGACCTGACTGCAACTTTATCTCGAAAATTAGTGGGTCGATTGACTTTAAATTTCGACACAATACTCTTAAATGCATTATCTACAATGGAGCTTACGTTTTATATGATAAGTTTATTATTATACATTATTTTTTCCTTAAAACTTGTGTAAAAACGGTTTTTATTTTACTCATCGAAATTTCATAAAAAGAAATTTTTTTCGGGTACGCTATTGCCGAAATTTTAATGCAGTACGTGTTGTTGGAAATATTTTTTATAATTTTTGTTTTATGTTCTTCATATCCACGCTTCGGAATGCACGTAAAGCCATCGGTTCCCATGTGTAATTAAAATAATTAATATGTACAATAAAAATAAGAATTTAATATTATTAGCTATTTCTAAATTGTAACAAAATTTGAAAACAATTATGAGAAAATGAATAAGAAGGAAAATTTTACACTTTAATCAATTGTCTACTATATTATTAAAATAATAAATTTTGGGCTAAATTTGTTTGAAAAACGCAATTAGTACACAAAATGTAAGTTTTATGTCCAGGGTGTCATTTGGAGCGAGGAGGGCAATTACCACAATCCTGACTTTGAAAATCAGGCATTTTTTAATTTAAAAAAAATGTAGGTACCGTTCCTTTGCATTTGTAATAAAAAAAGTTGCCCATGCTAATCTCTTTATAATGCAAAATTTACTCTCATTTATAGCACACAGTTAAATTTGGTTCATCACTAAAAAAAACTCTCTAACCTGCTTACTTTTTACCATGGGGTAAAGCGTGAAAAATGGTTAAAATTGCTGGGACTTGTCCATCAAAATTGCTCAATGGTCAACTCCTCGAATTTAATAATAGTTTTGCAGGAAGGCTTCTGAAAAAATTCCTATCACATTAACGTAAATTCGCGGGAATTTTATATTGATTATGAATTTTAAAAAGATGAATTTTATGGTATAAGCTGCATTTACACGATTTTTGAATTCATTTAAATCATATTTAGAACATTTGCACGGTCAAAATCCAACTTCCAAAAAGCAGCTTTGCATTTTTGGTGCAAAATAAGCTTTTTACAAAATAAACTACGACACAACATTTTCCATAAGATTGCGTATCTTTCCTGAATATATAATTAATCGGTTTATTATAGCAAAACTCCGTTAGCTGACAAATTAGTTTCGATTTACGAACATAATTGTAAATGCGGAAACCTCATGTGAATTTGGTTCAAAAGAATCTATTTTAGTACTTTTATGGTACTACCTATTGAAGTAAAATAGTTTTGTGTTCTCACGCCCTAGTCGAGCTCCCATTATTAAACTTCCAGCTTCAAATAGCAGAAGCAAAAATTTTAACCTACCTATTTGATTACAATTTTAATTTTCCCTGTAAACCATCTGGCGTGTGGATGGGGTTAAAATGGCGTCAGGTGCTAAATTAACTCTGATTAAGCGTTTTACGCGAAATGATTCTCCGACGGCTAAGTTATTTCAAGTTTTCCGTGCATTTCCTTTAAAATTGAGAAATTACGGAGGATTAAATAAATCAACAATAACAAAATGAATCACAAAAGCAGGCGAGTTGGAAAATTTTAATTGAAAAAAAGTAGTGACAACAAAAGTATAATACGTTCTCATATCTTTTAAATATGGTTTATGATAAGAACATGGCTGATCCATGGGATTAACGTTGCGGCTAGGATGACTCGGGGCGGTATATTTGATTTTGATAACAATTTACGCACCTGACAAGGAACATATTGTCATTTCCCGGAGCTCACCTAACAAGACACGACGTGTACACACACAAACCCCTCATATTCCAAAAACTTTGTTTGAAATGGGATTATATATTTTAGACATCCGACAATGTGATAGCGTAAAAATGCACGTCAACCTTCCACAAATTTCCAAGCGCATCCAAATTAAAAAAAAAACTCGCGATGGTTTTTGAAAGTCCCGAAATGTATGTAGGTAAAAAGTTGAAAGTCAAAAGTTGAAGAAATACCAATTTGAACGAGCATAAAATTAACAAGTAATTACTTTGTAAGATGTTTTTTTGAAACCATAAAATACAAAATTCGAGAAATTTACATAATAAAGGCAAACCTACTTTCTTTTTACAAACTTTAATGGTACTACGATTTCAAGAATTAGATATTTACGACTTAATTTGATATTTATAATGTTCTAACGTAAAAATCCGCGATTCTAACAAAATATCCTGTTATTTACAGCCAGAAAAAATTCTTACGTAACGTTTAACTATGTGTATGTGCGAATGTAATTATTGGCAACTTTTACAAAATAGAAGGGAACGAGTTACCTTCGGATTAAAAAATTGTAGGTTTGGGTCAAAATACTCAAAAGGATGGATTACGTAATATTGTAAAAAATTCAAAAAATTTGTTTGGACTGATGAGAAAAATGAAGAACGTGATTTATTTTCGGAACGATAATTTGTCAAATGGGACAAGTGTACCCAAACAGTGGCTAATTCGATTGCTAACATCCATCCATAGCTGTCAACACAACATCCTCTTGGGCTCGCCTTTTTTAGTCGTATGTTTCGTGTTCGAGATGAATGGCACCGAACAATAGGTAATGCATCATGAAGAAAAGCGTAACTAATCTCGAAAATGGTTTAGTTAATTTGTCAACACGTCAAGTTTATTGTAACGCAAGTCACAATAATACCCAATAAACGGTTCCGTTTTTCCGGAAGGCAAAACAAAAATGGCGCATTTTGTAATGAATGCTTTAGAAATAAATGGAATTGTGATGGGCCTGATTTATTCAATAAGGAAAGTAATTCGGCCACTGGGCTGCTGTAAACACTAAATAGACATCTAGTTTGTGGAGGTAGTTGGCCATAAAGCGCGTGCGGCGCCTCTTTATGACGCTCTTCAAAACACAATGTTACAACCACTTCCTTTTATCCGACTCCAAAAATTTTTCGCCCATAATTAAATTTGACAATTTCGTTGTAATATTAATTCGCACCAGTCGACAATATTTAATGGCCGCAATTTGTCACTTGTAACAATGAAGCAATTACCAACCCTCAAAACTGTTTTGCACGGATTTATCATTTTAGTTGATACACACGTCAATATATCAAAGAATTGAGAACGAAATGGATGTTTGAAAATGTTTTGTTCAAGTTACGGTGGCGCCTGTGTATCGCAGACCGCGTGATAATTGCCGAGAGGGTCGATCTGTAACTCCCAACAGTTTGGGGATTATTTCTCCCAAGAGATCCATTGCCACTATTACATTGTCGCGTTGGTTATTTCTGGTTAACTATATCGCATATTCGCACAAGCTTTTACTAATTTTCTCTACAATTTATGTAATACCCTCAGCTCTAACGTCATTTAATTCACGTTTTACTGGATTCGCTTATATTTATTTTATGTTATTATCATTTATATTATTTTGGAAATGTAAATTACGACATCTACATTTTGCATGGTAAAATATATACAGCGGAAAAGAAATAACCACATCAATATATAGAATATAATATTAGAATGTCAAAAAAAAAACAAATGCGCAACGATCATATACTGTCATTTTGCATTTGTTTTATTTTATTTTTCAATCAAAACAATTGCCGACTCTCTTATTCCCTCAAATAATTGCCGTTTCCGTGGCAACCGCGTATATATGGTGGAGAAAAACAATCGATTCATTGATAAACAAGAGAAAGCGTTCATTTGTTTCCGCGAACGGGGAGCATTTAACTTTTAATCCAATCCGAATCGACTCTGCAAACTTTGTTTTTTGGTAAGTCACGTCGAAACTGTTGCCAAAACAAGTTAAATTAAAGCGTGACAATGTTGAAATATTTTTGCTCGTTGGCAATAATTTAAAATTCAGGTACAAATTGCAAGAAGGCATACGTTTGACAGAAGTTAAGTTTGGTGACATTGTATTCCAAACATTTCAATCACAAAATACTAATATACAACCCAAAACCTTCTCCGACGGTCTATTGAGAGTCTATTTAGGATCCCAAGTTTCGCTTTGACATGCCGATTTTTAAAGTTTACCCCTAATAAAGTGACGACAACTAGGATCTGTTATAACGGCACCATCAAATCGAACGTGCCGATTTCAATGCTTCTTTAAAAGCATTTGGCGACAGCACAATAAATAGAACCTGTTATCTGTATTAAGTCGTTTCTACCCGCTACCACCTTACTTATCTGTTTCACATATTACGAAAAGAAAGTACATCTTCGAGATAAACCGAAAAATCTAATTTGTAAAGTTAGGTTAGGTTCAAAATTTCAACAATCATGCGAGATATTTAAAAAAAAACGTGCAAAATAATAAACAAAAAACAAAAAGGCTATAAATGTCTTGGGAAAATATAAAACGACCATATAATGCATACTTGAAAGTAATAAAATAATCAAAGACATTTTATAGATACATTTACAACATTTTGTTGCACATAAAACAGAAAATCGTGCAATAATATGAAAATCTTGCGTGTTATGTCGAAGAAATAATTTCGAAACGACCATAAAGGTCGTTTATCTAACGTAAAAATCTCCGATGTTTTAGTTTTACGCGTTTAACTCTTTCAATCAAAATGTCAAAAAACACAAAAGACCGCGCGGCGCCATTAAAATATAAAAAATTTTTTAGAGCCCCCAAAAGTCGGTCATTTTGTTGACCGCCGCGTGCTTAACGTGGTACAAGTGAGATGTTATCCTTTTTTTTTAGAACACAAAAAATTCTATTGGTTACGACCTAAACGTATGCTGGTTCAAAATGGCGATTTTACGATCATACCTACCTACACACACCTGCTTTTTTGGTATATAATTAATTTTAATACACGAGTTTCGAAAGGTCGGCTATAGGTAGGTACATAAAAATAAATTTATGGTAACTTGTTTATTACTTACAAAATTCATGAATTTTTTTTTGGTTATTAAATTAATTAAAATGAAAAAAAATTTAAACGTTAACGAAGATGTGCTCTTCTGAAACTTGGTTAACCTCATAGAATACATTGTCCCATTTTATTCTAAATCGTCGTATTAACTCTTATAAACAATCAAATATTGAATCAGATCATAAGCTTTGGGCAAATATAAGTAACACATTATTCTGAGTACATTAATCATTTTGGTATATAAAACCGAGATAAAACATGAGACAGTACCGTGAAAAAGACAAAAGTATAATAAAACCATCACGTGAAAATCCAAATAAGATTAAGTCGAGATTTCAAAAATCAACAAAGTGTAGACGAGACAATGGCTCTAATGCTCTAATGCAAATTTCGTAACAATACAAATGGAGAAAGTTAATCAAACACCAAACTACAAAAAAAAAACACCAATGCATACCAGGGTAATGAAGAGACGAAAAATCTAGAAGCAAACTTTCCGAATTTGTCAAATCAGCGTCTAAAACAGGAAATGTAAAATCAATTCAACGGTTCAAAATTTAAACGACGAATTTTAATTTGCTATCCGGGAGTTACCCCTATTATTTTCAAAAATTTGTAATCTGGGTAAAGAAAATGTGTTCTATTAGTCTCGGCAAGCACAACCAGAGTTATTTATTAACTTACGAGACAATATAACAATTAAGGGATCATATTGTGAGTTCATAAAGTAATAAATATTATTTCCATTGGTGACAAACTTTTTAATTACCTGCACGATAATTAACTAATTTTCTTAATTTAAGAGCTACAATTTTATGGTTATCTTGTTTTACAAATGAGCCAAAATTACCGTTTTCCACGAGACACGCACCAAATACATTTACCAAGCGATTTTTTACGTTAATTGACCGCGCCGGAGAACAACAATACTAAAGGTATTTTAATTTAATCTAAAAGCGGTTGAACCCGGGCCACAAACATTTTTTTAATATTTCTTTTATTAATTGCTTTAACTTAACCCTTTTGTTCAGAGGGGGGATTTCCATTAACAGCGATGTCTGGATTCGCTCTTGCGAACCTCATAAATGCACAAAACAGAAAACCGAAAAATTTATCAAAAAATGGTAACCTAAATAATAACTCAAAAGTTGCATATTAAAAAAATGTGATGACCTTCTGCGTAGTAACGCCACTGATTTCTATTTTTGTTGATGTTTTTATTATCGAAACCACTTTAAAATTTTAAGGTGGGCTTGTGCTTTTTTAAGTGGTAAATGTAATCACGCAGGGTTATTACTTAAAAATATAATATATAGTACGTCATTCAAACGTGCAAATTTAGTAACCGGAGCGCGGGGGGGGGGGAGGTACTAACAAGGTGGGTCCATAGTATTAATCAAACGATTTTAATTCAACTAGATAAAATTTGTGAAGCGATTAATTTTGCTGGTCAACATAAATATTGTAATACGATATGATCATTGCTAAATTAGTTTTAAGAGTTGAGTTTCCTATTGTGATTGATTGTACCCCACTGTATCGGATGAGACCTAACACTTGATATTTGCTCTTTAATTAGTATCGTTGAATATTCAAGATAATTCCATTCAGGGTCAAATTTTGGCGTTTCGACCAATCAGCGTGCGTTATTTTACATTGTAGTTAAATGGGTACGACGCATGCACAGTCGAATAATATCCGAAAACAAAAAATATTCCAAATACCCTACCAGAATATCGAATATTTGTAGTGGGGCGTAAAAGAATTCATACGTAATAAAAAATCTCTTCGAATATTTGTAGTGTGTATTTGTAGACTAACGCACTTCGCAAACCGATGCGATGTAGGAAACCGGTTCAACGCATTAGTTCCCACCCGAGTTCACTTAAAGCAATGTACTTCTAACGAATTTTATATTAACGAATTTTATATTACAAATTTAGTGCGATTATGCTTCCATTTTTTTCGGTACTAACGAATTTTTTTGTTTGATTTTTTTTTTGAAATGATTGTGATGCGATATGGTCAATTTGTTTCACCATTTTCGACATTAAAAATGGCGTTTGAAATGTCGATTTTCGTATGTGATGTTGTGCTTTTAAGTTGTGGCGTTTCTTCACGGAATTATCATCGCAACAACATCGCGGGTTCGGACAATACTCAAAGATTCAGCGAGTACAGGTTTTAGCAAGGAGATTGCACGAGCGAAGCAATCTTTGAGTATTGTCCTAGCCCTTGTGTTGTAACAAATGAATAAAATTCGCGGTTTTTAAGAAGTAGTATGACTTGCATTGGGAAACAACCACCTACAAATAATTACAAATTGCATTTAGTTATTTTTATCTATCGCAGGCGTAAACGAACTTGAAAAGATTATAATTTTCAGACATCTAAGGAGCAACCAAAAATTAGTAAATGAAAACATTTTGAAAATACAAACACAAAATTGTTTGATTGCAATGAGTGTTGATAATAGACACCCCACAATATTGTCAAGTGCTATTGAGATATTGAGAGTACCTAAACTGAATTGTATTTAATAATATTAAATATATTTTAATATACTATAGGTAATAATTAAAATATATTCATAACTACTAATATTATATTATCAGTAACTACATGTTGTATATTTTACTACTACACATTTATACGATATAATATGTACTTGTTATATTTGTTAATATCATTCAAGATATACATAATTACTATTTGTGCATAATAAAAAATTTACAAAATATTTTTCGAAAAAGAAAACCTTTTGTCTAAATAAAGAAAATTTTGCATAGCAGAGCGGAGGGAATCCGACAATTCTGATGAGCCACAAAATTACTTTTACTCTGAATTTACTCAAAAATCGATAAATTTAATAATAAATTTACTTTTACTGCCGGTTGTAGGCGGAAGAAAAACTAAATTGTGAGGTTAAAATTTATTTTGACACTGCTGACTTAAAAGGGGAACTTTTAGTGTACGTATATATACAGATAGAAAATGCCATATTTTGTTGACGTTTTACGAAAACAGGGTGTACACTCAACGAAAAAGATTGGTAAAATCAACCAAAAAGGACATATGAAAATGTACCCAAAGGGTAAACTGGGTTCAAATAACCAAGTTGAAATTGTTAAAAGATTGGTAAGTTCATACATGTTTAATTCAACCAAGTTAATTGTTAAAGTACCAACAAGAATAGTTGCTTAACTAAATTAGTTGGTCTTTTACTATTTATATAGTTCAGTACCAACAATAATGGTTGGTTAACAAATTTAGTGGACCCTTTACTATTTATATAGTGCGGTACCAACAAGAATGGTTGGTTAACTAATTTAGTTGGTTCTTTACTATTTACATAGTACGGTACTAACAATTATGGTTGGATAACTAATTTAGTTGGTTCTTTACTATTTATATAGTTCAGTACCAACAATAATGGTTGGTTAACTAATTTACTTGATTCTTTACTATTTATATAGTTTAGTACCAACAAGAATAGTTGGTTACCTAATTTAGTTGGTCTTTTACTATTTATATGGTTCTTGTACTACTTTATTTGTTGATTATCAACCATTAGGCATATAACCATTTCGTGGTCATTGAACAATATTAATTGTTATTTAACTATATAAGGTAAAATAAACAAAATAGCTTAAATTTTCGGTTTTTTTATTAAATATAGCTAAATCAAATACAAAACATTTATATATAAACAATTAAGTAACAATTTAAATAAGACATTAATAATATTTAGGGCGAATATTTAAAACATTTAAAATGAATGATCAATGTATCAACTGTGAAAGTAGTGGTAACTGATGTACCGGATTCTTTAAATTTAAAACATTCAGGCATTTTAAAAAAATTTATTCAACTGCTAAATCGGACAATAAACAAAGTAAATTTGAACAAGTATTGTCTTCGGGTAAGTCAATGCTATAAAAATATTTTTGAAAAAACGTCCATATAGTTTCACAACTTCGAGAATATTTTAAATTTAGCACGTGAAATATTTTAAAACATGCATCGAGAGCACTTAAACAATTATCAAATCTATACGTAATGTTGTCGTAGAAAACGTAATACGACTCAAGATTTAACAACACCTCACCAACGGCAATTATTAGAGGCTGTAGAGTTTCTTTGCGTTGCTCTAACTGTCTTCTCAAATCAGCCAGTTTTTTTTCGAAATCGTTGATGGTCTTTACGTGTAGCAACATGGAATCTTGCGAATCCTTAATAGTCGATTTGATAATTATCCTTTTTCTGTTATTCTCTTTACTTACATGCTTTATGGTAGGTGGGAGTAAAGCGTGAATGAGAAGCGTCACTATAATGTCACCAACAGCTGCAAAAAAATTATTTTAACATGATTTACAATAATTATTAAATTATACATACCTTCACTTTTGTCAACGGAGTTTAGAAATTTCAACAAAATTAAATTTTGTTTGTCTTTAATTTTCTGATTAAATACTTCAATTAATTTGTCTTTGCCAGTAGACCATTTATTAAATAACGCGTATGATTTTTCACCAAATAATTTGTAAAAATCTATATCAATCTAAAAAAGTTTATCCATACAAAAGTGTTTTATTGCTCCAATAAATTCATTTTGAACTTACCAAATTAAATCCATCAGAATGTCTCAGTAAGGGCCAATCATTTATGCAAAAATTTGTTAAAATTTCATTTCTGCGCTTTTTGAAAGTTTTCTTCCAATTTAATTGTACATCGATCCAAGGAGAGTTATTAATTTTCAACCAGGTCTTCAAATTCTCGGTATCTTTCGTAATAAAAACATTAACTTAATATTATTATTTTCATAAGGTTTTACATCAATACACACTGGTTTATCTATTAGTTCTTTGATATAGTAGATAGATACATGAATAACTTACCTTCATCGGGCACTTCTTCATCCAAATTTTGATCAATTAAAAATGCTGTGCTGCCAGTCTTTCTAGTATCAATCGTTTTGCTAGACTTCTCCAATAAACCTATTTTCTTCAATCGTTTAGTATAGTTATAATATTTATCGTATAAACGACCCGAAGGATTTTTTTTAAAGCCGCTTTTTTGAAAGTAAATAAACTGAAAATAAAATTTTATTATAATGTATTATTGTAACCGACTTATAATTTTAAATTTTATAAGTATTTATAATTTTTTTACGTACTCTATCGTCGTGAAATTTCTTTTCGATTTCTAAAGATATGCTTTCAAAATCTTCTCTTCGAATTTTCTTTTTATTTTCAATATGCCAACTTACAACAGCATCTACTAATACTTTTCTAGCTGCATCATTCAGCTTGTTGGTACTACTAAAAGTCTGAAAAACGTAACTTCCTGTATGGAAGTCTTTAATAACCTTAATTAAGTCCTGCAAAAGAATGTATTAGAATTCTGAAAAATTATAGACACGTGCTAAAAACGTACAAAAGAACTGCTTCCATCAGTTTCTTCAGACGATAAATAGGTGCTACCAACTGATGAAGTCGAAGGCGAAGACAAATTTCCCTTTTCATTTAGCAACCATAAATCAGTATAATTTTTTGAAGGTGCACCAGTAACGGTAACAGCACTGTTCAGAGGTATATTCTGTAAAACAAATATGAATATCATCGCTTACCAGCTTAAGAGCGCGCTGCGGAAAGAGAGAGAGGGAAGCAGT
Source organism: Podabrus alpinus (assembly GCA_932274525.1). Taxonomy (NCBI): domain Eukaryota; kingdom Metazoa; phylum Arthropoda; class Insecta; order Coleoptera; family Cantharidae; genus Podabrus; species Podabrus alpinus. The sequence goes on from OW026457.1 coordinate 17,493,394, forward strand.
AGATATGATGTTGAAAGAAGCCTCTAATCTTTTGTAGAGATTTAAAAAATTTAAAAAAATTATTTGCGCCATATCTAAGGGAACCCTTGAACCCTTTGTGCATGAAGTTGATTTTATATAACTAGTTTAAAACTCCACTAAGGGCACTTTTTGATTTACAAGTTTTGTACAAGTTTTCTATAATTGATGATGAAATCGCTTCAAAATCAGGTTTTGTCCTGATCTGCAGAAGGCAATAACGAAGTTTCATTAAGATCGGTTGTCATAAAAATTCAAAATTGTCCTTTTTCATAAATTAAATTAACCTATTTAATTTTAATTTAAAGCGCTCAAAATTGGTTATTGCCTTCAATAGTCTTTTCTTATTAATATAAAAAAAGAATTACATTGATACGACGTTTAGTTTTTTAAATTTGTACAAAAGATTAGAGGCTTCTTTCAACATCATTCCCTCTCTCTCTTTCCGCAGCGCGCCTGTTTCAAAATAAAGTTTCTGCATTAAGATTATTTAATTGCAATCTTTTTTAAATAGTAATAATTATGTTGTAACTTACATTTTCTGATTGCCACTTGGTTAGAAAATGACGGAATTCAATTTTGATGCCCAGTTTCCTATCTTTAAATAGTTCATCTAGATCTTTCTCGGTTAGATATTTCAGTCTTTCTAAAGTAATTTCTTGAGCTGCAATTGACGCTCAGTTTAAATTTAAGATAACTGCATAATATTAAAAGATTTATTTTCAAGTATTAGGTATATAGAAAACAATCACATTGTTAAAATTATTTGGTAATAATGATTGTTTTAAACAATATTTAATATCTAGCCACTTACGTGGTTGTCAATTATTTAATTATATATTTTCATATTTAATTTGGTACTTACCTACAAAGTCTTCGAATAAGTATTCAAAGCCCCATGATGTTACAAGTTGTAATAACTCACTGTCCGAATTTAATACGTTATCATCCGAATTAACATGAGAAATTTTTGGTGTGGTGGAATATAGGACGTTATACACTTCGCTTAAATTTTCCATTTCATTAAAAATATAATAAAATTATGTTTACAATCACACACCTCTTAACGATCACGTATTGAACAAGTGGTTGAAAATTTCTAAATTTCTACCACGTTTTTACCATGAATGGTTGGTAACGGCAGAAATTGAACAAAGAGGATTTAAATTCTCTTTGTTCAAATTCAAAAGTTCTTGGAAAGGTAAACAGTCCCAACCTCTCCAGGGGTGGGCAAAATACATTTCAAATGTATTTGAAATACATTTTACAAAATACATTTATGAAAATCCAAAATACAATTGACAAAATACAGTATTTCAAATACAGGATGCAGTTTTTGAAATACAAAATCCATTTATTCATGTCATTATAACTGTATTTTGTCAATTGTATTTTGTATTTTCATAAATGTATTTTGTAAAATGTATTTCAAATACATTTGAAATGTATTTTTCCCACCCCTGAACCTCTCGATAATCTTCGTCTAATCTATCAAGTAAGCAGGGCCGGAGTTTTTGCAACAACACCTAAAGACAAACCTTCCTAGCAGAATGAAAGATGAAGGGTGTTTCTTGCATTTCTAAATGTGACTTTTTTCCTTACTCCCAGGAACATTATTGGCTGTATTCTTTTAAACGCTTTTAACCATCTCACCTTAAAGCGATAAAGGGAATACAGCTATTATTACTAGCTTTAATTATGTATGCAAAAAGCGCTATTTCTGAATTTTACTATCGAGTTTTTAACAATAATTAAAAAAGAAAATATCAAGTGTTGGGGTATCTTTAGACGCGGAATAAAATCTCTTTAATTTGATATTTTTGTTATTCTTATCAGTTATAATGGGAAGCAGGAATTTAGTAAAAATCAATTTCACATGTTAGTTCAGTGTTCAGCCGGCCACCCGGTATATCTTAGATTATAAAGCTAGTACCAGAATCAGAATCATAAATTTAATCTGCGGAATACCTGGCCTATCCATCACATCCTTCACATAGACCGTAGCCTAGGTTGGTTTACCCCCCCTCCATTTGTCTATCGAAGGTCATGGTATTGAATTTATTTTTGACAGAGAGAACGCAGTCGCTGTCACGTAGTGCTGGTAATGCAGCTTTATCCACATCTACTGATCCCAAAATATAGTTGGGTCTATTCGATGAAAAGAATAAAAGGTGGAGGAAAAGAAGGCAAATCTCACGTATAAGTAGCAAAGTCGAGAACTCGTCGGCCGGAATTTCCACGTCGGAGGTGGATCAGTCGCTTCGATAGTCGCAATCCGCTCCGATGTCGCCTATGACTTGGCCAGGCTAGTTTTACTTCCTGAGGGGGGTCCCCCCCCCGGTGGAGCCCGAGCCTGCGAGCTCAAGTTTCCGGAAAACCGCCGGAGGTAATATATACTAAGTTGTGAAATTATGAATAAAATATCCCCCGTATAGATCCGCCGAACATCCTTCCCTGCCACTCGCCGCGGCGAGCAGAAAAACAACCCCCTTCCCTGGTCTCTGAAAGAGAACCCTGAAAGTAAAATAAAGCTAGTACCAACTTCAGTTCCAATTTTAAGTTCATGTATTACGTAAGACGGTTTTTCCTACTTTTAGACCCCCCCCAAATAAGAAAAAATAAGAAAAGTTATACCCCCTCCCCCAAATCTTACGTAAGATTAATTATTACTCGGACCAACTATTAAATGCCATGTTTTTATACTGTTTGTTCTGGAAACTTGATCAAAACAATTATATACGTATTTTTTTTAGTAAAAAATTGCAATCATTTTCAAATTGAACGTATGTATAAAAACGTTTACAATGCATATCTTATGAAATTTAGAATAAAAGCTTTTTTTTTTAAATAAAATTAAAAAAATAAAATCTTTAGTAAGAAATTGTCATGACCCCCCCCCCCTTCCCCCGAATAAGAAAAATAAGATGTCAGCTACCCCCCTCCCCCTAAACGTCTTACGTAATATACGAACGGCCCCTAATCAGTGGTGACTTCCTTAACCCGTGGTCAGGGCCGGCATTAGTGCCATTTATATTCACCAAGTAAACACCAACCTAGCTTATTGTTTATTTAGTTAATCCAGCGATTATCAGATGGCGTTATTAAATTGAAAGTCGTAATAAATAGTTTATTACTGCAATTCTTCATTTGTGTCGGTGTTCAAGCTATTTGTTATACCTTCCAATTTAATCCCTAAAATAATAAATGAAAAATTACAGTAATCAAGTAATTTGCGATTTAATAACGCCATCTGTTAATTTCCGGACTAACTAAAAGAACAATGAACTGGGTGTTTTCAAAATTAACTTGTGTTAATTTTGGACAACAATAATTTTTTCATAAATTTAGTTGAAAATTTAGAACTAAAATTTTTCACAAAGTGTGTGTGCGAGACTCGAACCATTATTTTTTACTAAATTGAATATTTGCGCATTCGCTTGTTTTCTACTATTGTATTACAATAAGGTTGCCAGATCTCAAAATTTTTTGGAAGCTGTTTTGCCTGTTTTAAAAACCTTCCATTTTTATTTTCGTAATTAAAAAGCCCGACGAGCCAATTACATTAATAAAATTAGGGTTGGTACCCTACTTGTATAAACAAGTTTTGGTGTTAATACTAAACCAATATAGATTAATTAACTTATAAAATTTTTTCAATTTTTTGAAGTTAAAATAACAATATTAGATTTTTTTAGAACTATTTCTAAATAATTTGGTTGTATGTATATTTTCAATTAAATTTTTGTGTGACACGACTAAATTTATGAAAAAACATTTTATTGTATTTGTATTATTATTATATTATTGTACAAAAAATTGTTTAATAAATTATAGTTATTAGTAAAATGCAACTAAAGTATAGATAATCTACCAAGTTTGTGATAAGTAACAGTTTTGAATGTTATAACAAACTCCGTCAGTTGAAAAATATCAAAATTTTTGGTAAAATTAACTATTGAAATGTTAGTACATCAAGTATTTAATTTAATTTAATTATTCGTTATAACTTATTGTAACTGAATTCCATTGTAACTGAAAAGTATAGTAACAAGTACCAATATAAATGTAATAAGACTAGTATATAACGTTATCTAACAGTATTTGTAGATTATTAACTACATACTTTGTTATATCACAATATAAGTGTTAAAGAACAACGAAAACTAGTATAACCAACCAATAAATTGTTCAATCTCTAATTTCTATAGTAACAATACATAAAGTATACTTAACAATTCTGGGTTGGTTGAATCAACAATTGCAAATAGTTTGAATTAAACCAATTTTTGGTTTGAATATACTAAATTGCTAAAATTGGTAACTAACAATTAAATCTGGTTGATTTAACCTTTGCTTTTTTTTTGAGTGTACCGAATTCGTAAGTATCTGCATAATTCCACGAAATTGAGCAATAGAACGGGTAGAACGTAAATAAACCTGGGAAGGTCGTGATGTAACAATAAGGTTAAACTACCTAATAATTCAAGTTTCTCAGATGAATTTTGATATTCTGCTTTTTCTGTATTATAAAATGTATCATTGGTATCCCAAAAATGAGTTAATATATTATGCAAATAATGCTAGCACGACATCACTATGCAATTTATTGAAGTCATGCCTTCATTAAATCTGCCTAATATTATAGTAAAACCCCGATTATCCTAACTAATCGGGAGAGGGGGGGGGTAAATTTTAAATTCAGGTTTTCGAGTTTTGTTGGAGACGAGCTTAAAACGTGTACATATTATTTTTTAAATTCTGCGAAATCCCCTTCATAACTTAAGAAACTAAAACCTTGAAATGTCCGTATGGATGAAAATGGACTCCAAACCGGGGTAAGTCGTAAATATTATTTTTCAGAAGTGTCCAAGATTTGCCATTTTTCGTTTTGCACTGAAACCCATAAGATTATAAATTTTTTATTTACAACTTATAGGTGCGTAACTGGGGGGTATTGCTCGGATCGCGCAAAATTTTTGTAAACGTGTAAAAATTTAAAATATGCAAATGCCTCTATATTAGGACTGACAGAGCAGACAATCCGTCAGTATGTAATAAACGGTTATTACGTAATCGGCAAAGTTGAAATAAAGCAAAAATAAATATTGGAATATTGGTGCCTCAAATGCCAGAGAATATTTCGAATCGGATAACGTGAAAACTCAGATCTAATAATATAAACTATTATAAATTAATAATAGTACAGAAAGTGCCTATCAGTAAACGGTAATTTGACAGACCGGGGGGTCTGGGGGGTATGGAATACCCCCCAGATACGGACCCCTCCCCGTTACTCATAAATTGTAAATAAAACATTTATAACCTTATTGAGTTTCAGTACAAAATGATGAATGGCAAATCTTGGAAGCTTCTGAAAAATAATATTTATAACTGGGGGTATTCCATACCCCCGGGACCATTTTCATTTTCAGACTTTTAAAGGTTTTTAGTTTCTTAAGTAAAGAAGGCGATTTCTCAGAATGTAAAAATTTTATACTATATTAATATGTTGGTATACGTTTTAAGCTTGTCTCCAACAAGACACAAAAACCTGAACTTCAAATTTACTGTACCCCTTGATCCGAGTTGAGGAGTTTCACTTGTTATAAATTTATCCGTATTTTCTATATTTTGAATTTATACAACTTAGTTATTCACATAATCGGCAAAGTTCCGATAAAGCAGATTTTATATTGGTGCCTCGAATAACACGGAAAATAGTTTTTCAGAGGATCGGTTGACGCGGAAAATCGTACAACCATGAAAACTCGATTAATTAGAATTATAATAATATATTTAACTTTTTCCAATTATTCTATGTGATTTTTTTAGTTTTGTTTAATTTTAACAGTTTTAAGAATTTTCAATTCGATCTTGAATTTTTTTAATAATAAAACAAGAATTTTTCATTTCGAACCCTTTAGGTAAGGCAATTTTTGTTATCGAGCAAAATTGAATCCTGACCATTTTTTCTACAGTTTGGAAGTCCCCCGAAGCCATTTTGATAATTTTTGAAAGAAACAGATTTAATATTGGGGTGTCGAATACCACGGAAGATAAACAGAAAGTGCGCACCGGTAGACCTTAGTTTTAAGGACCGGGAGTTTGGGGGGTATTGAATACCCCCCAGGCGACAGGCGATCAAGAGAAGAACTTTTAAAAGTAATGAAAAGCGAAAATTAAAAAATGCTAAACGAAAACAGCAAATCTTGCAGGTTTCTGAAAAATAACATTTACGATTAGGGGGGAGGGGTGTATTCCTCGAATACCACGGAAGGTTGCTTTCAGAGATGCGAATCAGTTAACGCGTAAAATCAGATTTACTATTATAATATCTATATTATAAATTAATAAAAGTATACAAAGTGCTTAAACCTGTAGACAATAATTTTAGAGACCGGGAGACCGGAAATCTGGAATGCCCACCCTCCCAGGCGCCCCGGACTATGTGGTCCATTTTTATCGGTGGGGACTTTTAAAAGTATGTACGACGTATTTTTTTAAAGAAAGAAGGGATTTTTTCAGAATTTGACAAATTTATTGAAAGTACATATACCAATAGACTTTAAGGTTTTCTCCAACAAGGTTTTCGTGTAAACCTAAATTTCAAATTTACTTCTCCCTCTGTATCACTTTCATGTGAGTTGAGGATTTCAATTTGTTCAAGATTATCCGCCTTTTGAATTTATACAACCCATCAATTGTTCAGATAAAGCAGATTTTAAATTGGTGCCTCGAATAACACGGAAAATTGTTTTTAAGAGGATCGGTTAACGCGGAAGATGAGATAACGAATAAGGCTCGAGTAATCGGTTTTTTTTAATGTATTGATGAAAATTAATTTTCTTTTTTGATTTTTCACTTTTAAGAATTTTCAATCCGATCTTAAATTTTAAACACTAAAATAACAATTTTTTGTTAATATTTATATTTAATTTTAATTTATTAAAAATTAAATTTAACAAATTTGGATTAATATTTAACCCAAATATTTCGGGTTATTCGAAATTTTATATATTTACTTATTTACCAAAGGTACGGCAAGTATTGTTGCCGGGCAAAATTTAATCCTTCCGGTCTTTTTACCGTTTTTTTTCATGTTTTGAAGTGCCCTCAAGCTATTTTAATAATATTTGGAAGAAAGTCGTATGTACACGATACCCTCAATACCAAATGACAAAATTATTTAGCCTATTTTTATTGAAACCGAATCAAATCGACTAAACGAAAAAGGGGGTTACTTGAATTAATAATGGCATAATTCATCAGAACTTCGAAACAAAATTTAATATTTATGTAAAAATATATTACGGACCAAAACTTATCGCTATAAAATTTCCTACATTTTATGCATTTTGTTCCGTAACTTTTTCTGTAAAATTTACAGTTCACAAACTAAAATTTCCAACAACACTGACTGTGGAAATGTTTCGTTTGCAAGATCACATCATGAGCTTTTAAAATTTCCTTCCTTCCTTGCTTTGTTCTTACAGGTAATCGGTAAAATAATCCACTGAAAAATTTCACAGGTAAATTAATATTAATGTCCCCAATGTTGGCTTTTCAATTTCTAAATATTTTGGAAAAACCAAAATTTAATAATGTAATAATTTAATAATACCCACTGAAATTTTCAAAAGAAATTCCTCGACGAAAAAAAAATTTTAAATTTCCTTTTTCAGTTAACCGGAAAACATTATGATTATAAATGCGCTGACTATAAAATACCAATATATAAAAACTTTCAAAATAATTAAATTTAATGCCCTGACTGCTTTAAAAATGACAAATTTCCCGACTTCCCTGATCAAATTTGAAAAAATTTAAATTCTTCGAGTTTTCCAGGTTTTTCATAAGAATGTTAACCCTGTAAAGCATCTAATATGAGATTTCCGTTTACCATCCTTATTGTATATTTAGTTCACGAGAATTTTAAGCAGGAAATTCGGGATTCTGCACTCTATATAAAAGTGTAATATTTTTTATGTACTAGGTGATAAGACATTGTTAATTAAATGTTTGAAATTTAAAGTATGGATTTTTATTTCGTGGAGTTTGATTATTTATCCTAGAATCGTTCCTACGACGGCCTGGACGATAGTAAATTGGGCCAGCGGTCAATGTATTTTAAAATTATTTTGGTGGGTAGCTTAAGAAAACCTGTAAAATATGCCAGCGGTCGGCGTGGGTAGCAAACGCAACTAAGAAAATAATATTAAGTGCTATTCCGTACCATTTAACCCCAAAATTTGAAATTGTGGGGTTTGGATTCGAGACTCGTCCGGCTGTGCGCATCGAGAAACCCAAGCCTGCGCTCCTCCGGAGCTCCGGCCGGTTTTTCATCGCGTACGCCGCAAAAACTAAACATACTTGAAGGCGCCATCCATCAAGAAAACCGGGAAAAAAAACCGGGATCTTAGAGAACCTTGAAATAGCATTAAAAAGTATAGTTGCGGTGCCATTTTTTTAGTATTTTTGCGATAAGAAGGATTGGGGAAACGATTGGAAAAGCGGCAGCTAAGGCAGTCTATTATTCAATGTTCCATGCCAAAATGGTGTATGGACTCTTGATCTGAGGTAATGAAGCGCAGATAAAGAAAGTGTTCCTACTACAGAAGAGGGCTATACGTGCACTAGAAGGAGTACCCTCAAGGACTCACTGTAAGCCAATTTTCCGTAATCTGTGTATTCAAACGATCTCATCTGCCTATGTTTACGCTAGTGTAGTGAGAGTGAAGACAGATCGGAAAATCTCAGACAACATCCCAACACACGAGCATCAGACCAGAAGCAGAAATGAAGTGAGAACTGAGAGAAATAGGCTCAAATGTTGTAATGGAATGAATCTGCAAATAAAACTGTATAACAAATTGCCAGAACGAATCAAAAATCTTCCGATTAGGAAATTTAAAAGTGAAATGAAGAAAACACTAAATGAAAGTGCGCTATATGATGTGGACGACGAATTCTTCCAAATTGAGTTGAGATGAAAACCAGCAATGTAAATTAATTTTGTACTTAGTAACCTAATAAAGATTATTATTATTATTATGCGGCAGTTTCCTTTTACGTTTCACCCCCAAAAAATCGAAAAAAAACAAAAAATAATGACAAAACAGTAACCTTTCGTGCATGTTACGCTTACGAGTGGTGTCTGGCCCAATTTACATGGGACCCTTATAATCTTTTGGCCCAATTTACGGGTAGGCTTAAAAAGAACCTGACCGCCTGGCCCAATTTACAAGCGCCGGACGGCCTTAGCACCCTTATTTATAAACCGATCGTTAATCTTTTAATAGAATTAATTATTTGCTCTGCATGATGAAGAATTATTGTATATAATACGATTTTTTTATAATATCGCATCTTATTGATATTTTGTTTTTGCTAACCTAACAATAAAGATTGCGATCTGTTGTGAGAATATAAAATTTATTATTCTAAAAAGACATTAGAAAATTAATTATTATTGTAATTAAACATTACTCAAAAAATATCATTACAAAGTGTTGATTTGTTAATTACTAACCCAAACAACCTTCAGTGCGGCCTTTAGGCGGCACAACCTCATCGATCACGTAATAGAAAGTCATTGCGGAGTGTACTGCCGTCCTACGCTAAAACGCAGTATCTCCAAAATCGTTGTTTCGAGAAAACGCTCATTTAGGTATTTATGGTAGGGCCAACAAAAAATCTTTTTAATCCGTTAATACATAATAATAGATGGCGTTTACTGCTTTTTAGCGTAGGACTTGTTGATATTACGTGGAGATACTGCAATATCTAAGGCTATTATGGCATATAACCAGTAGTCTTACTGCTTCTTAGTGTTGCAGGATCACAGATATTGTTGTAATAATCCTAAAAAGCGATATAACTAAAATTCGTGAAAAATGGAGATACTGCGTTTTAGCGTTGGACGGCAGTGTAGTGTTAATAATGACCTAAATCCGCAATACCCAATGATTTTTTTAAAAGCTTGTTCTAACCGCGGAAAAAGTCATGGAACATTTTTGTGAACACTTGGCTACTTTTCGAAGTGCTGAAATTACATTTTGACCTAAACTTGTGGGAATAACAAGTAAATTTTGTATATTTTTGTAAAATTTCCAAAGGAAAATTCCCGACTTCCCTAGGTTTTTCCTGACTAAAATTTCCATTTTCAGTTAATTGGAAAATATTATGAAAAGGTGCAATAAATGTACTAAATGTACGATACCAGCATAAAAAAATTTACAAATTTAAAACAATTTAATTCCGCGACTTGGGGCAAAAAATTAAAAATTCCCTTTCTTACACTTTGGTAAACGAGCTTTTTGTTAACCATCCTTTATTCAGGAAATTACGGATTCTGCACTCTATATGCGAACATTCGTTTTTTATATTGGTGATAATAATAAATATTCTTAATTAAATCGTTGAAATTTACACCACGAATTTTTTTTCGTGGATTTTGATTATTTATCCTAGAATGGTTCTTGCGACGGCCTCAACGCCCTTATTTATAAACCGATCGTTAATATTTTAACAGAATTAAATGCACAACGCCACGTTTAAGAAATTTTAATAAGAAAAATTGAGATTTGAATTGAAAATTGAGCTGATCCTGATTAAGTTTTAAAGCGAAAATTTCGGGTTCGAATCGCGGATTTCACAAAATTTTGTATTTATATAAATACGATCAATTTTGCCAAAACGTGAGGATCAAAAGAGAAGAAACCCAAAAATGGACTGTGAACAACTTATCTTTCCCACAGATTTTCTGTTGAAATTGTGTCAAAATTTTATGAATACTAAATTTAACTTCATAAATTCCTACATTTTAATTTAATATTGTAATTTTTGAATATTTGATGCAATGCTATAAAGGTGATGAAATATTATAAAGGGGGGGGGGGGGTTAGAACGTCTATTTTATTGAGTTAAATAATTTTAATTTCATACAAATTTTTCATGAATTGTAATTATCTACGTTTATTAATTAATTTATAACACCTATGAAGAATGAACCAAATAACAAAAACAAACCTATAGGAGACTTACAGTTTAACGTGGGCTTCGAACTGCGGGAAATGCGTAGATTATTCATTTTGGATTTTTTTTTGCATAATGGAGAGATATTAATAATAATTCTTTGCACCATAAAACCTTAATTACAAATATTTTCAGAATAACTGAAGCAGAAATATAAAATATAAGATTAAATCTTCATCCTAAAATGGGTTTTATGGAAAAATTTCATTTAGAAATTGTGTTTTTATGGCATACAAAATGTGTACTGTATAGAATATGTCATAATATTTTATGAATGATATGGAAAACAGTTTTAGATGAATTAGAAACACATTTACTACAATTTTTCTATTTCAGTTTTTTGATATTATTTGTAATTATTATTGTAACGTTTCCGTAGTGCATTGTAATCTAAAGTCTATCTAGGGGGGGGGGGGTTGCAAACACGTACTAACTCCTTAGCTGTAACCGCCTTTCTTTTTTGACTTGAACATTTTGTTAATTCAAGTTACGGAGATCTGCGGTTCCACCCGGAATTTTCAACCTGCGATCACAACAAATCACTACTGTGTGTGTGGTTCAAAAAAGTTATGTTAAAAGTTATAAAATGCTATATAAATTATGAAAAAGATTTACAAAATATTCTTTTCGGAAATTTGAATTTTAAAAATGGTAGAATTATTCCCATTTTCATTTTTTTTGTTTTTTTTGATTTTATTGTTTACCGAAAATAAATTAACTATGTACATTTCAAATTATAGGATTCCCACTGAATTTTCCACCGCAATTTCGCTGTTTTGCCAGAATTTCCCTGATTCAAATTGAAAATTTTCCTTCACTTTTCAAAACTTGCTAAATTTCAAAAATGAATATTGTGAATCGACTAATAGCGAAATTTACAGTAGGTATAGAAAATAAATCAATAGAAATTAAATCAAAAATGCAACTTTTAGCATAATATTTTTTAATATAACTAATCTTTTTACCTTTTTTATTATCAAAGAATTTTTCCTAACTCGCTTAAAAATAAAAATTCCTTGACATTCTGAAACTAAATTTTCACCTACATGTTCTGAATTCCCTGCCTTTTCCAGGTTTTCCAAAAGAATAAAAACTCTGAATTGTCTCAGCAATGTTAAAATTACAAAATTTTTATGAAAGTTATTGACATCAATTTTAGTGATTTAAGACGTAACTATCTCCAAAAGCAGTATTTTCCTTCACATTACATGAATATATTATGTGTTTTCAGCGGCGGATCTACACAATAAAAGCTAATGAAGAAGAAGCTTCAGGCCTCCTGTGCCAACAAGGGCCCAAACATAAGTTTTATGTTATTTTTATCATTCGTCTTGATGCGTATTTTTTACGTTGAATTTGCATACCATATCGTTACCCAAAATACCGAAAGCTTTCATTTAAGACGAATCGAGCGTAATCGCCTTTCTCGAAGCTTCTTCCACTTTGCGTTCCAAGTTTTTGATCCTTAATAAAGAATAATAACAATGTAGATTTTTCAGGTTTGTAAAAACAAATGAAGTCGGCCGTATAGTTTTTGAGTCATTAATAATTTTTAACTTGCAAAATTTCCAATAAAATTGTACATAAAAATATACAGATTTTCCCTAAGCTTCATCTTCAGTAGGTTTGCATAGCTCTAACGAATGGTTAACAGTGGTTAAACAGCAAGATAAGGCCTGGTTTAACATAAACAAAATTTGCAAAAAAGCTGTACAAAACTGAGCTAGACCGATATAAAACCGGATAGTCGATGTGGAAATTACGAATTAAATTGTAGTTAACAGTTTTATAAAACCGGCGGAATGTGCCTATGTAAATCGGTCTGTTTAAGCTGTCTATAAAAATGTACCCTACCCTTCTTAATTATTAAAGTGGGAAGTTCGAATTCTTTTCTGTAAAATTGTTTAGGTTTTATCGGTCAACCTTTTCGGGATTCATGTCGCTTTTTATTGCGTCATTACGACATGAATGGTTATAACAATTTTATTGCCTTAAACATTTTAACCAAAAGGGTGCTTCCCTTTGTTCTCCAGGCAAACATTTTCCACCAACTATCAAATTATTCAAACCACCATGAACAATAATTATGCTTACTGCCTTAACTAAACGTGTTAATTTCCTGTGGAAGCAACATTCAAATTGTACTGTTTCTTTTATTTTGACTTTATCTTAAGTTAGTTTTTGATAGGAACAACTTAAAAAAAAGCTTTGAAGTTACCGCGGTAATCGCGATTATGCTAAAAGGAATTTCCAATTTTCCGATAAATTACTCATGAAAGGAAGTACGGATTAATTTTAAACGAAAATCAATAGACGCTTATTCGAAACACAAAAAATTTTGGCACCACAACAAAACTTGAATTCTTAAGTACCCATCAGGTTAAAAGTGACAGTTTTGGCGCCCGTGACATTCTTTTGTGCAAAATGCAAATTTTAAGAAACTTTTACGGTAACTGTAAAATAATAATTTAAGGCTAATCTTACCTGGTGTAGGTTGATTCTGGTATGCTGTTTTGTTAACCCAGTCGTAAGTTGCTGCAGGTGAGGGTCTGGTTATTTGAAGGTTTGCGGGTGAAATTGTGCCTCCGGGTGCGTCGGGAGACGACATGTCGCTACCTGAGACTGTAGTCTGAGGTGACGCTAATTGCGTTTCGTTTTCCACAATCTGATGATGAGGTTGTTGATTATGAGCGTGATAATGGTGAAGATGGTGCAAACCAGCGTGATGATGGGATATGTCTGGAGGAAACTCCTGATGGAACACACTGTGAGGCCACATTTGGTCTTCCTGCATGCAGTATCCGTTGGCTTGCGGAGACGCCATGGGTATACCTTGATGGTATCCCGAATACCAAGCCGGATTTATTCCCGTTCCGGAATTATGCAATTGTGGCCCCTGGAGAGCGACACCCTGTTGTGACCGATACATTGCTCCGGATGTATTATAATAATTCATATCTTTCATAACCCACAAGATTAACACAAAAATGTATCTATCATCAAACTAAAAGTTATTTAATCCCTTATTCACAAAACTCATAAGTAAATTCCCGAACAAAATTGTCACCGCGATATAAAAATTTGATTGCAACTGCAAAACTTTTTCACGAACTTTTCGGAACTAAGCACAATATCCAACTGTTTAAAAATTCAAGATTGTACTGAGTCAGTAAGTCGGAAAGCCATTCAATAGTCACTTTTAGGTTGCCGCCGTTGAAGGCGTTCCCATAACGACCAATAGCAAAGCTTCATTTCCACAATGGCCGCTGGAATGCGTATGCGAAAACAGAATCAAAAACTAAAATATCTCAAAAATATTTTAAATAATTGAACGGATTTTATTTCCATGTTTAATTGTCTCATCAGCACGACCTTTTTTAATATAAGCGTATATGTAGTTGTTGAATTTTAAAAATAGCAGGTAGATATATGGGAATGAAGCAGGTAATGTCAATGTTTAAAAAAAAATTGTTTTGGTTATTATAAAAATATAATAGAACAAGTAAAAGTGCTTTAAGAATTATATAAATAATATCTATAATCCTCTCTTCTGAGCTTACCTGCTATTATGCAAAATAATGGAGTTTATACAAATACGCTGGACCTACCTATTATAAATTTACGTGGAAATCTACATCCATAACAAAAGAATTTGAAAAACCAAAGAAAAACTAGCATTTGTTTATTTTATTATTAAGTTCATAGTTTTTGGGGTGAATTTCGGGAAATACTGCAATTGGCGTTGCTTGTAAGGTACTTAAGCCTTTCGGAAGTTGGGAAGAAAACGTAGTTTCCTAAATTAAATTTAATTTCTGGCAAAATTTTTTTGTAGAAAATCGCCCACGGCTCATAATTTTATTTTAAAACAACTCCGAAAGAAAATGTTAAAATATTAGCTCTACACAAAGTTCTCTGATCTTCGCCACGACTGCAGCTTTTCGTTACATTGTAATAACAATGTTGACAAAAATCCTTAACAATTCTCAAATTGACAAGTGGAATAACTATCAAAGCATGCATAAAATTTTTAATGGAAGAACAACTAAAATTTAATTTTTCTGAAAAGAAAATGGTAAAAACGTTAAAAAAAGGCAGAACCATGATTATATCTACTAATAATTAGGGGGGGGGGATGGTAAATTGATGTAAATACAAAAAAAATTCAAATGTGCATCGTCTTCAATGGGATATTCTTGGCAATGGAGGAAAGCTTAAGTACGGCCCTGATAGTACGTAGGTAGATTAATCTCTTTCTTTAAATATCAAATCCAAACGTCATCGACAAATTCAAGTAAAAAAATTGTAACAAATATTCTCAGATGTTCTATAATAATATAACAATTTGTAGAAAATCCTAAAATAAAAATGCGCCGTAGGCGATTTTCCGGAAAAAGTTCAGTCATAGATAGCGCCGCTTGTGATATTTCAAATTTTTCATTTAATAATGTTGGTATTGTGGACAAGGGACATTTAATCATTGGGCTAAGTAATCCTGAACTCTTTAAGAAATATTATCACCAATTTACCAAGAAATATTTTCTTAACCTTTTACTTGGAGATTTATTTAATCCTTCTAAATTAAAATAGTCGTTGGCACAGAAATAGCAGCTAATTTTTGCAAACATTTCTGCATGGACAATTTTACGATGCGGCAACTAATTTAGAATCTTGAACTTTAATGGATCCCGAACAGAGCTTATTTTATTATTCATTTCGGTTAAAGGCACATTTTCAGAAAAGTTAAAACGAAGGAAATTTTTATTTTTTCTTATTCTCAAATTGTTCGTTGAATAAAAAGAGGAGAACCTGGAGTACCGTGTCTGAATGTAATTATGCGTTTATCTTTTGGAATTTTAAAGGTTCAAAAATTGTAAATAATTTGTGTACCATTGTGCCCCATCGTTCTACGAAGCAATGCGAGTATTCCACTAATTTTCGTTGGAAAGAGAGTTTTATAACACCGATTTTTTAAAAGGCTACGAAAGTGGTATAAGCAATTATAGAGATGGCATTCAGTCGATCATTCTTACAATGCTGATGAATAAATTGGATTCAGAACAATATTCGCTAATAAAAATCTTATAAATGCATCATAATTTATGGATGAACCATTTCACAATTACGATAGCTAAAATTACTAGGCGGTACAGATGTTATTTACTGATTGAACATATAAACAAGACCCTACAACTTAACGTGGAATCCAAACCACGGCACAAATAATTTAGTGGAATTGAACCAAATACTGTTAGAGATTGATTTTTTTCGAAATCAATTTATTTTGTATTAAATATTGTAAATATCGTAAAATATTCAGGCTGGCCATTTTTCGAGCAAAGCTACGGATTTTTATTAAAATCCGATTTATTAAATTTTAATTAAAAATACTGAAATTTTTGTTTTAATATTTAGAAAAGCTGAAAATTTAAGTTTTTTAATGCATTTGTTTATGAGGAATCCAAATATGCCACTCCATTTTCCATGATGCGTAAGGTGGTGGAGAAAAAATATATAGTCAACTTTCGCTCCTCTTATGGGCATCATAATAAATATTCACATTTTTGAACACAGCATTTCTTTCTCATTACGATGACGTATAAATTATCACAAAATCTAAAACAAAGGGGCTTTATGCTGTATTTTAAGCTGGTACATTGTAAAATATCTGCCGACCTAAAATTTGTTGGATTTGGTGGTTTTTCGCTTTTGGAACCATTAGTGGATTGAATGTTTGGTTTATTTTTGCTTTTAAATTTGCGTGCCTGTGACCACCCGAAATTTATTCGTCCCTCTAATGCGGCCTTAGGCCGCACACCCAAAGAAATTTCGTACTATTTTTCAAAGTCGATATAAATATACAAATTAAAATTGTAATACTGATGTAGGGGGCTTCCGGTTCGACTCCGGGTCTGAACGTAAAATCGTTGACCCACATCGAGGGCCAGCTTAGCAAGCTAACCTAAGTTGTAAAAACCAAATATGCTCACAGAACTAATTTGAACAAATAAACGGATCTCAAATAAGTTAAAGAAGAAGAAGAGTTACTAATAAAAGATTAGTACTAAAAATAGAACAAAAAAATGAATTCGTCTACTAATTGCGCTTATATTTAACCTTCATCAGGACAATCGTCTGGGGGGCGGATTAGGCCAAAGTTCACGGGAAGGGGGAGGTGAATTCGTTGTATAATAAAGTAAAAAAATTTCATTTTTGTTGCAATTTTAGTACTGTAATCAATCAGTTTTGTATCGATTTTAGAGTCTTCGTGGGGAGAGGGGGTTACCACTTCCACCCATTGCGTGCTCCTACCCTTTGCTATCGTCAATAAAAGTTTAATCAATTTGAGAATTCACAAAAATTACCCATAAGCAGTGTATCGAAATTTCGTTGATTAACTGAAGAAACACAAACGTACAAACACAAACACAAACTATAAATCTTATTGGAAATTGTCCCGATGATGGGTGAATATAACCGAAACTGGTAGACGCAATCATTTGTTTTATTTGGCAATGAAATACTCTTACATGCACGTGAGGTGGGTTTGAATTATTTTCACATACATAGAGGATCTACTTGTTTAACGTGGGTTGCGAACCACGAAAAATGGCTTTTTTTTTGGCTTTTTTGTTGGCTATTTATTTCCTAGGAGAGACAAGCAGAATAAAGATCTTAATCTACTCTGATTCAAACAGTGCATTTCGCATTAGCACTAGACGCACTTAAGGGGTCGTCCATAAAGGACGTCCACACCTAGGGGGGAGGATTACAAATTCTGACCAAGTGTGACCAGGGGGAGGGGGGTCGGACAAATGCGACGTCCGCATAGAAGTCCCATTTTTGGGATTTCTTCGTCAATTGGATCAGCAGTTTTCAAATGGTTGAGATTAATAGCTTTTTTCTTCCACAGTTCGGGACTATCCCGACTTCTTGGTCGATTTCCTGTGTCCCAACTTTAACATCAAGGTCGTTTATAAGGAGCAAGAGGGTTTCAGCCCCTTATTGACAAGAATATCCCCTTGATGACAATGCGTTTTTTAACTTTTTTACATTCGTCTTAATTTTTCATTTTAGGTCCCCCCATCGTCTCGCAACGATGTTGTAATATTTTAATGTATATAATCCGCCCTCCATAGGACATAGGCGATAGGCTCCATAGATCCAACATTTTGAGAGGGCTATAAGTTTTTTTTTCGATCTTCGCCCACACGAAGTTTTTTATACAGAACTTTTTTCTTATTTGTCTGATGCATAAATGATCCATAATTCAGTAAAACTGGACCAAATTTTATACAAATCTCAATCAATCTAAAGAATTTAGAAAATGATTCGTTTTTGATGCATCACATGATAAAATTCTATTGGTTAAGATTTGAACTAAATTAAATTCTACGTAAGATTCAAAAGAAAAAATTCTTCTAGTACTTCTAACCCTTTAAATTTTTTAAGCAAGAAAAAAACAATTTTTGGTAAAAATGCTGTAAGTAGGTCAGAATTAGATCTTCTACAACTTCGACTTGAAAAAATCCTGAAGAAAACTATTGCTTGGGGCAAAATTCTAAATAAAACAGAGTTCTTAGAAGGGTACTACCCGAACTGCACCGCGATTTATCAGGTGTAATTTTTTGTACCCAGGAAAATGTAATCCCTTGACCGAACTGATACGCGACGGTCAGGCGTTAATTATTAAGAACCATTTTATTTAAAAGGAGACAAGAATATAATACAGGCAATTGGAATATTAAATGTTATAGAAGCCCAAAAATTATTTTCATATTATTAAATAATTGAGCGAAGTTTAATGTAAATAAATAAAATTGGTATAGGGCTAGGGTAAAATATTTCAATGATTTCAGTTTACATACGATTTTGTGTACAAAACTTAATGAGTTCTTTTATTAATTTGGAATCGTTTTCTAGAAGATTACACTGGAGGTGGTACAATTCGGACAAATTATTAAAGATCAGCCGTTTACCTGAAAATAAATTAGGTGGTGCAGTTCGGCTAGAACAATTTTGAAGTAATCGTTTCGTGGTGCAATTCGGGTGCACCGCTTAGAAGGGCTGTATCTTGCAAACTATGAGGACTAGAAAATTTTACTTTTTTTAAAATTTTTATAATATCTATTTTAGGCATAGGATTCCTAAGTAACGGTTCATTCACGACTTAGTGGTTTTTGAGAGATTTAAAAAAAAAAAATGTTTTGTAATTGGAAGAATTTTTTCTTCCAATTACAAACTCCAAATAGTCAGTCATTTGTATTATTGCAGGAAACTAATTAAAAGTGGGAACTAAATTCGAATTTTAATAGGGCTAAAACATCCCCCCCCCACAGTTACACATATTATTAAGCCGCCCTTAGATTTATAATATCAGTTTTTTAACAGTGGACTTAGAGAAATCAGCAATAAAAGAGTAGAAAAAAAGTACTTGCCCCTTCCCCCACTTTTGCGGAAAAATTGCTTGAATATTTTGGAAAATTCCCTTATTAGATAATAATTGTTGGGAAGCGAGCTTGTGGTTAAAGAAAACTATGGACTAAAAATATTGTAAACAAATTTTTAACAAAATTAATTTGTATCAATATTTGTCCCTAAATATTTTTGTTACGCTAATGGTTTGGTGGAGGGTAAAAACAAAAAAGAGTGCCAAAATGTAACAGATTGTAATTAATGAAATTGGAAGATAAAAAAAATATCAAGTATATCATAAGCATACGAGAGCTCGAGTTTGACTTAACGCACTTTCTGCCTAATAATTCGAAAACGATGAAATACTTCAAAAATATTGAAGAAGCCAAAAATGTTTAGCATAATAAAAATACGAGTATTTCTGTTTTAAACAATTTTGATATCTCTTCTTCTTCACTTCAACGGTTAGGCTGCAGCCTGATCCTGCGCCCATCGCTTTCTTGGTCTCACAACGTCTTTTCTGCCTTTCGGTATGTACAAGGTCTTCAGTGATAATATTTCCATTGGCATTCGATTTAAATGTTCACACCACCTTAGTCTATTTTCATATATGGTTTTATTTATCGCCTCGATTTGAAATTTATTTTTCTCTTATTTGCTCATTTCTTCTTTTATTCAGTTAGTGTATAATAATTCTGATATATTTGGAATTTTTTTTTTCGAATTATTACGGAAAAATTGAGGTGAGTTATACCTACTCGAGCTCTCGTGGTTATTACTATAGTGGTGTAATAAAATCGTATATATTGTGTAAAAATAGAAGGTAAATTTAGTCACCCCGATTTCCCAGTGGCGGATCACCACACAGGCGCGCGCCTGGGGCCTCAGAATCATCGTTGGGGGCCTCAGGGTTGCCAGTTTAAAATTTTCGTTCGTTTAAAAAAAGACGAGTAAGGTTTTTTTAGGGGGACTCTAGATCAGTTTGCGCCTTGGGCATCACAAAATCATGATCCCCCACTGTGATTTCGTATGATATTTTGGCCTTTTATACCATTCCATTGAATCTCATTTTGCCCTATTCTGTTTTTACTATTTATCAACGATATTGGTCGATTTCCTTCAAATTCTTCCTATTTACTGTTTGCGGACGCACGATCACTGATGTCTCTTCAATAAAGCGATTGATTCCGTCAATGATTGACTATTTTAGTATTTAGTAAAAGCTGATCTTGATAACTTAAGGAACTGATATTAATAATTAAACAATCTTAAATTGAATTTCTGTAAGTGTCAAAGGATCTCAATAACGTATCACCGTCATTAATGACATCGATGTAATTTGGATACAGGACTTGATAGTTCCACTCAGGGTCATATTATGGTCGTTTCAACCAATGAGCGTGCGCTATTTACTCGCTCTCGCTCGCGCAATATCCTATAAAAACTGTACGCGACAAATTTTCAAGTATTAAAGGTCAGCCGTTTAGGTACTTGAAAATAAATTAGGTGGTGCAGTTCGGCTAGAACATTTTTGAAGTAATCGTTTCCTCACGCTCGTGCAGTTTCATACGATAAAAATTCATTATATATAAAATCCAAACAAAATTGACATAATTTTTTAAATTAGTTCCTTCACAAGAACTTCTTGACCTCCCCCCACCTCCCATATTTGCTTTATTAAAAGTTTTGAATTTTGAAGACTTTCCACTGTTGATCTTCTAGAGGTGGGGGTGAGGAAGATCCAATAAATATAAAATTTGGATTACATTCCAGATTAAGATCAGAGTTGACCGGAACAGTTAACAAAGAGTAATGTTAGAAAAAGTCAAAACTTTGAACTGCATACAAACTGAGGGTTGTGGGTTTCTTTATGGGTTTCAAGAAATGAAGTATTGAAAGATATTGAGAATGGATATAATGGAAAATTGGGAATGGAAAATTGAAGACTTGAAAAGTTTCACCACGTGTACCTGGGGAGTATTCCATACCCCCCCAGACCCCCCGGTTAGAATTTAATGTTTGTCCAGAGATAACTGACTCAGAGATGTAACCAAAACGAGCAATGCCTTTCTCAAGGCATAATGCGACCGGCTTCTACGCCTTTTCAGGGTTTTGACCCATATTACATTTTCAACGAGAGTTTTTATTCAATTTTTGAGCGTTGGAGGAGACAAAGCTGGGCTCCGCCCAGCACGTGCTTCGCTTCGCGAACCATGCTTGCTTGCTTGCCAAAACGAGCAAAGTTGGTAGGTGAAAGGTGAAGTTCTGAATGTAGAATTGGAGCCAAGTCCGAGGTGTAATGTAGTATATCAAACCGAAATTTACTTCTGCTGAAAAAATCGTCTTCAGTCGAATTCTAACAATGACCTTGATCCAAAAAAATTTGGCCACCACCATGAGCCGCCACTGCATTATCTAATCAATTTCAAAGAATATCTCATATATTCTTCTAATCTAATTTGCGGTTTTCAGTCCTTTTCAAACATCATCCGAAATTTCCTGCTGATTCCAAACCACGATTTTTACGCCATGTATTCTAGAGAAGGGATGCTTTCATACACAATATTGCCTGAGTCCAGAAGGTAAACAAAATATCTTTTTATAGATAATAGTACAACACGGGAATGGAACCAGTAAATCTTGATCTGAAAAATAAATGTAGGTGTGACTGAAGACTATTTTTGACTATGAGCTAATAATGGTAAGAATTGCGCCCACCGCCGAATTTTTTCGATGCACATTTTTTACGAACCAAAAATAAGAATTATTTCTTTTTGATTATTTATTGGAAAATGTATTATTTCTTCAATCATTGTTTCGATATTGTTGCTTTTACAAGAACTTACTATTAATTGCAAAATTTTGCCGGTGGAGGTATTTCAATTTACAGATTTTGCCGTTTTAGTTCTTATCCCCGACTTTTTATCTTTGTGCATATAAACTATTAAATATACCTACAAATATGTCGTCGGTGCTACCCGAACTGCACCACGGCTTATCAAGGGTCATTTCTTGTACCCAGGTAAATGTAATCCCTTGACCGAACTGCACCACGGTCAAATGTCGTTCCGTAATCGCTTTACCGAATTGCACCACGAGCAAACCGAGCAGGTATCACAAGCAAACAGATAATATAAAGAAATAAATACACAAATATCTAAATTCTTTGCAATTTAAATTTCGAGTTTAATATATTAATTCATATTATATTATACAGGGTCGGAGCAGGTATTAATAAAATAATAACCCAAAACAGTGAAAAAATTAAATTTTTTTGCCTTCGAATTTTGGGGTGTGCATTCGATAATGAGGGTAATCCATCGTCAAAACCTACTCTTCCGGGGCGCCCCTCCGCTCCGCTCCGGGTTGCACCCCTCCAGAGCGGTTTTGACTCTGGTTACTAGGCTAAACATACGAGAAGGGCCTCCGATCAAGAAAACCGGGATCAAGGCAACCGGGATGTGAGAGACCCTCGAAATAGCATTAAAAAGTATAGTTGCGGTATGGGGCAGTAAACTATTACGTTTCACCCCCAAAAAATCGCGTAAAAAACAAAAAATAATCGATGTTACATGTAGGAGGCATCAGGTTAAACTCCAGCATTGTGCTTTAACTTTTAACAATAAAACCACATTACCTAAAATATTACAATAGAGGTGGTGCAATTCGGACGACCGACCCTTGGTGAGGTGTTTACCTGAAATTACGGTGGTGCAATTCGGATAGGAGATTTGTGAACTAATCTTTTCGTGGTGCAATTCGGGTGCTCCGATGTCGTCAATGACTTTCTGTAGAAATTTCTTTCGGATTTATTATAGCTATTGCAGTATTTTGAGTGAAAATTCGCTGTTATTTATCAGTAAATCATAATTCGATTTAATTCAAACAAAAAGGCACTAAATTGTGTAGATGAGTAGAACAATTTGCAAAATTTTAGATTTTTCACATCATAGGGTCGACCCAATTTCCAATTTGACTGTATCAGTTTTTAAATTTTCATGTGTCGTGCTATTTTTGGAGACTTTAAAATTTGAATATCATTATTTAAACAAGAAACTTATAGCGGCCGGAGCAGCCTTCGGACCTGACAATGTGTAATTAACATGGTTGTGCGGCCTAAAGGCCGCACTTGAACTTATTTACGTTGGGAAGTAAAAAATTAGCGAATAACTCATGCATTGTGTAAATAAGTCGCCCTAAATGGCACTTTAGTTAATACGTCCTAACTAACAAATTGGTTTTTGCAAGAAAAATTACTTTATGTAGATGTTATAACGCCGTTGTCATTTCATATTGTAGATATTTGATATAATCATATTTACAGAATATGGCTCAGGATGGTTCACTGGATCAGCCATGTTCAGATTCAGATCGTCCTTCGGCCAGCCGTTTATGTCGTTTAAAAAAATATAACAAAACACTGTTTATATCCTATTTTTTACATAAAACTCACTCACTTTTACTGTTTTGTGCCCCATATGTAATTTTGTTATTTAAATTGTAAGCGTATGATTTTTGAAATTAAGCTCGTCCTGGAAATACATCCGTTACAATCTAGGACGTGTAAAATTGGTCTTCTTGGATGCGATATTCCTGGTCTTTACAACACAAAGTCTCTGAACATGAGACACGTGTGCTGATTTTTGTTTTTACATGGTTTGTTCAACAACTGCAACTCTGTATTATACTATTTTAAAATTATGAATCCATCAAGATTTACCGGATGTAAGAGGATTTTTGAATCCATACCTTGTCACAGTTCAGTGGCAAGAATGGTATGAACGATCAAAATTGTCTGAATAAAGATCCATCCTTGGGATAGTACATTGATTTAACTACTACAGAATTATAAAATATTTTTCCTTGTATAACACCCTCTCATATCTTAATTACCACTAATTATACTATATAATATTAATCTTGATTACTATCTAAATTACGTTAATTATTATACTATTGTACATATTCTTGTATTGTTTTTTGTGCAAAAAGGTCGGTCCATGACACCCAACTGGGCACGAATTTAATTTTAACGATTAAATTAACTTTTTTTTCGCTATTTTATTTTTATTCCTTGTAAGAACAGTTTAACGTAAAAAAACAGTTCAATCGTCAAAATTCAGTTCGTAGTCCGCTTCCAAAAAAACTAGGTTTGTAGTTCCAAAAATACAATTTATTGTCATAATCAGTAGTGAACTCAGGTTGGGGTCAGGGTATAAACTTTTCCTGAAAACCTTCATGGAATCTGAATTATAGTTTCCTTTGTAAATCTGATGTTATAGTTAATTTTTAAAAAATTTGCTATTTGTGTCCACTATTTACAAATCATGGGACAAAACGTATCTAAAAATTTTAAATGTTTGTAATTAAATTAAATTTCAAATTATTTGCTTTAAAATAAAATCACGTTCAAAATGTTGGGCAAACAAAATTTTTAGTACATTACAAGTTCTGAAGAACCTGAAAGAATCTCGAAGATCCGTTAGTTACGCCTTCAATTTAATTGCTTTAACTATGGGATTCTGTGATCCTAAATAAAGGTTTAGAAGCCCTATTTGTACTTTAGTTGCGGTGTGGGATTAAACATTTGTAAATATTGACCTTTTATCTTGTACAAAGCGAAACATAAAAGCGTTACTTAATTATTTTTAATTTTTCAGAATAATTGGATTAAAATTAAAGCCATAAAAGTATAACTCAAAGTTCAAGAGAAGTAGATTAACGAATTTTTATTATTTTTAATATTGAAAAAACAAAGGAAGGACTGAATTATGGTTCACACGTAAACACACAAAATTCCATTTTGCAAATTTCCCAACCACAGCTGGAGGGTTTTTGTCCTGTCGAAAAAAAAAACAGAAATATTTCAGTCCTTCCATAAACAGTTATTCAAATTTGCTAAACTATCCTTTGATGCTGTGCCGACAATAAACGTTTTATTGCTGTTCAGTTAAGTAAGTGAATTTTGAAAACTTAATTTTGAAGGAAAGGCACCAAAACCTAATGTAGGTAGTGCAATAAAATATCCAAGCTAAGTGCAGTAGTCACCTGACGACTTCTTTCTATTGCATTTTTAATCTCTTGAAATATAATGAAAAATTTAAACCATCTTCCTTGAGTCCTTCCAGGTGATCAAAACGGCTTAATTACAACGCACGAAACTTTCGTTTTATCCTTTAAACAAGATTAAGCGGATTAAGCGGCAATTAATGTGAAAATTAAAGAAAAAATAAAATTTAATGCAAATAATGCTGAGCACGATCTGCAATGATAAGCGCCGAATATCGCTCGAGACAATATAAATCAGAATGCGTCGCGACGCTAAGCGAACCTTTGGGACGCATTTCAACCCCGCAGATTCGACATGATTCATTGGCTACCAAATGTTATAACATTATAACAGTTTGAATTTGTCACACATAAATACCGTAAATGTACCGGGTGATTTCAACGTTTCCTCCAATTTGACTTGGTTTCGTAAATAATAGAACATTAACAATGATTTAACCATTACTCTTTAAGGACGAGGAATTATTAAATAATTATTACATTCCAAATTTTGGATTTTACTAACTATTAAGAAAATTTTAGTGGTCCGCATCGTTAGAAATCGTACAGTTAAAAACAGTTACATAACAAATACAAAAGAAGAGAAAACTGTTTATTTTAGTTTTTTAATTGTGTTTTAATTAATGTTTTTTAATTCGGCCCACGAACGACTATTTTCTGATCCACCAATATTTATTAATTTTTTGCAGAAATAATCTCAGTCTTTATCTAACTTTACAGTTTTAGTTTTACTTGAGAATTTTTAAAATGTGTTAATTAATTACGGATATTTGTAAAATTTTAAATATTTTACCTAAATTTTAGTCAAAATCATCAGCATTGCAGTTTATACTTATAATATTGATAACTTCTACAAAAGTTAATCGATTTAAATTTTTTCGAATTTTTTAGGCAAATAACTTCTGAAGCTAAAATATATTTTCAATACATTTTCCCTTAAAAACCATAGTTTCTGAGCTACTTGCGTTCAGGTTCTGATTGTTCAATATTGTCAAACATTTATTGGCTATACAAATTGTAAGGGCCTTAATTTCATATTTTGACCACAATTTTAAAAATTTGCATCTTCTAATTGGCGATTTACATTAAGCAAACGTCACCATGCGGGAGAATATCATAATAAATTTGACAACACTCTAAAAATTTTGCAAACTTTCACGATAAAAAAAAAGATTGTATTTTGAGATATAGTAATGTAAATCGCGAATAAAAAACCTCGTATGTATTTTCGTCTAACTTTACAGTTTTAGTTTTACTTGAGAATTTTTAAAATGTATTAATTAATTACAGATATTTGTAAAATTTTAAATATTTTACCTACATTTTAGTGAAAATCGCCAACATTGCAGTTTATGCTTATAGTAATATTGATAACTTCTACAAAAGTTAATAGATTTAAATTTTTTCGAGTTTTTTAGTCAAATAGGGGGAAGTCCGCTAACTGTGCGCGGCGTCTAATTGTGCGCACCACCCCCAGAGGGATATTAGTAGATGGATGCTCAATTTAATACACGTGGCGCCATCTCTGAACCAATAGCTGATGCTCAGTGTGACAGAACTTCAAGATCCCGCACTTACCGACTTCAAAATGGTAGAAAACGGTTTTTACAGTTATCCATGTTATTCTCTGGTCTTCGGATAATATAAGTCGTAAGTATCACAATATGCATGATTTTGAGTTACCTATCCGATAGAACATTATATTAGACCTTCGACTACGATCTCCAGCCTTAGTTGCTTTCGTGAGAAATGGCGGGTCAATAAGAAGAGCTGGGCGGGAATTCGGCATCCCTGAGTCGACCATTAGGAAATAATAATAATACTATAATAATATCTAATACTTTATTTGGTAATTTACTACCACTATTTACATCACAAACAAACAAAGCAAACAAATCCATACAAACTCCCAAAAAATAAAAAAATCAGTTTACAAAAAAAAATCCACCCTAAACAATAAAGAATAAACATTAAATCATTAACCCCTTCTAAGTAAAATGCAAACTAACGTAATTCTTAACATTCCTCTTAAAAATTTCAACTCTTTTCTCCATCTTAAGAGATAATGGCAAGTCATTAAATAATTTTAAACCACTAGTAAGTATATAACAACATATTTTGTGTTCTATTATTCCTAAACAGATTCAAACGAAAATCCTGGGCATTACGCACTGGATACCTATTCACATCTGCCACATAAGTAATATTGTCGCACAAATACGACGGAAGAATCTTATTCTTCAATTTGAAAACAAACATCAAAACATTAACCACAATTCTTTGATAAACACTCTGCCATTGTAATGTGTCTAGAAACATACTTTTGGATACAAAACGACCTACTCTTAAAATTGTTCCCATACCCCTATTCTGTAGCTTTTGTAACCTAACCAACACAAATGGAAGAAAGCAAATGACGAGGGGCTTGAAATGGTTGGACCCAAGCTGGGAAAGCATTCTGTTTTCTCTCCTGACCAGGAACGAGCTTTGGCTGATCATGCCATAAAGATGGCTAAACTTTTTCACGGCATTACTCGTAACCAACTTCGAAAATTGGCCTACTCGTTCGCAGAAGCAAATAACATCCCCAATAATTTCAACAACACAACAAAAATGGCTGGCAAAGATTGGTATTACCGATTTTTAAAAAGAAATCCTCGTTTGTCTTTGAGAAAACCGGAACCGACAAGTATAAACCGAATCTGTGCTTTCAATCAAGAACAAGTGACAACGTTTTTCAACAATTTGAAAAACATTTATGAAAAATTCCACTTCGAGGGTGACAAGATTTTCAATGTGGACGAGACCGGAATTTCCACCGTTCAGAAGCCAATGAAACGTATCAATCGCTCCTAAGGGCATTAAGCAATTCGGGGCAAAAACTTCAGGGGAATGTGGGAAAACCGTTACGGTCATTTGTTGCTTCAATGCAACTGGCACATGTTATATCCTTCCAATGTTCATTTTTCCAAGAGCCAGGATGACGAATACTTTGGAAAAAAATGGGCCCCCAAACGCTCTCTACGCCTGTTCGAAGTCGGGGTGGAGTAATGAGGAATTGTTCGTCAAGTGGCATTTTAAAAGAATTGTGAAACCTTTAAAAGATGACCCAGTATTGATCATACTAGATAATCATTCCAGTCATATTTCGCTGCCAATATATGAATTTTGTAAACAGGATGGAATTGTGCTCCTAACTATTCCTCCTCACACATCGCACAGACTGCAGCCTCTGGACCTAACTTTTTATGGTCCATTCAATCAACAATGTGATCTCTATTTGCTTCATGCTGAAAGGATCACTCCATATGATTTGGCAGAGCTGTTCCAAAAAGCTTATAGTCGGGTTGCATCAATTGAAAAAGCGCAATCAGGATTCCGTGCCGCGGGAATATGGCCTTATCAACCTGATAAGTTTACAGAAGAGGACTTCCTTCCGGCTGTTCATCACACCCCTGCAGTCGAATATGATGATGAAGAGAATCAAGAAGAACATCCAAATTCCTCTTCAACGCCAAAAAATACCACTCTCAATAATGATTCTGAACCAAGCTCTAAGCCAAATCGACCATATGAGCCTGTTCCCTCGACTTCATCTGCAGGATTAATGATGGAAGCTGAAGTTTCATTTGAGGACTTGAGTCCTGTTCCGACACCGAAAACAAGAGTAGCTAAAACTCGTCATCAACGGAAAAAACAGAAATCGGAAATACTGACAGACACTCCAAATAGAGAAAAGTTGGAAATATCGGAGGCTAAGAAGATGGCGGAGACAGAAAAACTTGAAGGAGAAAATAAAAGGTGAGCAGAAGAAGACAAGGCCAAACAGCAAGGACAAAGGAAAGACCATCGTGAAACCTTCCAAGACAATAAAAACGGTTGTTAAAAGGAAGATATATGAGGAAAGTGACTCAGATGAAGAAATTTCGGCCAGTGAGTTGTGCGATGATGATATTCATAATGACGACGAAGAGAACTGCTTGATTTGTGGCGAGGGAAGCAAGAAAGATGAATTGTTGTACCAGTGCTCAATTTGTGAAGGATGTGTCCACGCTCTTTGCAGCGGGGTTGACTCACCAGAAGCATATATTTGTGATTTTTGTGATTGCTGATTCCAGAGATATTACTTTTTTCTGTTAATTTGAAGTTCTCAATATGTTCTATGTTTTATGTTAATATGTTCTCTGTGTTCTATACATTAATGTGTTCTATGTTAATATGTTTTGATGTTCTAATAATGTTTTTGGTATTACATTTTGTTTTTTTATGCATTTTAACATTATTCTTACTCGTTTTCATCTTATTTTCTGCAAACACTTGCTATCATATACATATTGCTGTGACTCAAAATGTACCGATACGATGCAAAAGATTCAAATTCTGACTTAATTAAAATATTCAATAAATTGCTCAATAAATTACTAGATATAAACCTGTTAAATAGATTCAAAAATGAGATGACCATGTCAAAATCTCACAAAAAGACATTTTAAAACAGAAATAATGAAATTTATTGCAATTTGTTATCTTGAAAACATAACCTGTACAATTTGTATACTTTGAATGGAAATTTCTTTGTAAATAACTTATTATGTAGAAACCTGCTTATATAAAAATGTATCTCATAATTTACTCTATGTGAAAATTGTAATTTTATCTCATATATAAAAAGGTAAATAGAGCTCAAAATCCATTGAAACATGATAAGGTAGTTTAGTGATAACACAATGTTCAAATTCACTGCGAAATGTGCCTATATAAACAGCTTCTGTATTGCAAAACTTCTGGAAAGTTGTGGAAAATTCGTCTCTTCAAATAAGAAATCTATCCTGAAAATTACAAAAAATTCGGTCAACATAAAAAATCTGCAATACAATAATTTGACTTACAACTACTCCAAAAATCAACGAATTTGGAAAACTGGGCAATATTAATCAGTTGAAATTTACCAGTCGAAACGAACGGACGTGTGTGAAGTAAAAGTGAAAACTCGATATTGGAACAAAGCAGATGTGTAACGCAGCGAATATTTGTTACAAAAGTTTGATATAACCAGTGGCGGTGCAAGAGTAGTCAGGGTCCGTAAGCAAATATACAAAACGGGCCCCTAAAAAAACAAAGCATAAATTTTGAATTGCGTATATTTAAAAATCTCTTTTTCGGGATTTACTAGTAGCAAACTGTTTAACAAGATCTTGAATGTCCATAGCAGACGCTGAATTTTGCTCAATTGCCAAAACAGAGAGATCACGTAGTCTATTTTCATTTTCGTCTGAAGTTTTTAAAATTACCTAACCTATCGAAATTTCAATTGCTGAATTGCATAAAATCATTAAATAGAAAACAACTAAGAACAACACGACAACGTACCACTAAAGTAATTTGTCGAATGAATCTCCTCTTATTTTATTTAGTTCCTGAAATCGTCAACGCAGTACTGCGTCAACGATAATAAAAATAAAATGTTAAAAAAATCTGTTGTCGGCACAATATCAACATAAAACAAGAAAATGATCTGTCAGCATCACCACTTACAAAGTGTTACCTACATATCGTCGGTGATGTGACAATACCTCCTATCTACAAATACCAAAATTTTTCAGGAGAGACAAAAAACTGTTTTTGTCATTTGCCACACTGGTAACTTCACCCTGTACATATATTATGTATGCAAACAAACATCCTGAGCAAGTTTAATAAAAGCTTTTTTGCCATTCCGGGGGTAAAGTACTCACTTTTTACCCCGGTTTGCGGGCGTAAAGGGGCACTTTTTTACCCTGCGGGAATAAAGTTAAAAAATAGGGGGGGGAACGGGAGTAAAGTTAAAAAATAGGGGGGGAGCGGGAAATAAAGTCACCAGATGACTGGTGACTTTTTAGTAGTGCCCCCCACCAAAAAGTGCAAGAGTGGGAGGACACAAGTTGCATCCGGGCGGTCGGAAAAAAGCACCGCCGCGAAAATATTTCATGCTAATGTATCCCTATATATTACTCGATGACGTAAAGTTGACTTGCTAGTAGTAAACGTAACGCCATCTGGCGGAATGACCTACCCAAATTAGGACGAAAATAAATCGCACTTGATTTGGTTTATAATAGATAACTTACTAAGACCTGGATTTCCACAAATGTGGAAACTTAGTACGTTTAATTTGACGTTTAAAAGTGACCAAAAGTGACTAGGATGAATTTATGCGAGTAAATTGTGACGAAAAGTCACAATTTTTGATTGTTGGAAAACCGTGAGATGGCGCCACATTTAGCAAATTTAGTCAACTTTTCGTGCGAAGTAATGATAAGGATGAATATATGCGAAAATAAATTGAATTTATTTTTTTGGGAATACCGAAATACCGTGCTATTTTGCGATTTATCGACCACGTGTAGGTATTATAAAAAAAATGCGTTAAATTTTTGCTTTAAGTTTCTAAATTGGCGAAGTTCCTACTTTACCTCCCGGAATTGCAAAAAACAGTATATGCACGACGGCAGTAAAGTGACTTTTGGCCCATGGGTAATTGTTTCACTCGGCTGGCGCCTCGTGTAAACAATCCTTTACCCTCGGGCCAAAAAAGTGTCACTTTGCTACCTTGGTGCATAATGTACTATTAAAAAATGCAAATTTAAGGATTTGTTTCAAGGGTCTTTGTTTTGTTGTGGCGATCCTTTAAAAAGTCAAAAAAGAAAAACGACTAACTTAATCCATAGTGGTCTACAAATAAAATAGAAAATGTTCTGCAAAGGTAAATGAACATTTTATTTAAATATTGAACCTCTAAAATGGGATAATTTTCAAATATTAACTCTATTTTTAAACAGGTCTTCTTCATTTTTTGTTATGGTTTTTTTGTGCTATTGTGTTTACTGTGTGTGCAAAATTTGATCGTGAACCGAGGTTGGGTTCCGTTACTAGAAATAAAGTAAAAATACGAAGAACCTGACAAAAATAAATTTTTCGCCGTTTTTCGACTAACTTGCAACTTGACGGCAAAAATAGTTACATATAAAATTAAAGCTAATTAAATTCTCTGTAAAAACTTCTATACGATATATTTTTTTGTTTAAAGAGATCGGGATCGATGTTCAATTATTTGTATCGATATTCTGCATAAATATTTATTATCTGAATATGAGTTAACAAATTCGTCGTTTCTTGGTAAACACTACGTTTATGAAAGATTCTGAAGAAGTCATTTGTGCGTCTTTAGTGGTGTTTACATTGTTAATGTCCGTTGGTTAGGTGTCATTATCACCATCATTTACTGTGAAAAAGAGTGTTGGAGTTTTACGTATATTCTTTCGTGATAATCGAGAGAGTCTTCGTCAATATCAACATTGATTCGTGCATGATTGCCATCGACAGCTTCCACAAATTGCTGAGCAATGAAGTCCAACCTATCTACAACTGTAAACACGTTTGCATTTTTTTGTAATTTGCAAGATATTACCACAGATAACTTACTACAGATAGCTCACGCTTATGGAGAAATGGGTGTCCCTATTCAGTTATATTTGGAAGCGAATGAAAATTAGTTTGGAAGCCAATGGTTAAAAGTAATACAGGCGCTGCATGTATTTGCTTCCAGCCCTCAGGCAAAAATAACCCCAGGCGGCTCAGGTACTACCTACCTAACTCAGGTAGTAAAAACTGTTGGGTTTTTACAAACATTTTGTGTTTCTGTTTATTGATTTGAATTTTGGAATGAACATAATATAAAAAATTATTTTTATTTTCTTCTTCTAACGGATAAAAATGAAAAGGTAGTATCATTTGAAAGACTTTTTTTTTGGCTTTTAAAGATACCCAACACTGGATATTTTGTTCTTTAATTATTGTTTTTTAAATTAATTTTTAATTCACATAAACTTCAGGGCCGTATCAGCGTTACATGAAACACTAGTCAATAAAAATAAGAATTTTCTGTAAATGTCTTGTATGAATATTATAAAAATACCTCAAGTCAAATGGAAAAAGGGAAATCAATTTGGAATATCTAAAAGTTCGAAATGTTTTTAACAACAAAGTAATAATAGTAGAATAATTTTATCACTTTTATAGTTGAGAAATCACAGTACCTTAATTAGACCCCACTATGTCAAGAGGGGGGGGGGGGAGTTTCGAATACAAGTCAAATAACCTACCTTTTTAAACATTGAAAAAAATTGCATTAGCAGCCGACTGCTGTTGCATGATTCCGGTGTACGTCTGTAAAAATAGAGGTATTTTTTCATTGGCAAAATTTTGTTGTTGTTGTTCATGATATCAGAAATACCAACCTCACAATATTACAATACAATAAAACATGTTAACTTTAAAATTGCGTGGAACGTAAATCGAATTATTATTGCCCCCCCCCCTGTGAATTATTTGTTAATGAATTATTTATTTTGAAAAAATTATATACAAACAAGCAAGAGTTTTCGACAGGTTTGAGAAATCCAAACAAAAATATTATAGAATACTCAAGAAGCATTATAAAATGTTTTCATAAAGTTTTTGATGTAGATAAGTCCAGCTTAAGAATTAAATTAAACATGAAAGAACTCTTTGAAAGAAAAAATATGAAAAATGTAATTTGTTCTATAGACGAACATGAAAACTATTTTATAGACTTATTATTAAATGTTAAATTATTTAAGCATTGTAAGTGGGCAATAAGCACAGCCAATAGTAAATGAAATTGCTCAAATAATCAAAAATAAAAAATTTTAAAAAATGTATAAATATCTTTCCTTCATTTTTTGTTTTTTTTTGGTTTTTAATAATGACCTTGTATAATAAACTTATAATGTACAATAAAATTTATTTTGATACAGATAAAATGTTAAAAAATTTATTTATTTTTGGAAACCTTAAATCTACAAATAAATGTTTAATAATTAATACCGTAATAACTGTACATGCAAAACTAACCCTTCACAGGTACAAGTATTAATCTTGATAAGTACCTTTTACCGTGCTTTTACCTGTCCTGTTACTGTGGGTTACCTTTTTTATTTAAAGATAACTAAAAATCCCTGCTGCATAGGCAACCTGCACAATTTGAGGAAATTGTATAGCGTGAGCTATCTGTAGTAAGTTATCTGTGATATTACTTTGAAGTAGAAGCTTGGAGCTTAACTTGGCTCAACTTTAGTCGATCATTACTTGAAGAGCTTTATTCCAAAACTTCCTAAATCCAAAAAATAAAAAATAGAGATTTAGTTTGTTGTTATATTATAATATTAGAAGATTCCTATGTTCCCATAAATTCAAATTTTAAAAATATGGTGTCATTCCATCTAAAATTAAATGTTTGAGATATATTTCAAAACTCACCTAAGTCCACTCTCGTCCACTAATATTAATATTGCAAACCCAACTAAGTCCTGCTGCGACTGCGTATTAAATAGTAATTATTACTTGACGAATAATTACGTTTCTGTATTTATTTTGAAAATTTGCGATAACTATAATTTAGATGTGACGAATTTTCAGAAATATTTGGAGAAAAACAATAGACGAGATAAAGTTAAACACTATTATTTATTCAGTTTCTTTTCCAAATATTATTCAAGTCCGTGGACTTAGATTAGGTTTGCAATATTTCTTGTAAAACAATATTTTTTTATGCATTAATAAACTAGTTAAATTTAAAATTACATTTATACACTTTATTACAAAGCAGAGAACTTAAGATAACCTTAAAATATTCTTTTCGTGAAAGCTTTCAGTAAGTTGCTATAGAAAATCGATTATATCTCGAAATCAGTATTTCGGACTTTAGTAGTTTTGTAATAAAGCTCTTCACTTGGTGAAATAGGAATCTAACAAAAAATATGTATAGGACGTTTTTGTAAGAATTTAATTAGCTTTAATTTTGTATATATAACTACATATTCTTCTCTCGGGGGAGCCTGACCCCTAGAGAACGCGTCCCCAGGTGGCGGATAGGGGAATGCCCTCACCGGCTCTACCGGCGGGTAAGTGGGAAAAAAATACCACTCGCGGACCAACAGGTGGGAAAGATGGGGGTCCTAAGCTGTGGTGAAAGCAGCCCATCTAGAAGAAGGACAACTTCGATACAAAACCCTGACCCTCTCAAAAGAGGACATGGAAGAGGGCAGCAGCTCTTTCAATATCGTTCAGAGGTCACTGAAAAATAATTTCCTTAAGAGTTCATGGACGGATAAGTAGAGGCCGTGTTGTAACAATGGTAACGGCTCTACCACTGCGGTACGGAAAGCAACGGGAAACTACCGTACTATTTACATCCCTAGTATTCAATTCAGCATGGCAAGTAAAATTAAAAATGGCCCCGAGTACCGGCGTCACTTAAATGGGACAGGGGTGCGAAGAATATCCGGGCTTGACATGACGAACGAAGATACTGAAGATGATGGATTGTTAAGGAGTGCAGATATACCTCAATATCCC
Source organism: Podabrus alpinus (assembly GCA_932274525.1). Taxonomy (NCBI): domain Eukaryota; kingdom Metazoa; phylum Arthropoda; class Insecta; order Coleoptera; family Cantharidae; genus Podabrus; species Podabrus alpinus. Next base: position 17,529,343 of record OW026457.1, read on the forward strand.
CTCCGGATGAAAATCGGAACTTGGAATGTAAGAACACTCTATGAGGCGGGGAGAATAGACAACATGGCAAATGAGATGAAAAGGCTCAAGATACAGATTATGTGTGTCTCTGAGACGCGATGGCCCGGAAGCGGAAAGATCCAACTAGAAAACGGCACATTTTACTATTCCGGAAGTACAGACAAGAACCACCGTCATGGCGTCGGTATACTGATAGTAGCGGAAATGAATAAATACGTCACAAACTTCATACCATTAACGGAAAGGGCTATGCTAATACAGATACGAGGCAAGCCAATAAACATGAATATTATACAAGTATATGCACCAACTGCAGATAAGGGAGATCAACACTCAAAAAAATCCATTCTTACCAGCTAGAATAACGAACTTTAAATCAAGAACAAACGTTCTGGAAATTGACCCAATCATGCCGGGTACTTTGAATCGAGAATAATTTAAGAATGGCAAGCTTATTGTTAATTAGGGTTGTAGAAACCCTAATACTTAAGCAGGCATCCTCTATTTAAACATGCCCATTCTTAATTTATGCTAATCACACCCGAGGTTTATTTCAAAGCGAACACATTCTGGTTCCAAGATTTAAGAAGTTATTAATTTAGAATGACCAGTCTTAAAACAAATAAAAAAAATAATAAAAATTATTATTATTTCAATTATTTTACTTGACAATTTATCTATTATCACTTCTGTACAATTTCATTATTTTAAATTTTACTACTTATTTATGGTAATTTTGGTGGTATTCATCATATTGCGTCCTGTTGTTTTTTGCATATCTGTAAATTCCTGATTAAATTCTAAATATTAAATTTATTTATACACGTACTACTTACTTTTTCTACCAGCTCGATTCGATGTGTTGTTTTTGCATATCTGTAAAATCCTGATTAAGTTGAAATATTAATTATATATACTTAGATTTTTTTTACGGCTCCACCGGGATTTGAACCTAGGACCCACAGGTATTGAGTCTAACGCTGTAACATCTGTGCTATCTGGACGTGCTTGACTATTGTCATTTTAAATAGTCATACAAATCCTATTTTCTAATTCGAATTTTAAATTATAAAAGACTAGCTAGCACAGGCGGGCTACAATAATATTAAAATGACAAAATTAAATAACGTATTTTACATTTTTTATTTTACATTTTTATTTTACAATTTTACATTTTCGGTATTCACGTTAACGTCTTTGATGAAGAATTGGAAAAACTGCATAACCTTTTTTATGCTCAATAGCAACACATTTGCATTCTATTTGGGACAGAATAAAATTTTCATGTTTAATACCTTCGTGGCATACATAATAAATATTTAATTTACTTGATTGCAATGGAGTATCGTACAAATCATACATGTATCTATAAGATACATTTTGCGAGTGACTCGCAAAATTTTCAAATTACACGTGGAGAGCCTACAAAGTTTAGTGTTTAAAAATAGCAACATTTATCAAAAATTAAAAAAAATTTCACAATCAAGCATTATAAACAAGCGCGCAAATAATAGCAGTTAAAAATTTTTCAAATTTAATTAAAAATTTTGATATTAATTCAAGCGATGTGGCTCAGCAAAATTTTTAAAATATTCGTGCAAGAGCCTACAAAGTTTAGTGTTTAAAAATAGCAACATCTATCAAAAACTAAAGATTTCTTTAAATTTAAGCAGTTAAAAAATTTTCAAATTTAATTAAAAAATTTTGCCATCAATTCAATTCAATGTAATAAATTATAATGCTTGTATTTTGTTTTGTTTTTATTAATTAATAACAGTTATTTATTTGTCTTAATTTAAATAAAAATTACACGTGGTTATAAATTATTTTAAATAAATACTGGTTAATGTAATAAATTATAATGTTTGTAAAAAAGTATATATGACACGTGTTTCTCCCTTTTCTGCAACATGCATTTATTTTAAATAATTCATAATATAAAATTGATCTGAGAAACATTTCAGAAAATGTTTTATTTATTTTAATTTAACACTGATTTATAATGTACATAATGAACATAATGTAAATTATTGTTATTTAGGAAGAAAATTTAGCAAAAAAGGGAGTTGGCCCAGTGTACAACGAATAAAGCTTACGGCATTTGTCCAAACCTTAAAGTCGAGAATTGGTTACCATGCCATGCGATTTTCGCAGCTAAAATATAAATTTGCAATAATGTATATTATATAATTATGAATTATAATAACGTCAACTATTATAAAATTTTTGTGCCTAAAAATGAGCAGAGTAACGAATACCCTTAAAAAACAAAATAAAATAAAACGTGTGTAAAATATTTTTTATAAATATGCCTTTTCATGTAGAGGACAATTTTTTTATTACGATAGCGAAGATAAAAATGCTTAAAATTGCATTATAATTTATGTTTTTGAACGAAAAAGTAACAAAAGTGATATCATTAACGTGTTAGCTTGTATTCTTTGATTTAAGAACGTCATTCTTGTTTCCAAAATTAAGCTTAAATTAATAAAGTACTGCAAGAATAAGAATAGCGTTCTTGATTTAATACCAAAATGTATAAAATAAGAAGTAAGTTCTTAGAATCAAGAATTTTTCAAGATTCTTAATTTAATGCACGGATTCTTGATTTACTTCTTGAGCAAATTTTTTTGAGTGAAGAGATCGAGGAATTTTATTCAAACCTGAAGACCTTGATTGGAACAACTAAAAATCAGGACTGCAATATAATCATGGGCGACTTCAATGCAAAGGTTGGCAGGGGAAGATTTCAGGACGTCGTAGGTGAACATAGACTTGGACAAAGAAACGATCGCGGTGATCGCCTACTACAGATGGGCACAGAAGAAAATCTTGTAATTATGAATACGTGGTTCAAACTTCCACATCGCAGACTTTATACGTGGAAGTCACCACAAGATGCAAAGAATAGCATTGTGAGTAAACAGATTGAGTACATTATGGTGAATAAAAGATTTAGAAACAGTTTTCTTCAAGTAAAGACATATCCTGGGGCGGACATTTCAAGTGATCATAACCCGATAGTTGCCAAATTAAAACTAAAACTCGAGAGAATACCACAAAGAAAACAACATAAAAGAGCGAACATGGAGCTCTTGAAAGAGGTAGATACCAAACTTGCAGTACAGGAAGAATTAAACAACAAATTTCACGATTTGAAAAAGAATGCAAAGGTACATACTACGAAAGATACGAGTAACGTTGAAGAGGTGGAATCAAAGTGGACGGAAATGAAAAGTATTTTGACTACAACCACGAATAACCGTCTAAATTCAAGAAAAATCACTAAAAAAACAGCACTGGATGACGGATAATATATTGGACTTGATGGAAAAGCGAAGACTTGCCAAGAACAGACACGTAGAAGAATACAGAAGAATAAATAAGATCATTAAAAGAAATATACGGGAAGCAAAGGAGCAATGGATGAAAAATCAGTGTATCGAAATGGAGAACCTACAAGCAAAACATAACACGGTTAATCTTCACAAAAAAATAAAAGAAGTAACAGGGTTAAACAGGAAACCAAGTCAGCCAATGATAACAAACGAACTACACGAAATTGTACTACAATCACAAGAAAGACAGGCCATATGGGAGAAATACGTTGAAGAGTTATTTTATGACGACCGACCAGATTTGGAAAGAGATGGACACATCGACAACGATCTCCCTATATTAAAAAGTGAAGTTAAATATGCAATAAATAGAACAAAATCTGGAAAAGCTCCGGGACCTGATGAGATACATGCCGACTTGCTTAAGCTCATTGAAGAGGATAATCTCGAAGAACTAGTAGAACTGTACAACAAAATCTACGAAACCGCAACACTTCCTATGGAATGGTTGAAATCTATATTCATCTCCATCCCCAAAAAAACCAAATTCAAAGAAGTGCAAAGACTATAGATTGATTAGTTTGATGAGTGATATGCTTAAAATATTCCTAAAGATTATCCACAACCGCATTTTTAGAAGATGTGAGGAAATCGTCGATGACACACAGTTTGGCTTCCGCAATGGACTGGGCACCAGAGAGGCCTTGTTTTCTATACAGGTTTTGGCACAGAACTGTTTAGACCAGCGAAAAGATATATTTCTGTGTTTCATCGATTTCGAGAAGGCCTTTGACACTGTGAACCACGTTAAACTCATTCAACTTCTTCAACAAATAGGTTATACTAAGTTTTATATCTTTGTTTTAGGTAATTTTGATGATGATGCCACTGAAGCAAGAAATCGAGGTTGAGGCGATATCAGAACCTCCTATTTTGAATCAAAACTATTTTCAATTATTTTTAAGGAAATTGATCAGAAAAGATAGATAATAATAATTAAAACTTGAAATTTCACTCAAAAAGCAAGCAAAGAAGACTACAAATCTACGATTTATGCTTGTAGTGGTCCGACATATTTAAGAAACAAAGTAAGTTTACAAGAAATGTACCTATTATTAATTTATTGTAAAATGTAACTTACTTCTTGTTTACTTTGTATATTAAATTTTTTGTTATTTTGTTTATAGAAATCTTCTTGACCCACCATTTTAATCAAGAGCATGAACTATCAAGAGTGATGATGTGTCGAGAACCTCATCTGTCAAATTTTGTATGACGTCTTTGTATATAAATTTTTGTATGACGAACTTGTCTTTGTGCATATTTTCTTCACAATCAACATGAAAACCGTGAAATTTTCGACAAAATTTTAACCTTTGTACCTCTTGGGTACTTGACGTAGCACTACACTTTCTCCCCGTTTAACGCCTGGTCGAAATGGTTTAAACCAGCCAAATGCTGATCTAGGTTCTCCTGATTCCTTGCAGCTTCTCGTGCTGCTAACAGGATTCGCTTCTAGATTGGTTGTCACTGGCTAGTGATTCGATAAAATCCTTATCGTCACTGGTTGTCTTCTTTGACAAGTTTTCTGATTCCACTAAGAACTCTCGGCCGAGTTCAGTAGTCCACCTGCTCTGTGTTGTAATCAACTTATGTACTTGTTCTTCAAAGACACGAATTTATTTTATCCCGCAATGAAAACACGTCTGTGTTCTTCGCGGCCTCGTATATGACTCCCTGCTTCACAGTTGTTGATCATAGAAACCAAATTAAATTGTTTTGTTTTCTTCTTTCTGGATCTCTCCTAATTTCTGGATGTTATCCTGCTTGTTTTCGCCTACGTATTTTCTTCGTTGCTAGGTGCGCTGCTCGTCTTTAATGTCGCTACTAAATTTAATCTAACATTCACACAACTTAAATTCTAACAACGATAAAAACACAACCTGCACATCCCCAGTCGGCATTTCCTTTTATACTAGATTGCATATCGAGCTCCTACTGTGAATGACGCGAAACACAACAATTGTTATAAACAATTGACATTTTTTATTAATTATTACATTACATTTAGTAATATTTTTCATTGATCAAATATCCCTATATATCTCAAAAACGGTTTGATGTATAAAAAAATGTTTTAAACAAAATTTATAGAAAGTTTTATTCTCTACAATATTTATAATAAATGTAAATAGCATTAATGCCATAGGAAACGAGATATTTGCAAAGAACCGATTTCTTTGACCTCTGACCTTGATTATCTTAAGACGCGGACACGAGATTTTAGGTGACTTTTGAGACAACTTTTAGAGTGCTAAAATAAAGGTCTATACGAGTTTTCAGCTTTCATTCCGAGGTGAAACCCCTAATATGACTGTTGGACTAAAACCCAAGATCTCACGTGCAAACCAACATTCGACCATGGAATCCTTAAAAGTTCCAAAAACCGGTCGGTAAGCCTATAACGAAGCGGGAGGCCGATAGGTTCTTTCTTTTAGTTCTTTATACCATTAGAAAGAAGGGAAAAAATGGAATTGTATACTACAATAACCCAAAAACGAATTTTTGACTTAGGTTGTTTATACCAATCATCAAAATTTTGCTAGTAGCTACTAAGTTAACTATGCATACGGCTAAAGTTTTAAAATTAAAAAAAAAAAATATGTCGAAAACAAAGGAACTTTCAACTGAAACTGAGATATTCAGGAATATTCGCAAGAATATCATTCTTCGTGTGGTTTTAAAATTAATGTCTTTTTAGAGATCTCAAATCGACAAAAAATAGGTAAAATTGACTCGACCCCGACCAAACTTAACGAAACATGGTACACACCATCGTAGTAAGAAATAAAAAACACAAATTTAAGGATTTGTCCAAAAAGGCATTCGTTTCCTTGTTTTGGTCTTTTAAAAAGTCAAAAAGTTGGTGTGTAGACTTGTAGGAAAGCGACTGTAACTTCATCCACAGTGGTCTAAATTTAAAAATAAAAAATGTTCTGTAAAGGTAAATGAACATTCTATTCAAATATTCAACCATATTTTATATTTTCAACCCCTAACTGGATTAATTAGTTAATTTTAACTATTTCAACCCCTATTTCTAAAGGGGTCTTTTCTTTGGTTAATTTTTTCACAGTTTTTTTTTACAAATATGCTGAGCATGCGTAGCAAATTTTATCATGGGATGAGCACGGGTTCGGTTATTAAAAATTAATTAAGTATAGACAGAAACGGACAAAAATCAGTTTTTCTCCGATTTCTAAAGTTTCTTTGAACTTTATGACAAAATAGTTTAATATAAAATTAAAGCTAATTAAATTCTCTACAAAAAAATATTTACACATATTTTTCGTCAGATTCGTATTCACATAGCAATAACAGCTCAAAATATAGCTAAGTAAGTTGCGCGACCACCGTTATATTTATTTAAAAAGGTCGAAATCGATTTTCAATTCATTGTAACTCATTAAAACGAAACGGCATCTAATAAATACAGTTTTATCATTTGGGATTATAAGGATTTAATAGATTTTCATCATAAATATTTATTATCTGAATATAAGTTGACCACACCATCCCTAATTTTGATAAAAAGTTTAGCATAATATTATGACTAGAGACTGGAAAACATGCAAAATGCATATCTTTGATTGGCGGTATATTTTTCGACCACTTCGTATTTATCCGTTTCCCACCCTAAAGAATCATTTTTTATAGTGCATATAATGCATATTTGGTGTTTTTTTTAAATGCATGTGCTAGACCATAATAGTGCATATTTGAGCAAATTTGAGATTTGAAATATGGAAATATGGAGTTAAAAGGCGTTTTTAATTTAAAAAAAAATTTTTTGTCTCTTAGATATAAACCATGATTAGTTCTTTTTAAGATCGATGAAAAAATTTAAAGAAAAAAATGAGAGCGGTCATCGGACCGTCCACAGAAGCTATGCTTCTTACGCACAGAGCAAACCATAATAGATCCTTGAAGGCCCTCCCCTTTTCGTGGGTCGGCAAAAAAAGTCAAAAAATTTTCAAAATTTTTAGTTTTCAAAAATTTTGAAGCTAGTTTTAGTTTTTTGACAAAACTAACAAAATTAAAAAATCCCCCCCCCCATTCTCCTTTTTCGTGTGTCGGCAAAAAACGTCGAAAAAATTTTCCCGTATTCTTATAAGCAAGTTGGAGGCCGAGGGCCGACCCGTATTCTTAAATGCCAGTGGGAGGCCGAAGGCCGACCCGACCCGTGTTCTCTAAAGCAAGTGGGAGGCCGAAATGAAATTGAGGGGCCGTCATTCTTAAAACATTTCTGTATGTTTCTGGATCCTCTTCTTTCAGCTCTTGGAGAAGTCTTGACGATGCCCCTAATTCTTCCCTTCTTTGTATCCATGGCCTGACCCACCATCGTCTCTGTTTGCGGTGGAGCTGGTTAAGCATTTCTAAACTAAGCTCCCTGACACCCTCCCTCAACAACTGCTGAATTAGCTTTTTACGTGAAACGACAGACGACATGCTTGCTGAATAGTGAATGACTAACTGGAGAGTGGCGAGTAGCAGCAACAGTAGTGTGACCAGATTGCCCGCCGCTGCTTGCTGGCACTACTACCAGCCGCTGGTAAGCAGCAGCTGGTAACCAGCATAATGTGACCCGCGCTTTAAACAGTAAGAATCATGGTAAAGACGAAAGAATATTCCGAAGATCTGAAAAATGCGATTTTGAAATCATTGAAAATTGGAGACTCATTAAGGACAGCATTTAAGAATACGGGTCTGCCTTCAGCCTCCAACTTGCTTATAAGAATACGGGTCTGCCTTCAGCCTCCAACTTGCTTATAAGAATACGGGTCGGCCTTCGGCCTCCAACTTGCTTATAAAACTACGGGTAGGCCTTCGGCCTCCAACGTGCTAATAAGAATACGGGTCGGCCTTCGGCCTCCAACGTGCTTATAAGAATAAGGGTCGGCCTTCGGCCTCCCACTGGCATTTAAGAATACGGGTCGGCCTTCGGCCTCCAACTTGCTTATAAGAATACGGGAAAATTTTTTCGACGTTTTTTGCCGACCCACGAAAAGGGAGAAAGGGGGAGCCGGGAATTTTTTAATTTTGTTAGTTTTGTTTTGTTATATTTTGACGTTATAAATTGAGATTTTATAATTGATTGTATAATTTTTGACTTTGAGATTGCATAATTGAGATTTTGACGTTTAAAATAATTACCTCCTTGATTTAAAATACTTTTCTTTTCATTGGTCGAAATTTGTGTGACGAAATTGCGTTACACATTTGCGTTACACATTTGCGTTACACATTTGCGTTACACATTTGCGTTAACAATTTGGTGTGACGTACGATTTTTTTCAGTTAACTGCCCGTGCGATACCCGTGCGATAAGCTTCATAGCATAGCTTCAAAAACCACATTTACCTACTTTTTTTTATCAACAATAAAAAAATTTACATGATTTATTAAAAATGCATTAGAAACTTAATATAAAGCATATAGGATTCAAAATTTAATGTTTTGCTATACTACACATACTAATCTAAGGAAAAAATAAGAAGAAAATTTATATAAAAAATGTCCACACAAATTAAGAAGCATCAAAGTAGGGCTTCCTTTGCTTCAATACATTCACGATAGCGTGCTATAATAATATGCTCCATGCACAACCAACATTTACAAAATTTACAGAAATATCTGGTTTTTCTTCGTTTACTATATTTGCAATATCCTCGTTTAGTGCTGTGAGCTGGTGTAAATTTTTCACATAAAATTCAATTTTTGGATTTCAACAGATAGTTACTCGAATACACAGGTGGGGTCTATCAGGACATTTTATTTTTTTTGCGAAAAAATGATAATTTTTACATTTTGTACAATTTGATTATATTATGTCGTTGAACATTTTTGAAAGGTATACAGAAGTTCGAAAACGTAAACTTCTTTTTTTCAAAGTTACAGCGATGTTTGTGTATTGTGTGGACTCACAGGCCTCACCGTGCTGGAGGGTTAAGGGCTCGCCACATAGCCTGTGCTGTGCTATGCTATGCTCTGTGTTATGTCAACACAAACGTTGAACAATGGCATGGTCATGCGCAAAATGGACCATGCCATTGTTCAACGTTTGTGTTGACATAACACAGAGCATAGCATAGCACAGCACAGGCTATGTGGCGAGCCCTTTAACTGATAGGAGACAAAATTTAACCTTGGGTAATATAGAAAAATACATGGTAGTAAATTATTACAATAATTGAATAATTGTATATTTTTGTAAACAATAATGTATTAGTTTCTAACGTATTTTGTAGCCATAGTTTTTAAGAATAGTACCTATATTATTTTCTCGTGTCGTTAAAAATTTTATTTCTTGTTTAGTTCTTCCTTTACCTGCATAATGATAAGTGCATATTTTGTATTATTTTCATATTATTCCTGCATATTCTTGTATATTTTGGGTGCATATTGCATTCATATTTAACATGTTTTTTAGTGCATATATTCCAGTCTCTAATTATGACAATTCAGTTAACCCGTAACTGGTACAGTCCTACTTTTGGTACATAACCGGTACGCCGCGGTGTGAGAGACAACTAGCCCTTAAAATTAGCTTGTGTTATTATATTTGTCATCTGAAGGTTGAAGGACATTAGTATGTGTTTTTAAAGTTAGAATACGCGAAAAAAACAATCAAACGAAATTTAATTTAAGGGATAATTAGAATTTCTTTCAAATATCGGCGAAATAATAGGCTTTTATATTTGTAAATAAATTTATAAAAATATTGAAATGATTTAAACAAAATGATTTAATATTTAATGTTTATAGGTACATTAAACTATAATAAAAACTTAAAATAATACAAAATTTTTAACACATACATAAAAACTAACTACCCCTAAATTTCATAATGTTATTTTACACTCGCTACAAATTTTATGCGTACACTGTAGGCTCACCGGGTTTTTACACTTACAACATAGATACTGAGTTTTACGTTTTAATTTTTTTGGACAAAGGTAACATATTTTTCGTATTTGAAGTCGTTATGACTAGTGAACTTCTATTTGGTAGCACTTAACTTTTTAAAAAACACTCACAAATTTTTATTTATTTATTTACTTTGAATATTTAATTTTCACAATACAACTTAAAACTAGCAGAGTTTCCGCCTAACTGTAACCGGCAACCGTCCTTTGGAACACTTTTCCTAGGAACGGTTGGAGTTATTAAAAAAAAAAACAAATTTGCTGGTCGACTACAAAATTCCACCTAGGCACTTATCGACCTACTGAGAATATTTATAGATTATGCTGCCACCACCGTTCGACCGATTAGGCCCACCGTAGAATTCTGTTCTCAAAAAAAAAAAAAAACTGCCCTATCAATTCGGTAAGCGACTTCCTGGTAATGAGTCCCAGACACTCCCCGTTCTGACGTTACGTCCCCCGGCTAAATGTTGAAGTTGAAACTTCGGTGCGGGCAAAACGACACTAAGCTCGGCACTGAAAATAAAACGTCCTTTTCCTCAACAGGAAAAACGAAAACACTGAATTTTCAAAACAATATTTATTAATAATGGATAAAGTTAAAACAAATACATACACACTTTAAAATCTCCCTTACAATTTAGGGTGGCCCTTTTAAACACATATAAATATACAACCTAAAATAACTACCCACAAAAATATACCATCCTTCTGTTAGTAAAGAATTCAAAATTTTACTTACATAGGTGATATAATTTATCCTTTTACCTTGGATTCCCAGACAATCCAATACGGCCAAACAATGCCTTATCTATGGTCCCAAAACAACGACAAACTCGGAACAGATGCCTCACACTAGAGAACACACAATCTATTTTCGGGTGTAATGAACAAACTATTTGACTTTTTAAACACTTAGAATTCACAATCTATTTACGGGTTTAATGAACAAACTATTTGACTTTTTAAACACTTAGAATCCACAAACACAACAATTCGGCAAGACGCTCCCTTGTCTTATTGGCCCAAAACAAAATCAAAACTGGTAATCCGTCAAACCGTACGCGAAAATCTATACCATAGACTCCGTCGGACTCACTGAAAAGACTTCCCCGATTTTTGTTATTCAACCATATTTATACCTTTCATAGCGTGAGAATTGCACCACTGACAATTTCATCTATAGATAGATACATTCATATCGCTTTTGAACGAGAAGCAATGTCTACTGATTACTTCCATGAAATCAAACCTAGATTATTTCATCAATGAAAACGCGTCGACTGCATTGAAAATATCCAGTCATATTAACGATACTTCACTGTTGTCTGAAATTAATCAGTTCAACCGAACAAAGAACAGTATAAAAGTCAATCTCCAGACGCAGGAATATTGCAAACGAATATTGATAAAATACATTATCAATACTCGTTCACGTCATGAAACTTATCGCTTCCGCTGGCTGATTATAAATATGGTTGATCAACAATCATCAGTTATTATAATAATTTATAAATCCTATACCTCAATTTAAAATATTAAAATTAATTTTTATGACTTAAAATTCCAGTTTGTTACATTATTCCCCCCTTCGAAAAAGATGTGCGCTTGCCTACAAGCCACATACTTTTCAACCTCAAAATTACCTTAATCAACAAATTCAATCATTCAAATTAAACCTAGAAGTTATAAAAACTTAATTCTAACAGAAATATCAACTTCCTTAAATAAAAACATCCTAGATAATCCTAACAAAACTAATATAATCCTTAATCTACAACGCATACTTCTGATTCTTATAAGTTCTGGTACATCACTGTTATTTCTTTTTGCGCACCTAAATGACTCGCGAAATTCACTGATCGTCTATTATGTCTTGTCACTTGAATATATCGCGAAATTTATAAATCGTTCCTGTGCACTTTCTGACGCACTAATTGTTCGGGTACCACACTAAGGATTTGTCAGGTTGGTGTTGTTGCCTTCGGGGTTGATTGGTTGGTGTTGCTCGGTCCAATGTTGAGAATGTGACAGGGAGGGGTAAATGTTTATAGCACTATTTTGTGGCGCACTGTCTTTGTAATCCGCACCTTTGTTTTCTTTGGGGTTTTCGACGTCATTGGTTTTATTTCGCTGATGTCGATTAATTAACACCATCGTGAGGGTATTCCATAGCCCGGCTAATAAGACAAGACTGCAACCCATAGTCTCGTATAGGTGTAGACCATTTAATACTACACCCAAACAATATTTGATCACTCTAAAAATGATATAAAAACCGAGTAGACTGCTAAAGAATAATCCAACGTCCGTAAACCACCCCCATACTTGTTTCATCGTGGAGTGAGCCAACTCTTTCATCTCGTTAGGGTTAAACATCTTAAGAGTAGAGTAACCTTGACTTCCCGATTCCAATCCGGCTACTCGTCGTGCTATAATATTTTCTACGGCCTTGCGTTCCGTTCCGAACGTCAAAACCCTTTGAACTTGACTAACTTCATCTTGCGTGTAGAGCCCATAACGTCCCACCGGTTGAATGGGGCTGAACTCTAGCTTTGGCGTATCTTCCACAGATAGTTCGTTAGGACTCTTTTTGATAGTTGGGTAAGGTGTTAACCCAACCCACTCATTGTCTATGTAATATAACGGAGGTGTAAGTCCGTTGCATTCCACTTCTTCAGCGTGATTTTGGATAATACGTGTTACTGGGGCCATATACATGGAACGGTTGTCCATTTCTATGGGTAACTCATGAAAACATCTCTCTGACCGACGAATCTTAACTAGTTTTGGCACGCACTTCATAACATATAAGACTTCGCCCAATACCCTACCAACGTAACCTTTATCTATCCTTAAGGTCTGACTAATGGCATGGGGTGCAAATGGGGCCATCAGTAATCGGTTTCTCAACATCTCTCTGTGCAGCAAGCATCGCCGATGAATCGTGTCGGTATACAGTCGATCCACACTTCGTTTGTACGCTTGCTCTATATATAAAAACTTGCTATTTACATAGCTAGTAAGGTCGGTGTTATATGGGGTTATTGGCATTTTTGGTTGTAGGTGTATATGTAATATACCCTCCACAATAACGAGCCTTGGGTGCTCCGTTTGCCAAACTTCTTGATGGCATAACATCTTCTTGCGTATTAATGATAGAGCAAAGATTTTCGAATCACCCTCTACTACCATAAATTTTTCTTTGCTCGCTTTCCTTTCCACTTGAGTGACTGGTCCTCGATATAGAACGGTTAAATCATTTTCGCAATTATTTTGGGAATTGTCTTCCCATACGGTTTCGCCCACTACCGTATCGAAACAGTGGCCTGCTGTGTACGGGCAAGTCACTCCACCCGACAAACTTATTTCATTTTCTTCCAGCTTTACTTTAGCAAGGTAATCTCGCGTAAAGATCTTGATCGTGGCTAGAACATACACGTTCTCCCAGCTTTTACCTCCTTCGTGATAAGTTGCCCCCTTGCAACTACCTACGGAATCGACGTTTCCGATCAGAGTCATGGAAACTGTCGTGCTTCCGTTCATTATTATTTGACCAATCTGCTGCTCATAAATCAACAATGATTTGTATTGATGTACTTTGGTACAAGCTTCCGATCCAATTTGGAAAACGAAGCTTGATAACCCGCCTGATACAAGAGAACTGTGACTATGCATGCCACAATAACTCATAATTCGTGTGACCTCTACCAAACAAGTCCACACTTTTTGGAGTTTAATATCATTCTTCTGAATCACTTGAATATCTATGGGAGTACTAAGATATTCGGATTCGGGTTCGGGGCATTGTGCTACATCGCGAATAGAAATAGCTGAAATGTCGCTACTTTTGTCCTCGCAGTCGTACGCGATAAGACTCGTTGCCTGACATACCCATAGCGCGGTGATTAACGTTGCACTCCGTAATACATAATGTACTCGCGTTCCGCTCATATTCACTATATTTATTTAAATGTTTGTCGCACTATTATTGTCTTACTATATTATTTTATAGTTTACTCCGTGATTTCGTTCGCACTTATAATGTTTTTTTTCCAATGAAAATGTCGGACCTAAATCGAACCAAATCAATACCAATAAAATTAATACAAATAAAATAAACCAATCAAAATCAATAAAATCAAATCATAGTATTCAGTGAAACCTAAACTAACACATATCAAATCAACAAAAATTAATCAAATCAAATACATCCAAATCAATATATACCAAAAACCAATATAATTATTAAATTAAGTCTTAAAACCAGACTATATACAAATAAAATAAACCAAACTTGCTTCATGTCAAATGACTGCATAATCATGCAACCATTACGCATGTCGGCTTAACATGTCTTTGTGACATTACATGAATTTGACTTGACTCAACCTGAGAGTGTTAACCCCGAGCTCGCTATAGGTATCGGCATTCTCTCTCTCGCTCAACGTTCATTCTCATTTTTCTCTCATTACGCCCAAATGACGGACATAACAATACGATTTCTAACCGGAAATCTTTACTTTTTTCACACGACACTCCAAGAGCGCCATCGTTGGAGTATCTATAACATAACTAGTGATTTCTAAACGGAAATCTTTATTTTTTTCCACACGACACTCCAAGAGCGCCATCGTTGGAGTATCTATAACATAACTAGGGATTTCTAAACGGAAATCTTCACTTTTTTCACACGACACTCCAAGAGCGCCATCGTTGGAGTATCTATTTTCAACGCGACACTCCAAGAGCGCCATCGTTGGAGTATCTATAACATAAATAAATAGTACGCGTTAGTGAGGCTCTTACCACAGGCTCGTAATGCCGTAGGGGTATTCTGACCTGCCCGCTACACAGGAAATAGTACGCGTTAGTGAGGCTCTTACCACAGGCTCGTAATGCCGTAGGGGTATTCTAACCTGCCCGCTACACAGGAAATAGTACGCGTTAGTGAGGCTCTTACCACAGGCTCGTAATGCCGTAGGGGTATTCTGACCTGCCCGCTACACAGGGGTGTTACTTCAAACATAAATCGCAATCCAAAATCGAAAAACCGTACACTTTAGTGGACTTTTACCACGAGCTCGTAAGGCTGTAGGGGTATTATTTAATTAAATAAAACAACACCAAATTACGTTCATAATGGGTTAGTAAATCCACACAAAAAAATCAATGCTGAGAAAAAAAATAAAATATGGGCAATCAAATATAAACTAAATCATACACCCACCCGGTCAATTAACTCCTTTGACTTCCACGGTTCAAAACAAAATAAATTCAACGGAAAAAATGCAACTTGAATATTTTTTCTACAAATAGTAAATACTACCACAACGACCTTACCGTAAAAATCTCGATAAAATTTTTTACTACGACTTCCGTATCGTAAGAGATTACACGTACTATCTTCTTCGTATGGTGATAAGCTACTACGATAGTCTGATAATTTTACAACTCGCGATTGCAAAATTTAATTTTATCTTTTATCAACTGTAGTATAAATAATTTACGTTGCAAACAATCACACATCAAAATTGACCAACTATGTTTCCAATTATTATTACTACCAAATCTACCAAAATGTACCAAATTCACTCTCCAATATAACAACAAAATTCAAAATTTAATTTTCAAAAAAAAATTTTTTTTTCGTTTTCGTTTTTCCAATAGTGCCGTTTGAGCTAGTGCCTTTTTGGACAAATCCCACCGCTGCCACCAAATGTAACCGGCAACCGTCCTTTGGAACACTTTTCCTAGGAACGGTTGGAGTTATTAAAAAAAAAAACAAATTTGCTGGTCGACTACAAAATTCCACCTAGGCACTTATCGACCTACTGAGAATATTTATAGATTATGCTGCCACCACCGTTCGACCGATTAGGCCCACCGTAGAATTATGTTCTCCAAAAAAAAAAAAAAAACCGCCCTATCAATTCGGTAAGCGACTTCCTGGTAATGAGTCCCAGACACTCCCCGTTCTGACGTTACGTCCCCCGGCTAAATGTTGAAGTTGAAACTTCGGTGCGGGCAAAACGACACTAAGCTCGGCACTGAAAATAAAACGTCCTTTTCCTCAACAGGAAAAACGAAAACACTGAATTTTCAAAACAATATTTATTAATAATGGATAAAGTTAAAACAAATACATACACACTTTAAAATCTCCCTTACAATTTAGGGTGGCCCTTTTAAACACATATAAATATACAACCTAAAATAACTACCCACAAAAATATACCATCCTTCTGTTAGTAAAGAATTCAAAATTTTACTTACATAGGTGATATAATTTATCCTTTTACCTTGGATTCCCAGACAATCCAATACGGCCAAACAATGCCTTATCTATGGTCCCAAAACAACGACAAACTCGGAACAGATGCCTCACACTAGAGAACACACAATCTATTTTCGGGTGTAATGAACAAACTATTTGACTTTTTAAACACTTAGAATTCACAATCTATTTACGGGTTTAATGAACAAACTATTTGACTTTTTAAACACTTAGAATCCACAAACACAACAATTCGGCAAGACGCTCCCTTGTCTTATTGGCCCAAAACAAAATCAAAACTGGTAATCCGTCAAACCGTACGCGAAAATCTATACCATAGACTCCGTCGGACTCACTGAAAAGACTTCCCCGATTTTTGTTATTCAACCATATTTATACCTTTCATAGCGTGAGAATTGCACCACTGACAATTTCATCTATAGATAGATACATTCATATCGCTTTTGAACGAGAAGCAATGTCTACTGATTACTTCCATGAAATCAAACCTAGATTATTTCATCAATGAAAACGCGTCGACTGCATTGAAAATATCCAGTCATATTAACGATACTTCACTGTTGTCTGAAATTAATCAGTTCAACCGAACAAAGAACAGTATAAAAGTCAATCTCCAGACGCAGGAATATTGCAAAAGAATATTGATAAAATACATTATCAATACTCGTTCACGTCATGAAACTTATCGCTTCCGCTGGCTGATTATAAATATGGTTGATCAACAATCATCAGTTATTATAATAATTTATAAATCCTATACCTCAATTTAAAATATTAAAATTAATTTTTATGACTTAAAATTCCAGTTTGTTACATAACTACAATACTTAAACAATAATAATGACTATCATAATAACGACTTAAAAAATACTAACTCAATTTTACATGTTACTAGGGTTTTATGGATTATTCAATTTTGTTGGTTTAGCAAATCTCACGCTTTACAGGATATTCTGGAACATTCGACTTGCTTGACCAGCGATGTAATTTAATAATAATGATGTTCTGCATTTTCCTATATTGCATAACATTATGGGAAAATCACCCGGTTACATAATCCTTATGGGAATATATAACTTGACTGGGCTAATACGCGTTGCGTAACAAATGCAGAGTTATTTATTTGTAGTAAGAAAAACATCATAAAAAATGGAATATAAAAAACGAGAAATTATCATAAATTAATATTTATACCATATAGAAGCCCAA
Organism: Podabrus alpinus; assembly: GCA_932274525.1. NCBI lineage: Eukaryota > Metazoa > Arthropoda > Insecta > Coleoptera > Cantharidae > Podabrus > Podabrus alpinus. The sequence continues at coordinate 17,547,195 of OW026457.1, forward strand.
AAATATTTTCATTTGCTAAAAAACACCTATATAGCCGATTTGCAAATCGGCTACGTTACGGAATGGTTACGGTTAAGTTGCATATACGTAAACGGTACGCGGTGGTCCCTCAGACCTTTAGGTGTAATAAATAAGTTTTACATTTACCTACACCGCCCAAATTTTGCAACAACATCAGAAATGATTTAATTTGAAAGCACTGATAACATGACAATTATATTACAAAAGGCGCGAGTGCAACAAAGAATTATGCATTCAAGTGTGTCTCCCAGACCCCGGAATACCAGTTATGGGTTAAACCAAAAATACATTATTTAATTTTTTTTGTAAACTTAATTTTGTAAACGAAAGTTACAAATCGATGTGGGCACTTACTATTTTCGGGAAAAGCACGTATTGCTTTTGTCCAACCGCGATTTGCAATTTTACCTATACAGATTCGGAAAGTTTAAGGTTTATACGAGTATAAGGTAATGAAAATACAAAAAGTGGCGGTAAATTGATGAACAATTAGAGAAAATCGACCTTTGAAGTTCGCAAAAATTGCACTTTCAGTGACACGCTTGGCTAAAAATTTGCGGAATCTCCCCATTTTTTTGACGGTACGTGTGCTTCTATATACTCTAAAACTCAGCGGTTTACGCAACACATCTCGTACGAGTAACATCGATGAAAGCTTACTAGTTTATCATTTTTTTACGCGATTTTTTGGAGGTGATACGTAAAAGGGAACTGCCGCATACCGCAACTATACTTTTAAATGCTATATCCAGGTTTTCTATGATCCCGATTTTTTGGATCCCAGTTGGGGTGGATTAATATTCTAGTATGTTTAGCCCAGTAAACCATTGTCAAAACCGCTCGTAGGGCGTAATGGAGCGGAGCGGAAGATCCGGAGAGTAGGTTTTCACAATGGATCTACCTTCGAATCGAATCCCAAAAAAAAATAAAAAACTTATTCTTAAAATTTTTTTTTTTGGTTCTGAAATGAACCGATTTTTTTATCAATGCGACAACATGTACGGTTACACCGCACAATGCTCGGTCATATGCTCCAACATGTTGAAGAGCACGATTAGCACGGGTTACCGTGCTGACAGCGAGTGGTGTACTGACGCACCTCCCGCCGATGTGTTGTATTTATAACCTCGGTTATGGGCGTGGCCTTACTTTTACACGGTTAGCCAATGGGTTTTACAGGATCGTTAATTTCGAAAAAAAAAGTAGGGCCTTCTGCCGCCAATTCTAATTTTTTGGTATAGTTTTTAAACCGAAATCTTTCAGCATCTCAATAGGAAAATTTCAATTTAGCGGTTGGACACAACGTGCTGGCACCATGATTTCATAAGAAACTACATGGATGTTTACAAATGGGGTCGCGTGTCGAGTCTCGAACTCGTGAATGTGTCGTGTATGTAAACATGATTGTAATTTATTTTTCACATTACAGATAATGAATCATTCCTTCAAGATAGCAACAAGCATAGCGGACGAGCGAACGAGCAAACTCGGAGTACGAGTTTGTTTTCGTTAGAACATCCAAAGGAAAATGGTAGTGCAGTGTGTATATTATTTGTATTATCTTGTACTTACTACTTACTTACCTTCACAATAAAAGCTATAATTGCGTATTCTTTTATCATTGATATGAGGTATCTATATATATTGCCATGTATCGCTACTGTTTAAACTTAATTTTTTAATTTCTATAGCGAGGAATGAGATGGCACTTAATTAAATGATGCACCGGCCAGCAATGCATGAAAACTCTCAGGGTCAAAAGTGGGTCCATGTAAATTGATCGAAAAACTCATATACGTCACCTTAATTGTGATCTTTCTTATAAAGATTATTTTAAATCAATGGAAAGTTGCATCTGTTTCTTCGTCGATCTATTACTGCTATTAAAATGAAAATTAAACGCAAACGTTATCAAAACGAAAAATAATAGAATTTATTCAACATGATAAAAATTTTTTAAACAAAATATTGGTTTTCTCATATTCAAACAAATTAAATTTTACAAAGTGAAATATTTGTATCAAAATCCCCCAAAATGTTCATGCGCGCCCGAATTTTTAAAAGAATACGATTTATCTATTATCAAAAAGTAAGTGCGTCACTAAAAAAAAAACTCTTACCGAAGTATAATGTCTTTATGAAGTTTTCCAATGCGTCTGGTATCGTGTTGAGCATAGAGGTGTGAAGATTATCGTTGGCAAACAGCTTCCGATCTTGTACCAAACAAAGAAAAACAGGTAGGAACGACCAATGAACAAGTATCCTCTCCCGAATCGTGCAAACAATGACAGGTTAGTAATTCGAATGATTTCCTCCAATAAATTCTATTCTCATATCCATAAAATATAACCATCAAAAATATTCCAAAAACTTATTTTTAAAAACTTATTTCCAATAACTTATATCCAAGAAAATTAATATCCAAAAACTTTTTCAAAAACTTGTTTCCAATAACTTATATCCAAGAAATTAACATCCAAAAATTTATTCAAAACTTATTTTCAAAATACTCATGACCCGTCTTAACACTTTGATGGCCCGCTTTCGAGTCCACGCTCCGTTCTCCTTATCCAAACTCCCACCAAAAATCCTCACTCGTGCATGCATTAATGTCACGAATCGTCACTTTATTTAATTTTTACACAGAATCCTAAATTAACAAATAAATAAATTGAATCTAATTTGTTTCCTATTATTTTTATTGAACCAAACAACCAACAATATTTTGTCTTTTACAACTTCATTTTATCTTTCAAATCTTAACAGCGTTTGCATCTTCTGGTTTTTGTGAGGCAGAGCAGTCAACTAATCCTTCAATCGAGGAAAACTCAGATACAACCAAATAATAACCTGTTATGGTCTTACCAAATTAATTGAAATTATGAGTGTTTCCGACCAAATTAACCCAATTACGTCATACCCCCTATCTCATACAAGCGGGACACGACAATATATAGATATTAACCTTGAAACAGCACACTTAATTTTTATAACGTGTCCGCCACACTGGGGTCTTAGAGACCCCACCATTCTTTTTATGATATTTATAAGTAACCAACCAATTTAAACAAAATGAAGTTTTTAATACTCTTCAAAAATACAACTACGGTAGGATATATTATATAGTAATTTTTGGCCATTTTTATCAAATTATTATTAGAAACTTAAATAATGGGATAAATTTTATGAAATAATTTTCAACATTTTAATATGAAGAAATTAAGTTTATTAAATTAATTGTTTATTGACATGGTTATGGAGAAGGAATATATGTAAAAAAAAAAATTTTGTGTGCTAAAAAATGTGCTGACTACCCTTAGCCAAGATTTTCAAAATTGCCGTTCACATTACGTAACACAGCTTCGCTTGGTGTTGCAAACAATACGGCTTAAGGCATATTGAATAAAGAAAACTGGGTTTTCTGTCCTTTCTTTTTTGGCAGAAACCACATTTAATCTTCCAGGGTAAATTTACATCAACATTTTCGGTCTGAGGAATTTCAATTTCCAAAATTTCGGCAATTTTTTTGGCAAAGCGATGTACGTAAAGTTGTTTTTTGTATTTGTCTTTATTTTAGCAGGTTTGCCTAATAATGCCTATGGCAAAAATTTTGTACCCCTTCGTAACAACTAACTTGAAATTTATTGTTATTAACCCCAACATCGCTTCAAATTTAGAAATCATGTTTCAAAAATTTTATTGTTATAAATCACCAATAATTATTGACCTATTGTCCTATTGACCAGAAATAAAGCTAAAAAACATTAGGAACAACTACTAACTTGGAGTTTATTTGTTTTATTCTACATATTTACGACGAATTGTTTACGATTTGTGACTGATTTATTAGGAAACCTAAAAATTCATCATTTGAGTATCGTCAAATTTAAAAATTTAACAAAATTACACTTTTTTTAACCTTCAAGTAGTGTTAGCTTTATATTATCCTATTCTATTATTAGCGGTTAGCGGTCTATTATACCGCCAACACTACTTGAAGGTTAAAAAAGTCGTATTTCTAAAACTCCCTTTGATATTATGTGGCAATAAATAAAGATAATATTACATTAAACAAATTTAATGTTGACTTTTAAAACTATACGTAAACGGCACACTGGGGTCTGAGATACCCATAAAAATTTATTTTAAATTATTGTACTTCACTCTATGACTAAAAGGCACCAACAGATATTCACACTTACTCAGATAACTTTGAACTTAATTTACAAGAATGTAATTTAAAAAAAAAACATTACAGCACATGTGGCATTAACTAATATGATGGTTGGGGTCTCTGAGACCCCAGTGTACTGTTTTAGGGTTAATTAGGTGTGCTAAGACTTTTACGCCGTTGTATGACTATAATAAAGATAGTTTATAAAATACAACCGTTTACTAGACTTTTAATAGAAAAAAAAAGTTACACTACCACTTCCCGCCGGTCTCAGAGACCGCTAGCTTATTTGAATTCTTTCTAACAATAAAACAGGGCAGCTTTCTACTACCCTCGTTTGTCAACATACTAGTAGAGATGTAACTTAAAGGTACTAAATGCCATAATGCCTAATTTTGAACGAGGCGTAAAATAATCACAAATTAAAACTCGTTGCGGTCTTACAGACCGCGCGATAGCGGTTAAAGCCCGCATTTCATTCAGGATTCTAGAAGCCAGCTTCTTGCAGCCAGTCTGCTAAGCAAAATTTGTAATGCATTGGCTTATATGGGACCGCACTCACTTGGGCTGCTTGAAGCAGCTGATAACAAGTATCGAGTTTCAGAAGCCAGGCTGCTAAAATGCTCCACGTGGAGTAGTGTACTTCTAATTGGTTAATATTTATAATAAGCAGTTATTATTGGATAATATTTCTATTACGAAAATCTCTTTGCGACTCCACGTGGACGCGTGTACTTCCCCTGATAAAAGATGAATTTCTATACCAGGCCGGCTTGTGAAGCGAGAGTTGTAAATAATTTCCACGTGGAGTCGCAAAGAGATTTTCGTAATACAAATATTATCCAATAATAACTGCTTATTTTAACTATGGGCCTGATAGGCCGCACCCGTGCGCCCGTGTAATTTCTAGGCCACCCTTGTGCTGGAGGGTTAAAAGAATAAAAATTAAATTAGAGGTATTAGTATAAATGCGTATTATTATGGTAATAATTTCATTTTGTGTTATTAAAAGTTAATAAAAGTATAAAATTAATTGCTTTTAAATTTTTTCTGACTTACGAGAATTCCAACTAAGCAATTTGTTACAAAAAAAACCAAAAAGTTAAGTTATACCTGAATTAACGATACAAATAAAGCGCGGTCTCCGAGACCGCATAGTAGTGACAGTGTGACAATTTTTGCATTTATTTTGGTTTCATTTTAAATAAATTAGTAAGTCGGCGGTTAAACCTAGCCAGACCTTGAATATTAGTATGTCCCGAATACATGTTGTTGATGAGCCTATCAGGTAACTCTCTACCAAATTTGGTGATGTACCAATGCCCGTGTGGCCCTACATGATATATTTTTGGATTTATTTTGGTTTCATTTTAAATAAATTAGTAAGTCGGCGATTTAACCAAGTCAGACCCTGAATATTAGTTGGTTCCGAATACATGTTGTTGATGAGCCTATCACGTAACCCTCCACCAAATTTGGTGATGTAAAAATGCCCGTGTGGCCCTACATGATATATTTTTGGATTTATTTTGGTTTCATTTTAAATAAATTAGTAAGTCGGCGATTTAACCAAGTCAGACCGTGAATATTAGTTGGTTCCGAATACATGTTGTTGATGAGCCTATCACGTAACCCTCCACCAAATTTGGTGATGTAAAAATGCCCGTGTGGCCCTACATGATATATTTTTGGATTTATTTTGGTTTCATTTTAAATAAATTAGTAAGTCGGCGGTTTAACCTAGTCAGACCCTGAATATTAGTGTATCCCGAATACATGTTGTTGATGAGCCTATCAGGTAACTCTCTACCAAATTTGGTGATGTACCAATGCCCGTGTGGCCCTACATGATATATTTTTGCATTTATTTTGGTTTCATTTTAAATAAATTAGTAAGTCGGCGGTTTAACCTAGTCAGACCTTGAATATTAGTGTGTCCCGAATACATGTTGTTGATGAGCCTATCAGGTAACTCTCTACCAAATTTGGTGATGTAACAATGCCCGTGTGGCCCTACATGATATATTTTTGATTTATTTTGGTTTCATTTTAAATAAATTAGTAAGTCGGCGGTTTAACCTAGTCAGACCTTGAATATTAGTGTGTCCCGAATACATGTTATTGATGAGCCTATCAGGTAACTCTCTACCAAATTTGGTGATGTACCAATGCCCGTGTGGCCCTACATGATATATTTTTGGATTTATTTTGGTTTCATTTTAAATAAATTAGTAAGTCGGCGATTTAACCAAGTCAGACCGTGAATATTAGTTGGTTCCGAATACATGTTGTTGATGAGCCTATCACGTAACCCTCCACCAAATTTGGTGATGTAAAAATGCCCGTGTGGCCATACATGATATATTTTTGGATTTATTTTGGTTTCATTTTAAATAAATTAGTAAGTCGGCGGTTTAACCTAGTCAGACCCTGAATATTAGTGTATCCCGAATACATGTTGTTGATGAGCCTATCAGGTAACTCTCTACCAAATTTGGTGATGTACCAATGCCCGTGTGGCCCTACATGATATATTTTTGCATTTATTTTGGTTTCATTTTAAATAAATTAGTAAGTCGGCGGTTTAACCTAGTCAGACCTTGAATATTAGTGTGTCCCGAATACATGTTGTTGATGAGCCTATCAGGTAACTCTCTACCAAATTTGGTGATGTAACAATGCCCGTGTGGCCCTACATGACATATTTTTGATTTATTTTGGTTTCATTTTAAATAAATTAGTAAGTCGGCGGTTTAACCTAGTCAGACCTTGAATATTAGTGTGTCCCGAATACATGTTATTGATGAGCCTATCAGGTAACTCTCTGCCAAATTTGGTGATGTAACAATGCCCGTGTGGCCCTACATGATATATTTTTGGATTTATTTTGGTTTCATTTTAAATAAATTAGTAAGTTGGCGATTTAACCAAGTCAGACCCTGAATATTAGTTGGTCCCGAATACATGTTGTTGATGAGCCTATCACGTAACCCTCCACCAAATTTGGTGATGTAAAAATGCCCGTGTGGCCCTACATGATATATTTTTGGATTTATTTTGGTTTCATTTTAAATAAATTAGTAAGTCGGCGGTTTAACCTAGTCAGACCTTGAATATTAGTGTGTCCCGAATACATGTTGTTGATGAGCCTATCAGGTAACTCTCTACCAAATTTGGTGATGTACCAATGCCCGTGTGGCCCTACATGATATATTTTTGGATTTATTTTGGTTTCATTTTAAATAAATTAGTAAGTCGGCGATTTAACCAAGTCAGACCCTGAATATTAGTTGGTTCCGAATACATGTTGTTGATGAGCCTATCAGGTAACTCTCTACCAAATTTGGTGATGTAACAATGCCCGTGTGGCCCTACATGATATATTTTTGGATTTATTTTGGTTTCATTTTAAATAAATTAGTAAGTCGGCGGTTTAACCTAGTCAGACCCTGAATATTAGTGTATCCCGAATACATGTTGTTGATGAGCCTATCAGGTAACCCTCCACCAAATTTGGTGATGTAAAAATGCCCGTGTGGCCCTACATGATATATTTTTGGATTTATTTTGGTTTCATTTTAAATAAATTAGTAAGTCGGCGGTTTAACCTAGTCAGACCCTGAATATTAGTGTATCCCGAATACATGTTGTTGATGAGCCTATCAGGTAACTCTCTACCAAATTTGGTGATGTACCAATGCCCGTGTGGCCCTACATGATATATTTTTGCATTTATTTTGGTTTCATTTTAAATAAATTAGTAAGTCGGCGGTTTAACCTAGTCAGACCTTGAATATTAGTGTGTCCCGAATACATGTTGTTGATGAGCCTATCAGGTAACTCTCTACCAAATTTGGTGATGTAACAATGCCCGTGTGGCCCTACATGATATATTTTTGATTTATTTTGGTTTCATTTTAAATAAATTAGTAAGTCGGCGGTTTAACCTAGTCAGACCTTGAATATTAGTGTGTCCCGAATACATGTTATTGATGAGCCTATCAGGTAACTCTCTGCCAAATTTGGTGATGTAACAATGCCCGTGTGGCGCTACATGATATATTTTTGGATTTATTTTGGTTTCATTTTAAATAAATTTGTAAGTCGGCGATTTAACCAAGTCAGACCCTGAATATTAGTGTATCCCGAATACATGTTGTTGATGAGCCTATCAGATAACTTTCTACCAAATTTGGTGATGTACCAATGCCCGTGTGGCCCTACATGATATATTTTTGGATTTGTTTTGGTTACATTTTAAATAAATTAGTAAGTCGGCGGTTTAACCTAGTTAGACCCTCAATATTAGTGTGTCCCGAATACATGTTATTGATGAGCCTATCAGTAGCAGTGAGAAGATAAAAACCATCGATATGGTTTCCGAAATACCAAAAATTAAAATTCTTGATTCGAAAATTATAATGAAATCAAGAGATAAAAGCGAAGATCCCCACCCGAAGAAGAAACCGCCAGAGACAACGAGGATGACACGAAGTCAAAACACAGATTCGCGAAAAACCGCGAAAACCAAAAGAGGACGAGACAGCACAGAAAACACCGAAGAAAGTGAGGACGAGACTCCTTTCTTAATGAAAGCCAAAAGAACCCGAAAGAAGAAAAAAGAATTGACCGAAGTAATGGACACCACCGATCCCTCGGCGAGCGAGGATAGCGATGAATTCGATTTTGAGACAATGCTAAAAGCCAAACAGATAGAACTTGACGCGGCCGAAAAATATGAAAAAGAAAAAGAAAGAGAAACAGACAGCGATGAAACCAAAAAAAATAAAAGAACAAAAAACCAGAGGAAAAAAGATAGAAAACGAAAGATCGAAGAAGAACACGAGAAAGAAGAAGAACTAAAGAAAAAAAAGAAAGAAACTCAAGAAGCCGATGAGAACGCGAGGGTGAACACAAGCCCGGAGCAGACCGTTAAGTCTACTCCGGACTTGGCCAGTAGCCAGACGTTGGACGAAGACTTGGAAATATGGTCGGACCGTAGATTGAAGGAAGCCTCGAAAACGGCTATGAATAACGTGCACGAAGTACGTAGATTCTTAATGAGAAGTAAGGAGGCCCTCAACTTTCGAGAAGAGGCCCTCGAAAGGGTAAAAGACATGGAGGGACTTATACAGGAGCTGGTCCAGGAAGGGATCAGAAGGAACAGAATGGGGACGGGAGCGCCTTCAGCCTCCCCTCCTCATACAAAAGAGATCATAGAGGAGGTGGTCAAAGCCATCAGCAAGACCACCCCAGCCATAACGCCGACCCTTCAGGTCATCGAAAGCAAAAAACAAACCATAGAAACAGACAAGCAGAACCCCCCCAGGGACTACCTGGAGGCGGCTAAGAAGGTCGCCGCTGGCGGCCCTCGCAGCATGCCCACCAAAAAGTACAAGGTGATAGTGTACCCTGACGAAGGGAACACTATCAAATCCGCTGAGGAAACCAAAAGCCAACTCACCAGTATAAAATTAGCAGACCTCAATATAAAACCGGATAGAGTATATCCCATTAAGAATAACGGAGTAATGGTCGAGTCATCTCAACCATCACTCAAAAATCTCATCGGTAATTCTCTCTTAAAAGAAAAGAAACTGGTGGCCCGGGAGCCCTCAGCTACCTGGCCATCAATTTCATTACAAATGGTGGACAAATCTTTGTCCAAAGAAAGAGTGGTCGAGGAATTCGGCGCGAATTTCCCTGTAGCAATAAAAGCGGCCGGGAGCTCCTGGCTCAGGAACATAAACCCGGTACACTCCAAAGGAAAGACCCACAACAAGTGGATCCTAGAAGTTCACCCCCTGGTCAGGGAAGCGGCAATTAAGGACGGGAAGTTTAGGGCTTCCTGGAAAAGTTACCGCATCCATGACCATATCACGATTACGCGCTGCTACAAGTGTCAGCGCTTCGGGCACACAGCAAAATATTGCAAAGGGAGTGAAACATGTGCGTTCTGCTCCTCCACGGAACACGCCTCACGTGCCTGTGGGGTGCAGAACGACCGGGCAAAACATGTGTGTATAAACTGTGTCAGAGCCAAATACAGCGATGCCAGTCACACCACGGGATCTAACTTGTGTAGGGTCTACAAAGCAAGACTCATGGATTATGCCCATTCAGTTTTGACGCTTACAGACATTGCCAATGAGTAAGCCACTCAAAGTCTTGCAGGTAAACCTAAGGAACTCGGAGGCCGCCACGGCCGACGTGCAACGCTTTGTTGCTCAGGAAGACATACTTTTGGCCATTCTTTCGGAACCCTACTGCTACCCCGCGGCAGCAGGAGGGTTTCGTCTTCCCTTCTCCCCAAACACACGGACGGCAGCAATCTTCGGCGACCACTTCCGAACTTGCATTATGGTTAACGATGCGGTAGGAAATGAATTCACGTTCTCCTTCCTCCCGCAAGTTTCCAGCAAGTTCGTAACGGTCGTGTCAATTACCTTCAGTAGCAAAGTGACCTACTATTTTATAGGCACGTATTTCCCTCCCTCAGAGGATATACAGGTTCCACTCGAAGACCTCCGGAAAGCACTGGGTGTTTGCGGAAAGGGGAAGACTTACATTTGCGGAGATTTCAATTGCCGATCGAAGGTGTGGTATGACACCGTGGATTCCGACTCCAGGGCTCAGGCGCTGGAGGAATTCATTGTACAGCACGAGCTATTCGTGTTCAATCGACCAAACAAACCGCCTTCATTCGAGGACTCCCTCGGCAGGAAGAGCAACGTAGATCTAACGTTGGGCACTTGCGATACCGTCAATATAACCCACTCATGGGATATTGCGGAACACGTCATAATCACAGACCATAGAACAATCACTTTTGAAATTGGTGTACCTAATAATCCCATCAGGATTGTTAGGAATAGAAACCCAGATACCATCCAAGCGGAAACCATCGAGACAGAGTTAACTCAGTGGGTAGAGGAAAACGGCCCCAGGTCGGACAATCTAACCACCGAAAACGAAATCGAGGACATGGTCTCCGAATTGCACGGAAGGATCCAGGATCTAATAAATAGGAAAGCTCAAATGAAGAAGATCTACGTTGGCCGGCCTGACTGGTGGACCGACAATCTCGAAAGAGCGCGAAAGAATTATCTCTCGCGGAAGGCGGCCCTGTATAGGAACCGCATTGAGAACGAACAGAACGGGCTGTACATTGCAATGATGGAATCCAAGGAAAAATTCCTGGATATACTCAAAAAAGCAAAACAGGCGAGTTGGCAAAAGTTCGTCGAGGACGACCTTGTACCCAACCCCTGGGGGGTTACCTACAAACTAGCGGCTAGAAAATTCAAGGGCAAAAACATCCTTACCACCTTCAGTGGTGGGGACGGGAAGGTAACGGAAACGCCGGAAAAGACCCTGACCTACCTCATGAACGGTCTACTCCCCGACGATGATCGAAACTCCGATGCAACGGTGGATCACCAAACCATGCGGTCGGATTTCGAAAATCTGAGGGGCGTGCCGGACATGGCGCAGGTCAGGGAGGTCGAAAGCGACGAGCTGGATGACCTAATCAGGACGACACAAGCCAGAAAGGCACCGGGTTTTGACAACATTCAGGGATCTTTTCTTAAAAAACTCTATGTTGTCATCAAAAACGTGCTAATGGGTATATACAACGCGTGCATTAAGGTTGCTTATTTCCCCAAACTGTGGCAGAAGGGGGTCCTCAAGATCCTACTCAAGAACCCAGATGGGGAAACAAGCAACATTAAGAACTACAGGCCGATCACCCTCTTGCCGGTGTTCGGCAAAATTTTGGAAAAAATCATGAAGAAACGAATAATCGAAAGTAATACCCCTTACCACGATCGGTGCCAATATGGCTTCGTGGAAGGTATGAGCACCACAACAGCCCTTAAGGCATTTTATGCAAAAATAGATACTACGGAGATGAAGCGAAGGAAAGCCAAGGGTTTTCTCGCGGTAATCTTTTACGACATCTCCGGAGCTTTTGATAACATGTGGTGGCCGGCTCTTTTCCGCTCGCTGAGCGAAAAGGGGCTCCCACACAGGTTAAAGGTCATGATCAAAAGCTACCTTTCAGCTCGGGAAGTGACTCTCACTTCCGGGGTCTCAAAGGTAGGGAAAAGATCCACGAAGGGATGTCCCCAGGGCTCGGTCCTCGGTCCGATCCTGTGGAACTCACTTCTGGATCACTATCTAAAGCAAGAAAAACAAGAGGGTACTCATACCTTCGCGTACGCGGATGACATCGCGACGGTCGTCACGGCGTCTTCCCGAATCGAATTGCAAAGAAAACTACAAACATGCGTCAATCAACTAAGCGGATGGTGCAAGGACATGACACTCGCTCTCTCGGAAACGAAGACGAAGATCATGTGCTTGTACCCGAAGCGAGTCCATAATTACGACCTAGACGTAAAACTGAACGGAAAGAAGATAAAGGTGGCAAGGGAATACAAGTACCTTGGGGTCCTTATTGACGAAAACCTATCGATGCAACCGCACGTAAACTACGTTTGCGGCAAAGCCAGTAAACTGGTCCATGCGCTGCATCGAATGGCCAAAAGTGGTTGGAACCTGGACACCTCGAACTCTATGCGAAGGATCTATCAGGGGGCAGTAGTCCCCATCTTGGCTTACGGAAGCGAGATCTGGATACATAGAATAGGGGATAAGCACACGTTGGCCCGGCTGATATCGTGCTATGGATTTTGCTGTCGAGTGATAGCAAAATGTTATAGGACTGTGTCGGCCTTAGCCGCGGGTGTTTTGGCAGGTATCCACCCAATCGACTTAGAACTCTTACGACTACTGTCATGGCGTGAAGCCAAAAACAAGAAAGTAACCACCTTTATGGGGGTAAGAATAGACCCAAACGAATATAGATACAGAGTAGAAATGAAACGGAAGATGGAGGAGATTATTCAACTTGAATGGCAAAAAAGGTGGGATGATGGAGTGGTAGGTAGAATTACCTACCAGTTCATCCCCAAGGTAGCTAATAAAATAACTAACAATTCTTTTCAGATGACTCAAATGCTAACCGGTCATGGCGAGTTCGGCCGACACCTCAAGAGATTGGGGAAATCGGAGGACGGACTATGCCCGGCCTGCGACGTTCTCGATGAACCTACACATCGGATACGGGAGTGCGATTTGTACATGCAAGAACAGTTGGAGTTGGCGGCCTATCATGGCATCCATCTCCCTGCACAACTGGACGAGCTGTACGAAGAAACACCACCCGACCTGATGTGTAAATTCCTCGAGAACAAAACCGTCAATATTACAGAGGACTAATCATATAAAACCAATAACCCGACATGAAATAAGGTCTGGGCGTGAATAAAAAAAACGACATACTGGATTGAAAAAGAAAAATATTTAATACTTACCATGACACCGACCAACAAGCGAAGAATGAAAAAACGCCCATACAAACCGGATTCGGAAACCTGAAAAAACAAAATCATTAGAAATAACCAATAAAAATCATGCAGATTAAATGTATGTTACAATACCAACCAACGAATGCGGTTTGAAATCCCAATCAAAATTCATACCAAAGACCCTGAAACAGCCAATTTAATTTTTGAGACAAATTATTTTATATTTTTTTATGACAACATGAAATCTCTGCCAATTTGCAGATTATCTTTTTGTTTGGCAATTGCCAACCTGTTTTTTATTATATATAATAAATTAACTTCAATTGATGAGCCTATCAGGTAACTCTCTGCCAAATTTGGTGATGTAACAATGCCCGTGTGGCCCTACATGATATATTTTTGGATTTATTTTGGTTTCATCTTAAATAAATTAGTAAGTCGGCGGTTTAACCTAGTTAGACCCTCAATATTAGTGTGTCCCGAATACATGTTGTTGATGAACCTATCAGGTAACTGTCTGCCAAATTTGGTGATGTAACAATGCCCGTGTGGCCCTACATGATATATTTTTGGTTTTATTTGGTTTCATTTTAAATAAATTAGTAAGTCGGCGGTTTAGTCAAGTCAGACCCTGACTATTAGTGTATCCCGAATACATGTTGTTGATGAGCCTATCAGGTAACTTTCTACCAAATTTGGTGATGTACCAATGCCCGTGTGGCCCTACATGATATATTTTTGGATTTGTTTTGGTTACATTGTAAATAAATTAGTAAGTCGGCGGTTTAACCTAGTCAGACCTTGAATATTAGTGTGTCCCGAATACATGTTGTTGATGAGCCTATCAGGTAACTCTCTACCAAATTTGGTGATGTACCAATGCCCGTGTGGCCCTACATGATATATTTTTGCATTTATTTTGGTTTCATTTTAAATAAATTAGTAAGTCGGCGGTTAAACCTAGTCAGACCTTGAATATTAGTGTGTCCCAAATACATGTTGTTGATGAGCCTATCAGGTAACTCTCTACCAAATTTGGTGATGTACCAATGCCCGTGTGGCCCTACATGATATATTTTTGGATTTATTTTGGTTTCATTTTAAATAAATTAGTAAGTCGGCGATTCAACCAAGTCAGACCGTGAATATTAGTTGGTTCCGAATACATGTTGTTAATGAGCCTATCACGTAACCCTCCACCAAATTTGGTGATGTAAAAATGCCCGTGTGGCCCTACATGATATATTTTTGGATTTATTTTGGTTTCATTTTAAATAAATCAGTAAGTCGGCGGTTTAACCTAGTCAGACCCTGAATATTAGTGTATCCCGAATACATGTTGTTGATGAGCCTATCAGGTAACTCTCTACCAAATTTGGTGATGTACCAATGCCCGTGTGGCCCTACATGATATATTTTTGCATTTATTTTGGTTTCATTTTAAATAAATTAGTAAATCGGCGGTTTAACCTAGTCAGACCTTGAATATTAGTGTGTCCCGAATACATGTTGTTGATGAGCCTATCAGGTAACTCTCTACCAAATTTGGTGATGTAACAATGCCCGTGTGGCCCTACATGATATATTTTTGATTTATTTTGGTTTCATTTTAAATAAATTAGTAAGTCGGCGGTTTAACCTAGTCAGACCTTGAATATTAGTGTGTCCCGAATACATGTTATTGATGAGCCTATCAGGTAACTCTCTGCCAAATTTGGTGATGTAACAATGCCCGTGTGGCCCTACATGATATATTTTTGGATTTATTTTGGTTTCATTTTAAATAAATTAGTAAGTTGGCGATTTAACCAAGTCAGACCCTGAATATTAGTTGGTCCCGAATACATGTTGTTGATGAGCCTATCACGTAACCCTCCACCAAATTTGGTGATGTAAAAATGCCCGTGTGGCCCTACATGATATATTTTTGGATTTATTTTGGTTTCATTTTAAATAAATTAGTAAGTCGGCGGTTTAACCTAGTCAGACCCTAAATATTAGTGTATCCCGAATACATGTTGTTGATGAGCCTATCAGGTAACTCTCTACCAAATTTGGTGATGTACCAATGCCCGTGTGGCCCTACATGATATATTTTTGCATTTATTTTGGTTTCATTTTAAATAAATTAGTAAGTCGAAGGTTTAACCTAGTCAGACCTTGAATATTAGTGTGTCCCGAATACATGTTGTTGATGAGCCTATCAGGTAACTCTCTACCAAATTTGGTGATGTACCAATGCCCGTGTGGCCCTACATGATATATTTTTGATTTATTTTGGTTTCATTTTAAATAAATTAGTAAGTCGGCGGTTTAACCTAGTCAGACCTTGAATATTAGTGTGTCCCGAATACATGTTATTGATGAGCCTATCAGGTAACTCTCTGCCAAATTTGGTGATGTAACAATGCCCGTGTGGCCCTACATGATATATTTTTGGATTTATTTTGGTTTCATTTTAAATAAATTAGTAAGTCGGCGATTTAACCAAGTCAGACCCTGAATATTAGTGTATCCCGAATACATGTTGTTGATGAGCCTATCAGATAACTTTCTACCAAATTTGGTGATGTACCAATGCCCGTGTGGCCCTACATGATATATTTTTGGATTTATTTTGGTTTCATCTTAAATAAATTAGTAAGTCGGCGGTTTAACCTAGTTAGACCCTCAATATTAGTGTGTCCCGAATACATGTTGTTGATGAACCTATCAGGTAACTGTCTGCCAAATTTGGTGATGTAACAATGCCCGTGTGGCCCTACATGATATATTTTTGGATTTATTTGGTTTCATTTTAAATAAATTAGTAAGTCGGCGGTTTAATCAAGTCAGACCCTGACTATTAGTGTATCCCGAATACATGTTGTTGATGAGCCTATCAGATAACTTTCTACCAAATTTGGTGATGTACCAATGCCCGTGTGGCCCTACATGATATATTTTTGGATTTGTTTTGGTTACATTTTAAATAAATTAGTAAGTCGGCGGATTAACCTAGTCAGACCTTGAATATTAGTGTGTCCCGAATACGTGTTGTTGATGAGCCTATCAGGTAACTCTCTACCAAATTTGGTGATGTACCAATGCCCGTGTGGCCCTACATGATATATTTTTGCATTTATTTTGGTTTCATTTTAAATAAATTAGTAAGTCGGCGGTTAAACCTAGTCAGACCTTGAATATTAGTGTGTCCCAAATACATGTTGTTGATGAGCCTATCAGGTAACTCTCTACCAAATTTGGTGATGTAACAACGCCGGTGTGGCCCTACATGATATATTTTTGATTTATTTTGGTTTCATTTTAAATAAATTAGTAAGTCGGCGGTTTAACCTAGTGAGACCCTGAATATTAGTGTGTCCCGAATACATGTTGTTGATGAACCTATCAGGTAACTCTCTGCCAAATTTGGTGATGTAACAATGCCCGTGTGGCCCTACATGATATATTTTTGCATTTATTTTGGTTTCATTTTGAATAAATTAGTAAGTCGGCGGTTAAACCTAGTCAGACCTTGAATATTAGTGTGTCCCGAATACATGTTGTTGATGAGCCTATCAGGTAACTCTCTACCAAACTTGGTGATGTACCAATGCCCGTGTGGCCCTACATGATATATTTTTGGATTTATTTTGGTTTCATTTTAAATAAATTAGTAAGTCGGCGGTTTAACCTAGTTAGACCCTGAATATTAGTGTGTCCCGAATACATGTTGTTGATGAACCTATCAGGTAACTCTCTGCCAAATTTGATGATGTAACAATGCCCGTGTGGCCCTACATGATATATTTTTGGATTTATTTTGGTTTCATAAATAAATTAGTAAGTCGGCGGTTTAACCTAGTCAGACCCTGAATATTAGTGTGTCCCGAATACATGTTGTTGATGAGCCTATCGGGTAACTCTCTGCCGAATTTGGTGATGTAACAATGCCCGTGTGGCCCTAGATGATATATTTTTGGATTTATTTTGGTTTCATTTTAAATAAATTAGTAAGACGGCGGGTTAACCAAGTCAGGCCCTGAATATTAGTGTATCTCGAATACATGTTGTTGATGGGCCTATAAGGTAACTGTCTGCCAAATTTGGTGATGTAACAATGCCCGTGTGGCCCTACATGATATATTTTTGGATTTATTTGGTTTCATTTTAAATAAATTAGTAAGTCGGCGGTTTAATCAAGTCAGACCCTGACTATTAGTGTATCCCGAATACATGTTGTTGATGAGCCTATCAGGTAACTTTCTACCAAATTTGGTGATGTACCAATGCCCGTGTGGCCCTACATGATATATTTTTGGATTTGTTTTGGTTACATTTTAAATAAATTAGTAAGTCGGCGGTTTAACCTAGTCAGACCTTGAATATTAGTGTGTCCCGAATACATGTTGTTGATGAGCCTATCAGGTAATTCTCTACCAAATTTGGTGATGTACCAATGCCCGTGTGGCCCTACATGATATATTTTTGCATTTATTTTGGTTTCATTTTAAATAAATTAGTAAGTCGGCGGTTAAACCTAGTCAGACCTTGAATATTAGTGTATCTCGAATACATGTTGTTGATGGGCCTATAAGGTAACTCTCTGCCAAATTTGGTGATGTAACAATGCCCGTGTGGCCCTACATGATATATTTTTGGATTTATTTTGGTTTCATTTTAACTAAATTAGTAAGACGGCGGTTTAACCAAGTCAGACCCTGAATATTAGTGTGTCGCGAATACATGTTGTTGATGAGCCTATCAGGTAACTCTCTACCAAATTTGGTGATGTAACAATGCCCCTCTAACCCAAGATAATTTTTTGCAAATATTTTGCAGAATTATAAAAATTGGCCACTTAACCCGCCAAACCCACAAATTTTATGTACCTCAAATATAAATTTATGTATTATTAGTAGTTTTATCAATTCTACGTTCCAAAAAGTCGTTTATATTAAATAAATTTTTTAAAATTCATTTGCACACTTTTATTCGTACATGTGTAACACCCTGCCCATAGATTTTAGTTACAATTTTTATTCTTTTTTATAATTTTTTTAGCTCGTAAGACTTTTCTGTTTTTATTATAATGACAAGTAAGAAATAACCATCCAACTAGCGCGTTACATTATAATATAAATCTTTAAACGTTTAAGGCTATTTAAACGTACGTAGCAGTAATATAGTTTCACCGGGGTGAACAAAAGTAGACCACCCTGAAGTGACATAAGTTTAAATTCGTCTCGGGTGATGCAAGCTAGTATCAAAAGAGATAATGAAAGACGCTACTGGATGAATACAAATTCAATATTTTTTTAAGGCAAAGCAAACTCATAAGAATAAAGTCCTAAGCAATTAAGCAGATCAAAATCAACCCCATAGCTTTGTTACTTTCCTGCCAAGGTGGTCGCAAAACTACAGGAGGTCCAGTGTTATTGCATCTGCCTTTAACATACTATTGAATTTTCTTTAGAACTAGGCAAATAAAATGAATAAGTTTCCCTGCGAAATATACTGAACTCAGTGGGATGGCGCAAACATAAATTATTAAGGGATGGACACACAAGTCGGTTATCTTCCGAGAAGAAGAGCCACCTCACACAACTACTAAGGTGGTGTGATGACCACCCAGTTAAACCACCCAGCCAAAGATCGGAGGCTGGGGGATATAAATACACCCTTAAACATTTTCAAAAATCAGTATCGTTATAATTTTTCATAGAGGCCGTGCCTACGCGAGTATCAAATTTTACACGTGTGTTTGAAGTGCAAACTTGTTAGCTTAACCAACTGAGTTCAATTTATTAAAAAAGGATTAAATTTATTAAAAAGGTATCTTTTAAATTTTCTAATAATTAATTAATTTTGTACATCTAATTTTCTTTTTATTTGATTTTGTTTTATTCTATTTTTTTTTATTCTATTTTGTTCTTGTCGTCCATGATTATTATAAATTGTGTAACCATTATTTTGTTAGCCTATATATTTTTTTATTATTAAATTATTAAAATTCCATTCAGTAATTTTTACTTTTGAGAGTAAAGTGTAAAAGAGAAAGCTGTTTATTCCCAACGACTTCGAGGTAAGATCTCTACAGCCCGCTACCTCTTGTATTCAAATCATCCCCTTTCGGGCTTTGCTTAATTTCCCGACATTAAAAAGAATTAAGCTGGTGGCAGCAAAGTTATAACCCCTCAGGTTATCTCAAAATAGTTTTAGTAAAGTGACCCGATCGAAAAATCGAACCTCCGGGTATCACACATGTGTACTTTACCTAGTATATTTAACCTTCGGATTCATTTCTATATAAAGTTCGCGTTTAATCCTATTTCAGGTAAAAATTAAGGGTTCTTTAAAATTATTGTTTTATGATGTACAATAGGAATGCTAATTTTATGCTGATACGCTGTTAAAAGTTTAAATAATTTAAAATATATAGTAAAAATAAAAAACGTCAGTTTATATGTTTGGTCAACTGTAAAAAACTGAATATGAATCTGAGAAACGAATCTGTCTTCAAGGTGGTGTGGTTTTTTAGAGTTTTTTTATCTTAAAAAAAAGTCGTACTGAAAAGGTTAAAGGAGTCAAGTATGATAAATTTGTGAGGATGGATAAATCACTTTATTTTATTTGAATATATTCTACTAATATATTCAGAAGCCAAGTTGTTAAGACAGCATTTGATAAGCAGTTATTCGAGTTCAGTTAAAGTAATCACAACGAAAATGAGCCTTCAGCGATGTATTCCCATGTTATATTATCAATTGATTATATTGATTATTTTCATTCTTGGCAAAAAAGTTCATTCTATGGAAGTTAAAATCGACAATTATAAAGCAGGTAAGTGTAGAAAATGTGCGATATTTTCACAATACTGCTGTAAGATTGTTATAAAATGGCAAATTAGGCTTATTAGTATTTAGATAAATCAACAATGGTTCCACTTTGTGTAAATTTGATATTATGATCTTAGGTAATTTAATTCTAGTCAATTTGACCCTGAATGGAATTATCATTTATTCATTCGTTTGAATAATCATTTTGTTTTGGATTTTTAATTAGTAATAATAAATATTTTATTTTTTACATTTAACTTAATATACAATTCATAATGTTTAATTTGAATCTTGGCATTTCATTTCATTACAAAATTATTTTGTGGTATTCCTTTGATTATTTTGGTACAGTTTTCTTTTTTTATTCATGTAAGGCCTTATCCTGAAGAAAAAATAGCATACGTGATGCGTACACAAACGATTACGCCTTACGCCTCGTTCCGATAAGCAATCTCATTTGTAATGGATTATTTTCTGTAACTTATACGTAAATAGGTAACTATTCCATTGAAGGACAACCAC
Organism: Podabrus alpinus; assembly: GCA_932274525.1. Taxonomy (NCBI): domain Eukaryota; kingdom Metazoa; phylum Arthropoda; class Insecta; order Coleoptera; family Cantharidae; genus Podabrus; species Podabrus alpinus. Next base: position 17,568,107 of record OW026457.1, read on the forward strand.
ATTATTATAACAACAATCCAAAGTTAAGGCGTAATATTACATATCGTATTAAATAAAGCAAACATCTTCCTGATTTAATTGCAAAAAAGTCGCAAGTTGTAAATCAATATAAATGAATCTATTAAATTAAAACATACAATGCAAATACAGTAGAACCTTTATTATATTATGTGTTTAGTGGGACCGCGTAAGTTAAGGTAAGGTCAGACTAGGCTACTTTTGCTGCGCGCAGCAAAAGTAGCTGTGTGTGAACACCACTGCAACCGATAAAAGTGCACACTGCTGCACATGTGGTATACTGCGCACGCTGTTAAAAGCAGCTTAGTACGAGTGCAAATTTTGTATGTTGCATTCGCAGTAAAAAATCTTCATTTGGTTTAATAATTTGCTGCGACTAGTGGTGCAGCATTTATCACATTTAAATAAAATATAATTTTTTATTTTTGTATGCACCCTCCGATGTTGCTCGTAGGTTTTATCTTTGATTAAATCATCAATTTTTCCTGACCAATCCATTTTATTTTGATTTTATTTGTTAATTTCATTCATAAAACTGCACATGTGGTTTACTGCGTACGCTGTTAAAAGCAGTTTAGTGCGAGTGCAATTTTGTATGTTGCATTTGCAACTGTAGTTAAGCTGCCTACTGTAAGTTGATACCTAACTGATAAGCTGCTCCGGGGAATGTCCTGGGTGACATCATGCGCTGAGTAAACGTAATTCAGTAAATGCACCTCACAAACCATATATTCTATCGCAGTAAAAAAATATTCATTTGGTTTAATATTTTACTGCGACTAGTGGTGCAGCATTTTAATTTACAATGCCTCCGAGTAAGTGGAATCGTGAGCAAGTTATGAAATTGATCGAAATGATTGAGGAAAGAAATTGTTTGTGGAATGTCGCGAGCGCTGATTACCACAATCAGATAAAGCGGCGTAATTGTTTAGCAGAAATAGAATCTGAAATGAATGTTCCAGTAGTGGAAATAAAAAAAAAATTCATACTCTTCGGGCGCAACATTCAAAATAATTAATAAAAAAATTGCATTTTACTTTAAAAAAAACTCTTAAAGTTCTGTTACATTAAAATAAAACTTATCATTTTGCATTCTCAACGCTTCTTCTTGTGTTGTTATCACGTGTACAACACGATTATTTATCGCATCTAATATTTCTGTTATTACCTGCTTATCCATATTTGAATTGAAGTTACCTGATGCTTGTTTCATATGAACTGCCGTATTTTTCCAAAAAGGAAGAGAATCCTCGACGTGTATAAAAAATAAAGTTACCAACCACAATTCAAACAAAAATTTAAATTCAAAAATTCAAATTCAAAAATTAATTTTAAATTTTATGCTTGCTAAGAAATTTTTTTCTTGCTTGGCAGATATGTATACATTAAGAAAATTGTTTGCTGATACAGTAACAAATAATATAATTTTAAATATTTTTAGACACGTCGACACATCATGTTTTATTTAAAGTCGGGTGGAATTTTATCTCTCCGACTAATAAAGTGTTTGTAAATACACACATAAAATACTACATAAAAGAATGAATTTTGAAAAGTTTGATGCGAACATAGAGAAATAACGGTACACCGAAATATCATGGTAAATCAGGTTTTTAAAGATTCCTGATGCTGACTGTAATTTATAGGAATGAAAATGAGAACAATCAGAAGATAATTTTTTTCTACGTATGATTATTATATCCAACACGTGATATTTATCTCTTGAACGCGATGTTTGCAAAATTTTACTAGACCCTTCGACTGAAAGGAATCGCTCCGAGATTTTTATATCCTGGTTTTTAATTTATTTTTGACCTTATTAAAAATTAGAAAAATATAAAAAATTCATGTATTAAAAAATTAAAGTATTAAATCAATAAATTATTCTTAATGAATTTTTTTTGGAGAAATGCATGGTTTCGATAATAGTTAATGTAGTGCAAAAAATGACAAATAGTTCATAGGCGATTATGAATAATCGATTATTTTTAATAATCGATTAATCGAAAAATATCGATTATTTTTTATAATCGATTATGAAATTTCATAATCGCGCACCCCTACTCACGAATAATTATTAGCTATAAAGTACTTTAGCGGTTGCAGTCGTTGCAATTTTTGCAGCCGAAGGAAAAGCAGCTATGTGTGAGCATTTGTTAGTAGGTTTGTATCTTTTGACGCAGCTTTTGCAGCCGTAGTTGCAAAAGCTGCGTGCTGCAGGCTACTTTGACTCTGTGTGTGAGCCTGACATGCAGCTTTTGCAGCCAGAGTAAAAAGCGTGCGCAGCAAATGTAGCCTAGTCTGACCTTACCTTTATGAATACATGAAAGACAGTGATGATAATAATGATACCAATAATAATAACAAAAAGAAGTTTATTAAGCAATGCAAATAAATACAAAAAGAGAAAGGTGCTTGCTTAACACTTATGTTACCAGATAAAAAAAACTTCATTATCACCCAGATGAGGTACCCGGTACCTCCATATAATTTGCACGTAGTTCAATGTTTTCTGTTCTTTTTTCGACGTTATTAATGTTTTGTATCGCAATATTTTTATTTTTAAATACAAGAATAATTAAGTAGGTAATATATTCGGTAATTTGATAAGACGATAAAACTGACTGATTATCTCGCATTTGGAAAAATTTGCAACCTTATGCATAGTCGTATACTAGTGGCCACTAACTTTTAGTAGCTACTAATTAGACATTTTAAGAGTAGGTATGTACCTACTTATTCCAAGGCACATAATATTTTTTTTTAAATTGTTGATTTTATTTTTGCATTTTACATTATAATTAAAGAGCAAAATATTGAGCTTTAGGTATCTTTCGATGCGAAAGAAAAATCTCTTTCGATTGGATCATTTAGTTTTATATCCAAATGAATAATTAAATTACCAAATAAATAATAGTAAACGTCAGAATTAGTATAATTTACTAAAATGACAATACTAACTTTTTAATTTAAAAAAACCATGGATACCTACATATTATTAGTGGCTACTAACTAGTAGCCACTAAAGTACGACTATGCATAAGGCTGTTGATGTTTAAACAAATACAACAAGTGACTTCCTACGCACTCGATTTACCCAATATATTCCGTCAAAACTTGCAAAATACGGAATCAAAGTATTTTGGATATGTGACTCCAAAAATGCAAAAAATATAAAAACGTCCTTATGTTATCTACTATGCACTCACAAACACATATGCGAGATACTGCACAGAAAAACAGAAATTATCCATTATTACAACGAAATGAAGGCCGGAATTGATACATTGAATCAGTTGGTGAAAAAATATACTTCAAAAAGAAGAACTAATCGATGGCCATTGGCTTTCTTTTTCAATATAATTGATATCGCCGCTCTGGCTTCTATATATTTTATTCGGAGAATTTTCCAAACTTGGTGACCAGAACTGACAGTCGGCAAACGTTTTTGAAAATATTTAGTCGCAATCTCTGCGAAACAAATAGTATATCAAGAAGTAAAAATGTACATGTAATCAAAAATTACTATTTGAAAATTTCATTAGAAAGCTTTCTTGGCAAAAAAATCGTTATACCTTCTAGTGTAGCACCATCAATAAAATCGCCTCGAGATGGATCTGGTAGGCAATTACACAAAGGTAATGTGTCACATGTGTAAAGCTGAAGAAGGAATGTCGCGAAAAACTAGGAAATCTTATACGCTTTGCAACAAACCAATATGTGATCAGCACATTAAAAAAATCACGACCAGCTGCTTAGATTGTCGGTAGTAAGAATTTTGTAAATATTTTATAAAAAATGTTCCAAATATTAATAAATAATATTATAAAGATATTCTACTTTGTCACATTTCAAATAAATTACATGTATTCTATATTAGTATTCGCCTTTAGATCAAAATTACGCATTCTTGTATCGTAGGTACCCGGTACCTTATCTGGGTGATATAGGTATAGATTTCTATAATCGCAAAAAAGTGAATTTCTAAAAATTAAGTAATTTCTAAAATGGTCTCAAAATGTTTAGAAATACTTTTTATAAGTTGTCACAAAATCTCAGGTTTTTGTAGAAGATAGAAGCAAAGATATTCAAGCGCAAAGTCAAAAAAGTACCCGGTACCTCTATCTGGTAACATAAGGGTTAAATAAAGATCGGCGAATCTGTTGAAGATGCGATAAGCCCTGCATTGGAAAGATCCTTCAAACTTCGCAGTCTTGTGTATAGGCACCGATAGGGTTCCACAATTGCAAAGATTCCATAGAGGAGCCGAGTTAACTGCATTTCACAGCGAGATTCGATCTTCAAGATATTGAGCAAGTAGTAGGACGGCGTGATATGCTCATAGCGATTGATGCTAAATGCGTAGCGAAGGCATGCGTTTTAGAGAACTTGTGATACAATACCAGGCATTGAACTAGATTTCACTTGACATGCGGTGGAAGATGTTTATACCTGTGCAGTGACTTGAGCTTGAAGTAGCTGATACTACAGACTTTGTTGACGTGGTCTGCGAAGGTTAAGCCACAGTCCCATGTAACGCCAAGGGTTTTAGTCTTTCCACTAAAGTTAATCACGTAATGTAATTACAAATTATTTGACCTGATTTCATGGCATAGCGGTGAAGTTCATTGACTGTAGTAATGCCCAAATATCCAGTTCAACTGCGGTTGAAGTAAAAACATTATTCTGACCGCCTTCCTTAGGATGGCAATCATTCCAAATCAGCGAGCCGATCACTTACGTATTATGTATATAAAAATGAGGCAGTGGCGGCATCAAATTTATCTTCCGCCTTTCATAAGGAGTTCCATTTTCTCTATTTCTATAGTAAAAATGTATTATGTCATATAAATAAATAGCTTATTAATAATTATTATTATCAACATCGCAAGTTATTTAAAATTCAATTTAATATTTATTAGCGTTGGAATCGTTAAGAAACGTTACTAATCACTATGGTTATTCATCATATTATCATGGAAGATATAGGAGACAGAGCAGTTTTAATAGGTAAGTCAAAACTACAATTAATTTTTAATATTTTATAAGAAATAAAGTTTTCAAGATACTGTCACGACCGTGTGTCGTGCGGGATCTTGATATTTGAATTTAAGCGAGTTCGAACATTAACGCATTTATTCATATTACGCCACACCTATGTACAAACATCTTACAACTAATATTTACAATTAAGTCTTACATTATCAATTGGGGGTGAAGTTTTCTTATGGAAACCATCTTTCCTTGATACTCGGACTTCACTCTTTCACACCACATACTACGTAACTCCCTTAACACCACATGTGTAACAAACTGTCTCTTCTTCGTTCAATTACCTCACAAGAAACTTCCTCGCCGCTCACTTATTTCTAAACAATTTGCTCTCAATCTATTTTCTCCGCTGGCTAATCATATCCGCTAATCATATTTTAGGCGACTCGCGTACTAATATTTTTATTAATGTGACAATATCAAGATATATCACCAAACTTTTTCTTCTAATTTATAAATTTAGCGTGTCAATAGACACTTTCGACCATTATTATTAAACGACTTTGGTTTCGGAATATAGAGAACATTATAAAATTTCCCAAATAAGCACTCTCAGTGTCCTGAGGATATTTATGATTCTATGGAACTTCATGTACGCAGAGATAATCGGTGCGATTCTGATTTGACATAACAATCTTGTTATGATAATCATTTGGTTATTTTGTAACAATATGGTTATTTGAGCCGATTTGCTATTCTGATTTTGAAGACATAATCATGGAGGCGTGGTTTGTCAACAATTATTGTTATATTTCATGGTTATGATAGCAACTGCATTTTAGTGCTTGTTACGCTCATTTAGATCGTTGTTACGTAATTTTGAATAAAAATTTATTTTAATATACCAACATACTACAAAATTACAAAACAAAATTAAAGTTTTTAAGTCACAACTGATGGAACGATGTGTCATATCTTTTGTAGTACCTTTACGATACATTTGAACTATTTATAACAAGGTTTGATTATGCTTAAATTATAACCATCATGATTATGCGTGTTTAAACAGAATACCAATTTTCGGTAAAATTGTTACGGAGATGGTTATAACCTAGGATAGCAATCTAGTCATAACAATATGATTATATAACCATGTGCAAATCAGAATCGCACTGAATGTACTCTACAAATGTCATTACTTGGTTAATTGAGGAAGATGTTTTCTTGATTTAAATCCAGTATCTAGCTGGACAATAACTAGCTGAACAAAATTGATATTATATGTAAACAGAAGATGTGACATGGAAGGAAAATCTCGCTGAGAGGTTTAATTTTTAGAGAATTTGAGAGAGTCCTTATAATCGCATGACCTATTTGTTGTATAAAATTTTAAAATGTTGTCGTTTTAATAGGGGATGTACATTTCCAAATAATCCACTTAATACTATATATACTACAATTATTGTAAGCGAATCGCAAATAAATTATAAACCTGGAGATATTGTTAATCAACTCACTGTATTAGAAATCAGTTGTAATAAAGGATATAAGTTAGGTCCATTTGCATCAACTATTTCCACCTGTGTAAATGGCGAATGGAAAGAAACACCAACGTCTTGTATTCGTAAGTACATTTTATTACATTTTATACATTTTATAAGTACATTTTAAATAATGATATCGAACTAAAGTTTTTACTACTGGGCTAAATTCTGAACTAAAACCTAAAAAGATTTATTCAGTCAGATAAATTAGGTCTTTTAGTTCATTGAACCCTTTAATATGGCTTTTAAAAATTATGTAAAGATACAAATACAAACTTCGACTATTTTAATCAACTTCATTCTCTCTTTGATTGACTACTGTGAAGAAATCAGCCAACTGTGGCAACTTTTTGACATAAACAGACATGCCAATATTTTAGAAATGCTTTAGATAATTAAGGCGTAATAATATAATTTTCAATTGATTCAATATTAAGCCTCAAAACCAATATTGTAGGTTCTTGTCCATCTCTAATATCATCTACATCAACAACAGTGGTATGCCAATACAACAGAATACCCTTAGATAATTGTATCAACCCTCTAGAAGGCACAATAGTACAGCTATCCTGTAATGAATTCTATGAAGAACCATCGCTAGAAACATTTCCATTTAGCTCATGTACACAAGGTGCATGGGCACCCGCTATATCAGAATGCTATCCATGTAAGTGTTTATTGTAGAAAATTGTGAATAATATTGCTTCAACTTAAAATTTAACTGCAAACACATTGTAAATTTTTTCAAATGTAACCATGCTATCGGATTATATGTACGTATTAAACATATCGTCACCTCAGAATTATAGTGTTCTATATCCACTTTTGGCAAAAAATGAGATTTATGCAAAAAAAAACTCGCGAGGTTTAATTTGTTCTATATCCAGAGTATTGTGTATAAATTTTTGTTCTATACCTACGAAGTTTTCAGAAATTTAATGTTCTATATCCTGAAATTTTGAACTTTTTTATCTTTTTATTTGGTTCTATATCCATATCTGTACACAATGGTTTAAAAGTGTGCTGTATCCTATGCCTCAAGTATACTTGAACTTTTCTGTAACACTGTTCTATATCCATGATTTAAATGTTTTATATTCAAACGAATTGCATAAGTTGCGCAATATTGAAATATGGAGTCCTTTGTCATTAATTCGAATACTTCTGAAACTTCCCAACACCAGGAAACTCAATTTTAAGATTATCCAAATGCAATCTTCTGACTATATGAATTACCAGTGTACATCTAAAACTATAAATTACAAAGTAATACCATACACCAAAATTAATCATATTATTTACAATCGACAATCTCTTTTTAATATAGAATTTAAAGAGTCTTTTGATGGTGAGATTCAAAATATTAAATTGCAATATTCTAAAAAACGTCAGGATGGCGAAACATCGGTCACAAAATTTCCTAATGTTACACTTTTGGAAAATATTAAAGTAATTATTACCGAACAAAAAAGGAACCACCTAAAATCGATGATGGTACAGATGCCTGAAGATGAAAAGGTATTTTATGATGTTTTGTTAGCAAATAATAATAATGCAAATAGAAATGAAACAAAAGCAAAAGAATTAAAGAAAACCAAGAAACTAACACGATTAAAGAAGTGAAATTTTTCAAATTTTTATAATAATATTCCAAATTTTGTTCAATGTTTATAAAATTAAAAAAAATTATTAAATTAATAAAATTAAAAACCTTGAAAATAATTAGTGTTTATTTTATTATTGTTCTATATTATAACTTAAATACCATGTAATCTTTAATCAACTGTAATTTGTTCTATATCCGGTGGAAATGTTCAATATCCCTTAAAAAAAGAAAAAAAACCTTTTTAAGCATTCTTTTTCTATATCCAAAATTTTAATAATTAATTACGAAGTTATTTGTTAGAATTTATGACCAGCATTCGAACTTAAGGTGTCTAGTATGGTAATTTATCAACAACAAAACAATAAATCTAGCTAAATTTAAAAATTACATAATAATCGTCTTTAAATACTAAAATGTCAATTTCCCACATTTTAGTTTTTAGGACGTACATCATAGAACACTATAATTCTGAGGTATATAAAGCTGAGCAAATCACTAACTCATTCATAGTTTTATTGCGTATAGCTACGAGGGTCGTGGAGAGTTGAAATTTTGCATACCCGTGTGGTTTTACGAGGATTGAACGGGAAAATTGTCCGTTTTTAGATGGAACATAAGGGAGGGGGTGAAATGGCGGTACCCAAAATTTGAGAATTCATTTTGGAGGGTTGAAATTTTGCAGGCAGCCTCGGGCGACGGTCGAGGGGGCGAAACAAATTTTTTTTTTCCAATTTTTTACCGAGCGCTCGGCAAAACGGCTCAGCGCGGTTTTTCGTATTTTTGACACTTTTTCCGGGGTTTTCGTACGATTGACCTCAAATTTTCGAGAGTGGTGGGGGCGGCGAAAACGGACACCCGTCTGGGGCCAAATTTTCGAAATTTTGTCCCGTTTCCGTTTTAGGGAGGGGGACGCGTTTTTTCCTTCTTTTGCGCCTGGCTCGCTTATTTTCAGATTAAAGTTTCGATTTTTTGGTCTCATTTGGATCCGCCCGAATTTAGATTTGCATTTCTGCAAGAAAAACCGTAGGTCGTAAATCGATTTAGACCGCTAAGCGAGACGACGATTTTAATTACATTTTTTTTCGCCGTTATTTGCGCTACGCCGGGCGGCGTCGATCGCGAAAAAAAATACGCCGTCATCGAGCCGACCGTATGCCCGACAAAATTTGTGGAAATACTTTTTCTCGCAAAATGGACCGGTTTCGAGTAATCGTGATAAACAAATTAAAAAACGGCAAATTTTAAAAATTCATTGAAATTACATTTTGACGTCTCACATAATTTCGGTAAAATCGATGGGTCCGTGCTAATGAAATTTTGACGGAGCAAAAATGTGGAGGCCGCAGGCCGACCCGTGTTCCTAAAAGCAAGTGGGAGGCCGTAGGCCGACTCGTGTAAGCGGGAGGCCGAATGCCGACCCGTACTCTTAAAAAAACGGGGGGAGGCCAAAGGCCTCCCCCGTTGGTATGCCGAAGGCCGACTCGTGTTCGTTTCATCGTTGTCAAGAAGCCAAAGCCGGACCAAACAAACCAAAGTCACGCATGTACGCCGACAACTTTGAAGTGATTTTTTTTTATCGAGGAAGGATAATGTACCAACAAGTTTTGCATCAAAAATTATTATTAATATTGCTCGCTAAATCCGATTCCGACGATAAAATTTTATATAAAAAAAAAATTTTGCTATTCGGTTTTGAAGGCACTCTCCCTTGGAAATTATTTTGGAAAATTACGCCATTTCGAAATCAATACTTTTCTTCGTCGGACGTCCGATAAGCCGGAAAATTGCGGAAATGCAAATTTTGAAAAATTTCGATTACAAACCTCGACCTTTTTGGTGGAGATTAAAATTTCGATTTTTGGGCAGCATCGCAAATTTAGATTCGCGGTTCCGCAAAGCAATACGTAGGGCGTAGACAAAGTATTCGACAGGTAACTAAGTAAGTTGTCGCTTTTTTTTGTCCTCAAGGTCAAATGACGATATTGTGTAATCGTGTGCAGATTTGTTAGGCGACCCAGATTAGGTCTTTGGATGTTTTTCGTGCGACAGCGCGGTGACGCTTACGTGTCCTTCCGACTCTTACCCCGGATCTGGAAGAACTTGAAATGCGCGACATCTTATTGCCCTTGCGCAGTTATTAAATGCACCTTCATTTTGACCTTGAAATCTCTTTCGAGGGCGCAGTTATACGGCCCATAAGGCGAATTTTAGAAACTTTACAAAATTGCCCAAATTAAAGTTCTCGATAGACACCGTCGTTGGCTTTAAATTGTTCCAAGACATGTGACCTTGAAAATTATTTTTAAGGCCGAAATTTGACGCCAAATCGAATTTTGAATTTGTACCGCGGATATGCAATGGGATGTCGGATCCGCAATATTCGAAAGTAAATCGGAGGCCGTAGGCCGACCCTTATTATTAAAAGCAATCGGGAGACCGAAGGCCGACTCGGGTTCGCTTCACCATTGAGACGCCAAATCCGGACCAAAGAAATCCAAGATCTCACATGCAAACCAACACTCGACCATGGAATCCTTAAAAGTTCCAAAAACCGGTCGGTAAGCCCAGAAACAATCGGGAGGCCGATAGGCCGACAGCGAGGCCACAGGCCGCGCGCCTCGCAGAGCTAGCCACGTTAAGTAGATAGTGTTTTATTTTAAATCCACAGTCCTCAATATATATTTTCTAAATAACTTAACCATGTTATCATAATCATGCTCTTCAATTAGTGGAAAGGGCACGTGGTTTTACGATCAAAACATCAAAGCATTAATATTTGCAGGCAGAAACTAAGGCAAGTTAAATAAAAACTCTTATTTTCCAGCTTGTGGATTGAAGAGACCTAAAGGTAGATATAATATAATTATGGGCCAAATTGCGACAGCTGGAGATTATCCATGGCATGTTGGAATTTATAATAACCAAAAAGATTTTCTGTGTGGTGGGTCAATTATACATCATCACATTATCTTGTCTGGTAAGTATTTATTGTGCATGTTTATATTCATGTAACAAAAATAAATAATCCAATTTTTAGCTGCACATTGCTTTACCGAGTATAACGGAACAATCAAACCAATTGAAAATTACTTGGTCGCAGCGGGGAAGTATTATCGAGAGTACGATGATAATAGAGATACACTTGCCCAGTATTCAACCGTATTGTTTTATATATTTTTAAAATATTTTAAAATTGAAATACGTACTTTTCAGATACTTGAAATACATATACCAGAAAGATTTAAGGGATCTGGTAGTGGATTAGGTGCTTATGATATAGCAATTCTGATATTAAAGAATCCTTTCGTGATAAGTTTAGGTGTTCAGCCTGTATGTATAGAATTGACTAGTAATTCTCGGTATTTACAGTTGTCATCATATAGTCAAGGAATTGTAAGTTAAAAATTCAATCAAACGTACTACACTAAATAATTAAAATTCAATTTAAATTGTAGGTTACGGGTTGGGGATACACACAAGAAGGTACGAAACTTTCAGATGTATTAAAGGAATTAACAATTCCTTATGTGCCGTACAATGAATGCTATGAGCTAGTTGCGGAGAGCTTTAAAAAATATATTGTTTTTGATAAAGTATGTGCTGGATTTCTAAATAAATGTAAGTTCAATTTTAATTAAATTCATAAACTAAATTGTTGAACGGAGAGGCAATGAAAGACTGTTTTGATTGTCCAATATTTCGGGCTTTATTTGCATATTGTCAATGCTAAAATACTGAAAAATGATACAGAATGTGAAAAAATTACAAATAACAATAATTATAGAAAAAGTGAATAAATTACAGAAAAACTTAAATATTAAAATATATACCAACCGGGTCGAGTAACCTAAAGTTGACCACCCCAAATAAAATTAAAAATTTCCTATTGCAAAGAGGAAGGTTTATAATAGTATACTGTTAAAATTTTACATGCGAATGTACTCGTATTATCAAAATTTTGAATAAATCGATTTTGAAGAAAATTTAACATGTAAAAGCCGACCGACGCGCGGGAATCTCATATGAGTTTCCGCGCGTCGAGTTCTGTTGACGATACGTGTGGATTGGTATACCCTAACACTTAGAAAATTTTGTCAGATGCTGCTCGCACGTGCTACTGGTAACTTGACTCGAATCCCGGTTTTCTTGAAGGATGGCGCCTTCAAGTATGTTTAGCTTTTGCCGCGTAGCGGCTCAGGCGATGAAAAACCGGCCGGAGCTGCGGAGCAGCGCAGGCTCAGGTTTTTCGATGCGCACAGCCGGACGAGTCTCGAATCCAAAATTTCAAATTCGATTTTTTCAAAAATTTAATAATACATTCGCTCATAAAATTTTTACAGTATACTATATAAACCTACCTCTTTGCTATATCAAATCACTTGTAGCAGCACTACAACCCTGGGTGGGTCTTGGCTGACTTCACAACCTCTTTCCATCTTTCTCGTTCTGACATCAGTGTCTCCATCTCATCTTCGTCTATTCCTAGAGTTTTGAGGTCTGCTGTGATATTGTCTCGCCATCTTTGTCGTGGTCTTCCTATGGGTCTCTTACCTTCGGGTACCGTTTCCCATGCCATTTTGATTATTTTGTAATTCGGTTGCCTCTGTACGTGACCCGCCCATCTTAGTAGTTGTGATTTTATTTCTTGTATTATGTCCGGGTCTTTGTATAGTTCTTTAAGTTCAGCGTTAGTTTTAATCTCTTTGCTATAGGAAATTTTTAATTTTATTTGGGGTGGTCAACTTTAGGTTACTCCCCACCAAGTTGGTAACTCTCAATTTGAATTTAAAAATAAAATAAAGTGATGTAATTTAATGCTGCATTCTAATTGTTTAAAAAAAAGTTGTGGTTTGTTTTTATGTTCACAATATCTGTCGCAGAAAAGTTTATTTTTATCGTGTACACATTAACAACCGTGTTAAAAATGTAAAAAATATTTAAAAAAATTACAGCTGCCTTGAATTAATCTAATGCTGCATTGTAATTGGTAGAAAAATGTTTTAGTTTGTTTTTATAGTAAAAAATCAGTACATACTAGAAACCTAAACTTAATAATTTTATAGCTACTTCTATATGTGGTGGCGATAGTGGTGGCGGTTACGTTTTCAAGAACACCTTAAACAATCGGTACTATATAAAGGCTATAGTTAGCTTGTCTCCATCAAATACGGAACTACAATGCGACTCGAATCAGTTCAGTATCTATACTGCAATTGACATGCACATCGATTTCGTTCAGAATCTTGTTATACTTAATCGAAGGTAAGAAATACAACTTAACCTTCCCAACAAACATTTTAGCCGTAAATAAGCTATTAACGAGCTAATAGTATGCTTTTGCTTTTAAATAGCCATTTTACAGCTAATTTACAGCTAAAATGTTTGTTGGGCTTACGGCTGTGTACCTGTTACTGAAGAAGTTTTACAATTATCTGAGTGTATTTTTCAAAATTTACTAATAATTTTTTATGCGATTCCGGGATTTAAACTGCTTTTAAGTTTCTTTTGTCGAAGATTAAAGTTTAACTGAATTAAAGTGAATTTAAATCCCATGGGATTTAAGTAAAAATAAATGTATTGTTTCCATTACGACCGCACGCAACTAGATTGTTAAAAACATCAAATTGACGTTTATTTTGAGAAGGTTATGTTGAAATCAAAAAATTAATTGTAGTTTAAGGCCCGGAGTTGCATAAAATAATGTATATACTACCTCAGGACTTAAATGCCTGATCGACGATAAATCGACAAATCGATAAATCGACTTCGTCTCAAGCAAACACGTCACACTCAGGATTAATACCGCACTTAAGTCCCTTGGTATATAATTATACTATTATGTAATTATTCAAAAATAAAAATACGTTATGGGTACAAATTTACAACTCGAGCGTCAGAAGCCGGGCTGGTATAGAAATTCATCTTTTATGAGGGGAAGTACACGGTCCACGTGGACTCGCATAAAAGATCTACGTAATAGAAATATTATCCAATAATAAGTGCTTATTATAAATATTATCCAATAAGAAGTGCTTATTATAAATATTATCCAATAAGAAGTACACGGGTCCACGTAGACTCGCATAGAAGATGAATTTATATTGCTTTAGCATTTTACCAACCAGGTTTGTGAAACTCGATAGCTGTTATCAGCTTCCTGAAGCGGCCCTAGTGAGTGCAGTCCTATATACGCCAATGCATTACAAACTTGGCTTTACCAGCCGGGCTTCACCAGCTCGGCTTTAGAAGCCTCAATGAAATGCGGGCTTTAACCCATTATTAATTTTTCAAGGAATCATGGTTAAGCAGAAATTACAAATCAGTTTTGTTTATTAACTTCTTCTTCTTCTTCTTACGCTAGGACTACGTCCTGTACTTCCCAACTATATGCCTCTGTCAGAGGCACTGTTGGTTCTGTGAGCAGTTTTGGTTTTTACATCTCAGGTAGCTTGCTAGGCTTGCCTTTCGATGTGCCTGCACCCTGTTTTTTATTGTTATGATGGCAAATCATTAACACAGGGGGACCGCCTGCTTAACGTGTCCTCCGAAACACGGAAGACGGCCAAGAAATTTTTAGTCAATACCCGGAGTCGAACCGGGACGCCTTGCGTTAACAGTTGATTGCGCTAACGTTCAGACCATGACCGTCTTCTGTTTATTAACTAATTCAACTAATTATAAATTTCTATATTAAAAACAGTTTGCGATCGACAAGTGTCACAAATAATTATTTAAAACTATGTACTACTATGTATGTACAAGAAGAGTGCAATTTATAAATTTTAAAGAATATCGTTAAAAACTTCTAAAATTTAATTACATATACAGTGACTCAAAAAAGTCCCCGTACGGCACCATTTTAGCTATTTAAATTACAATTACTCCGGTTTAATTGCTCTTCTAATGACGAAATATGATGATGATATACTATGAATGTATAGATTTGCAAATCTATACATACATACATATTATGTACTTTCAAGAAAATATTTATATAAAAATCGCCTCATTGGCAAGAAAAATTTAAAGAAATAAAATAAATCGGCATAATCGAACTCAAAAAAGTCTCCGTACGCTAATGCATAATACAAAATGTTTCTAGTGATAAAAACTAAGCACAACTAAGCACAAAAACTAAGATAAAATAAGCACTTCTTAGAAAATGTACAACGTTTTATAGTGCATTAAAATGATATTATTAAATTATGCATCTACACCTTTTCCAGCAGTAATTCAGAAAACCTCACCTACTGTTCAGAAATCGTGAATTGTAATTCAGATTTGTCAACTGATATTCAGAAATCGTGAATTGTAATTCAGATTTGTCAACTGATATTCAGAAATTGTGAATTGTAATTCAAATTTGTCAACTGATATTCAGAATTCGTGAATTGTAATTGCAGTTGACAAATCTGAATAACCGTTGACGATTTCTGAATATCAATTGACAAATCTGAGTAACGGTTGACGATTTCTGAAGTACTGGTGGAAAAGGTGTAGTTTCTTTATGCTATCGTTTGAATTGGCACGTTTTACGAGCAATAATTCAAGATAAGTAAAGAAATTTACGTTGAAGTACCTACTACAGATAATAATAAAATTGTATTGTCAAGGCAAATCAATGCGCGAAATCGGAGAAATTATCGGAAAAACTAAATCAAGTGTTCAATACATAATTGAAAATTATTTTAAAGCCTTAAAATAAAGTGATATTACGAACCGCAATATTATACGCGAAGTGAACAAAACCCCAGAAAAACTACTGCAAAATTGTGGATGAAGTGCGTAATAAACTTAATATCATTGTTTCTGACCAGACAAGTAGAAATGTGCTCAGAATAGGCAATTATAATAGCCGTGTTGTTAGACGCAAACCTCCAATTTCAAAAATTAATAAAATTAAAAGACCAAAGTTTGCAATAGAACATAGAAACAAAGACATGGAGTGCTCGAATCGAGTGATTTTTACAGACGAGAGTAAATTTAATATATTCGGTTCAGAATGTACCTGAACCTTGCCGTGGTGAGGGGGCTTGTGTGTTTTGAGGAAGCGCCGGGCGTGTACCTGGAAGGGCTAGAGCCAGGACGTAAAACTCCTTGTGCTCGGTCTGCTTGGCATGCCGGGTCCGGGCCGGGGCCTAAAATCCTTTGTGCCTGGCCTCCAGGTCTGTCATACACCGGGATGACGGTCGACGTGGAGAAATCTGACTAATACAGGTACCCGCGTGTTTGTGCCGTGCGTGGAGACCCGTACGGAGGGATGAAAGGATCCTGGTGGCTGAGTCGGTCTGGGGGCGGTGTTAGTTCTCCTAGGTCCGACAACACTCCACTTTGGCCTCGATTTCTTCCTAAACGGGCGGCCTAGAATAGTCCACCTAGGTCAATCGGCTATGCTGGATCCGTAAGAGGAGCGGTAGGACGAGCTCTTTGGAAAGGTCGTGGTGTGAAAACACTATGCCTTTCTGGGAACTATATCTCTCGGGTAGCCCTGGCGCCGAAGTTCGGCGTCCCCCTGGTTGGACTCTGTGACGGGTGGGGAGCTCTGGGAGATGAAAATGTTGAATTACTCCGGATGGATAACATAGACAAATCTAAAAAACCCCAGGCGGCTGTGTCTTCGGACACATCGTCAAAAAATACAATGGGAGCTTCCTTTAAGGAGGCCCCAGTCGTTGGTGCTGCGATGGGCACATCCTTTGCGGATGTACCATCCAACAGAGCCGGGGTGGGTGTATCCTTACAGGATGTCCCACAACACCCGGAAAAAACAGTCAATTCTTCGAGTGTGGGTGCGTCCCCTGTGGATGCCGCACACATAACCGACCCGGAGATACGCCATAAAAAGCGTAACCTCTGCGGAGCGGAGAAGAAAAGAAGAAGGAAAGCCAAAGCGGTGAGGCGCATGGCAACAGAAAACCCCAGCAGCCAAACTGCTCACGAGAGGGCCAGGCTATCCAAACCCAAGGAGGCGGATGGTCTGTCTGCTGGTGGAAAGAAAACAACCGCACCCTCAACTGGTGCCGTGAAAAAGAGGGTCAGGTCCCAGGACTCAATGCCTTCTCCTCTCAAGCAGAAGAAGAAGGTGGAAACAGTAACTGGGCAAATACCCAAAACAAAGGCGGCTGATTCGTCGAGCTACAAGGAGGCTGTTACCAGACACCTCAGAGTAGCAGTGATCGACCGCCAAAATCCCCTGGGCAAACTCACAGAGGACCAGAGGGAGACTGTTGAAGCACAGCTAAACATAGCTTTACGCAGAGCCGTCTTGGAGGCTCTGCAGACAAAAACAGGAGCGCCAATTTTTGAGGGCTTCCGTTACTCGGGACAGATCCTACGGATCACCTGCGGTGACGAGAGGTCCCTAAAATGGCTCCAAAGCACAATTGGGCTTCTCCCGCCTCTATGGGAGAACGCAAAATTAGACGTTGTTCAGGTGAGCAATCTGCCTAGGCTGACTAAGGCTACCCTCTGGATTCCGGGGAAACCCGAGCCCACTGGGGAGGTCATAGAATGGCTAACGGCACAGAACACCTGGATAAAAACCAGCGAGTGGTGCGTCTTCCATGATGCTGACAGAAGTGACCCCTTGGGGAAGCTTATTGTCTTTGGCATTAATGCAGAAGACAAAGCCGCTCTTATAGCCAAAAAAGGAAGGGTGAATTACAAATTCTCCATCCTAAAAATAAAGGTGCAGCGAGTCGTTACTGACGACGACGTGCTAGCACCAACAGCAGAGGAATTGGCTGCAGAGATATTGAGCCTCATGGAAACCGATGAGGACAATCAAGAAGCGGCAAATCCTCAAAGTAATAAAGAGGCTCTATAACAGGATGGTCTGATGGCCAACCTAATGGAATGGAGCTTCTTACAAGCTAACCTGCACCATGGGCGGGCGGCTACAGCAACTCTGTGCCGCCGTCTGTCCAGATGCAAGGACACGATAGCTCTTATACAAGAGCCATATATAACAAAGGCTAGAATTTCTGGCCTTTCAACACCCAGAGGAAATATCTTCACAGGTAATCTCTCAAACAAAACTAGAACATGTATTTACATACCTAGTAACTTTCAGGCTCATCCCCTCCCGCAGTTTGGTGACTGCGACCTAACAGTGGTAGGGCTAGGCTGTGATTTCGGTGATGGCCTGGAGAATGTTATTCTAGCATCTGTATACCTCCCAATTGACTCCCAGGATCTGCCACCTTCTCAGAAGCTGGTGGACCTAGTGAGCTATTGCGAGAAAAATAGAAGACATCTCGTTATAGGATGCGACTCCAATTCCCATCACACTGTATGGGGAAGTGAGGACTGCAACAAAAGGGGTAAGTCACTTTTTGAGTATCTTATTAGTACAAATTTAGAGATTATTAATCGAGGTGACACGCCAACCTTCTATGTGTCACCAACACGTTATTCTGTAATTGATATCACATTAGCGTCGATAAATATATCAAATAAAATATATGATTGGCATGTGTCGAAAGAACTGACAATGTCCGACCATAGATGGATTGACTTTAAAATTAAAGCCAAAAAAATAGAACCCAGGCGGTTCAGAAATCCCAGGAAGCTTGATAGGCGGATCTTTCTGGATCTGCTTTCGAGTGCACTGGAAACTGACTTGCCTGAGAAAACCACAAATGAGCTACATACCATTGAGGAGATTGAGACATGCGCTAACTCGATACAAAAATCCCTCACAACATCGTACGAGCTCTCGTGCCCTCTAAAGGCAGCTGGATCTGGAGATCGCACCACCCCTTGGTGGTGTTGCGAGCTAGAGCGGATGAGGAAGGAGGTCACGAGACTGTGCAATAAGGCGAAAGCCTCCAAAGTTACCTCAGACTGGGACGCTTTTAGGGAGCGTCGGTCTGAGTACAAAAAGATGATTCGCCAAAAGCAATGGAAGTCCTGGAGGGACTTCTGCAGTGGGGTAGCGTCCACAACGGATGCTGCCAAACTTAAGAAGATTCTCTCTAGGGATCCACATCAGCAACCAGGCAGTCTTCTTCGGGATGACGGCTCTTATACCGAAAGTCCAGAGGAGGCTGCTGAAATACTACTAAAAACACACTTTCCCGGAAGTAAAACTGCCACGGATTATGCGTGGACTGAACACACAGTTAGGACACCGACCGAGGCAGACTGGGAAAATGCAAAAAAGATTGTAGATCCGATCAAAACCTCATGGGCGATCAGATCTTTCGCCCCCTTCAAATCACCGGGACTGGATGGGGTGTTTCCGGCCCTACTACAGTGGGGACTGGAGAGCCTGCTTCAGCCTTTGGTGAGGGTGTTTAGGGCATGCATTGCGCATGGCTATACCCCTGAGGGATGGCGCAAGGTCAGAATTGTATTCATACCAAAACCAGGTAAAGGAGATTACTCTCAAGCTAAATCCTTTAGACCAATAAGTCTCACGTCCTTCTTTTTGAAAACGTTTGAAAGATTGTGCGACAGAGAAATACGGGATGTAGCACTTGGTCACAAGCCGCTACACCCGAAACAACATGCATATTGCTATGCGGGGTTGTCGTTATTAATCGAGCCACACGTTGGGCTATCAAAAAGTGCTGTGTACGGGCTCCTTAATAATGCCACACGTTGGGCTAGCCAAAAAATGCTGTGTGCTTACGTAAGGCCTTTAAGAGACCCACACTTTATGATACAAAATTGTTATGAATACCCTCGCTAATAGGGTTAAAGGTTCTTGTCGTTAATGTTTTATATGGGTGTACGTAATTGTACCCCGTCAATGGAAAAATATGTGAAAATTTGTAAACACAATTTAATGAAATAAGGTGCCTCAGCTTAGCTCTTTCGTAGTGCATGTATCTTACCTTGTACAGGGTGGATTCGCTCCGTTACCAATGCTGTAAATGAAATTATGGTGCGGAACAGGTCTAAATAATTATCCTTCGTTACAAAGTTATTAATGTTTTTATTAAGCACACAAATGAAAATAAATATTTGGTTAAATCAAAAAGTTCTATTATTAAATCTATTATATAAATATTTCTGAACGCAAAATGATGCAAAACACGTGTCGTACGAAGTCCGGAGATTTCACTTAAGTTTATAAAGATTTTATTGCAATGTACACGGTACCTTATTAAATCCAGGAATATTTCTGTTATTTGAAATGGAGATGGTACAATTGCGCGTCCAAGACACTCAAAGGGTTCATTTACCATCAGAAACTTCCCGATGCAGTTTGTTGACCTCGTTTTGTGTTGAAGTTTATTTTCTTTAAAAATATTTGTAATCCGTTACGATTTTCACCTTATTTGTGGTTTTTCGTAGGTAAGTAACTATTTTGTTGAATTATGCACTTATATTTCGTAATTACACTATTTATTTTCACTATAATATCAATTTTATTAGGACGATTCTAAATTCGCCACTTTGCACGTGCGAATATCAACACCAACCTTTTATCTGATTGTTTTATTCATTCCTTTTCGAAGTTCATCGCTATCCTGATCTTTGCATAAACGTATTTTATTGGTCGATCGAAAAATCAATATTATTTGAAGTTTCATAGTACAGGTATGGACTAAGCCAATTGTGGTTCGTTGAGATTTTATAAGTAAAAATTTTCTTATTTTTAGATTTGATTGTGTTCTTCTCAAGTGTTTCGTGGTTGGATAAATAGAGATGCTGGATATGAAATTTCCATACGCAGTTCATTAAGTTGTGACATGCCGAACTCACGTAACGATTTAACAAACTTATTTTAAATTTAACGCTAACATGGATTTTTACATTTATCAATTGATTAACAAATTTCTAACTTTTAAAATACCTTTCTTATTACTAACAATCTTTCATTTACTATTAATTAACATTTTTAACAATGACAAATATTAAAATGATGCATTTCAAATTTATTTTATTCACACCTGTTTTATGTCCCGTTTTCAACGAATCATATGACTTTAAGTTAAATTCCTTGGTATCGGATGAAGTTTTTCTGATTACTTTGATAAGTTACATGCTTTTATTCATAACAAAACTTTTGCTGAAATTTAAATGACGTACTTCCATTGACGTGGTATCTCGATACCGCAATATGTTCCAGGAAGATCCACTGAGTCCGCCCTTCACGAAGTGGTGGAAAGGATAGAAAGATTATTGCATACTAAAGAATGCCCTCTAGGAGCATTCATTGATATAGAAGGGGCTTTTGATAAAGCCACCTTTGAAAGTATTAACGCCTCACTACTATCACATCGTGTTCCCTATACCATTGTACGATGGATCAACTCAATGTTGAGGGGGAGGATGGTTGAATTCAATGTGGGAGGTGCAACAATAAAGGGTATTGTTACTAAAGGCTGCCCTCAGGGGGGAGTCCTTTCTCCACTCCTGTGGGATCTCGTAGTAGATAGCCTTCTGAAACTCCTAAATAAAAATGGGTACTATACCATTGGCTATGCAGATGACATAGTCATATTGCTAACAGGAAAATTTGAGAGCACTCTGTGCGAACTGATGCAGAGGGCACTCAGAATACTAGAAGAATGGTGCACGACACATGCCCTTTCGGTCAATCCGACTAAGACTGGGCTCGTCCTGTTCACCAGAAGAAGAAAACTTCAAAGCATGAGAATGCCTATTCTAAAGGGAATTCCCCTAAAGTTGGCTCCAGAGGTTAAGTATCTGGGAGTGGTGCTGGATGCAAAACTGAACTGGGGAAAACATGTCAGCCTTAAAACTGAGAAAGCAAGCGTGGCTTTTTGGCAGTGTAGGAGGGCGATGGGAAAGTCCTGGGGCTTTTCCCCGAGGATTGCTCTCTGGCTCCACACTGCAATAATTAGACCAATGCTATGCTATGGCGCCCTTGTGTGGTGGCCTAGAGTCAAGATAATGACAGCGGCGTCATCCCTTAACCGACTTCAGAGATCGGTCTGTTTAGCGGTGACGGGTGTGATGCGAACGGCTCCAACTGCGGCCCTGGAGGCTCTCCTCTGCCTACCTCCACTAGATATCTATGTGGAGGAATGTGCGGTACGGGCCTCCATTAGGCTGCGAACGTGGGGCACGTGGACGCATAGACGGGGTGAAGGAGGACACTCGAGGATCCTGGAGGACTATTCTAAGAGGATGCCTCTGCTGGACCTTGAGACCGATAGTACCCCTCCAAAATATATTTTTGATAGGAAATTTGACATCCTATTAAACAAAATAGAAACCTTCGAGTCAGACATCACTATGTTTACAGATGGCTCCAAAAATAAAGTTGGCTCGGGTGCGGGAGTATTCTCTCCTGAACTGAAAATAAACGAAAGCTTATCGCTGGGAAGATATGCCACTGTATTTCAAGCAGAACTCATGGGCGTACTTCACTGCGCAAATACAGTCCGGGAAAAGAACATCCGGTACAAAAAAATACAGATATTGACCGACAGCAAGGCGGTCCTTATGGCACTCAACTGTCATAGGATCACCTCAAATCTGGTACTTAAATGTATACAGACGCTAAATGAAGTATCGATAAACAACAATGTCCTAACACTCAGATGGGTCAAAGGGCACCAAGGAAACGAAGGCAATGAAAGAGCAGATGCTCTGGCGGGAATTGGCTCGGCTAAACTACCCTGTGGACCTGAGCCATTCATAACGCCGACCATTGAGCTCTTCAACACCCTTCTTACAGAAGAGACCCTC
This sequence comes from Podabrus alpinus, assembly GCA_932274525.1. NCBI lineage: Eukaryota > Metazoa > Arthropoda > Insecta > Coleoptera > Cantharidae > Podabrus > Podabrus alpinus. Next base: position 17,590,937 of record OW026457.1, read on the forward strand.
AAACTGCACACCAGTAGATGGAAAAATACCAAAGGCTGCCGACAAGCAAGGGCAACTATACGTGGACCCTTGCGTAAGCACCACAAATACTACTTGCAGCTATCGCGAGAAAAATTAAGAAGTATTGCAGCAGTCCTAACGGGACACTGCAAACTAAACAAACATCTTCACACGATGGGACTGGTAGACAGCCCAACTTGTCGGGGCTGTAACCTAGCAGATGAAACGGCGAAGCACCTGCTTTGCAGCTGCCCTGCCCTTGCTTCGAAAAGAAGATCCATGCTGGGGGACTGCTGGCCTAGCATGGCCAGTATTAGTGGCACATTGCCCTCGAAGATACTTGAGTACATCCTAAATGTGGAATGGCTTGAGACTTAGAGGAGCGATGGGCTACCTGGAGGTAGCATAATGGGCCCGATGTGTGGCCTGAGTGCTAGCAGTGAAAATCTGCCCTCCCCAAACAATCCAGATCCAGATCCAGATGGTAGGGAAAAATTGTGGAAAAAGCCAAACGAAGAACTTAATATTAAAAATGTTATTTCAACAGTCAAAGCATTGTAGTCGAGGTCTGTTAGTTTATGGGTCTATGGCAGCGTTGGATGTTGGAAAGTTTCATTTTATTGATTCAATAATGGACAGTGGGTATATTTAGATATTATACAAAAAAATTTGAAAGATAGTGTTACCAAATTAAGCCTTCCAAACAATTATATCTTCCAACAAAATCAAGATCCCAAGCACACATCAATGATTGTTAAGGAATGGTCACTTTACCACGTGCCGAAACAGCTGCATTCACCCCCACAAAGTCCTGATTTGAATTCCATTAAGGACCTTGTAACAATTTTCTGTTACAGCGCCGGTAATTAACGGTTGTTAATTACTGTATTTTAGTTTACGTTTTTCTTTTCAGGTTTTGAATCATATTTCGTATAGTTTTGTGTAACAAAACAATTTATTTATATTTTTCGTATCTCTATATTTAATTCTAATATTTGAATCAATTGTTAAAAAATTAATTACGTTATGTGTATTTTTAGCGCCTGTTAGGTAGGCTACTTTAATGTCATTTATAAAAGGTCGATAATCAATATTACAGTTTCCTTTTTAAGAAACGATTAGAATAAAGGAACATCGATTTTTTTAGAAAAATCTAGGTGGGCGAACAAGTACAAGAAATGAATACACGTGAATTTTGTGCTCCGTTAAAACTATTAATTTCAACCAATAATTTTCAAAGTTTTAACGACGAAAGTTTTAAGTGAGGTATCACATAAAGTAATACGAATCGTGAAAGTGTTTTCGACACCCAATTATTATATTCGAGGATTTATAATCAATTATCCAGAATCGGGTTGTTGTTGTGTGCGAAGCAGTTCCGCCATTTTGAAAAAATCCGAACAAGGTTCCTATAATTTTGCCATTTGTATTATCGAGGATCTATGGTATTTAAAAAAATAGGCCGCAATAAAACCAATCAATCGTTCACTATAAGCAGGAGCGAGAATAGTACGCCCACATTAATCCCAAGATTATATATCGAACACATGTGTGCAATTTATCAGTGCAGAAATAATTCACGAAGTACGACAAAGCGAGTTGGTGATATCTGAGATTTTTTATTAATTATTATGCATGTCAATCTTTTGAGATATATTATTTTGGTTTTCAACCTCGTATAAGTGTGTTTCTTTCAATTATTTTTTTAGTATATCAGTTTCGAGGAATGCAAGTTTTATTTAGGGTTTACCCAAATAATTTTACTTAAAAAACACTTAAACTTTTTATTTCATTTATTATTAATACTTGTTACAAATTGGTTTTTATTATTGAATTCTAACACTAAACTACATGTTACTTAAACGGAGGTTCTTAATCTACTGATTAACTTCTACTGACAATTCATTTTCTAGTTGAACTTTACAGACATAGATTTTGAAAATGTTGCATTTCCCATGGAAATGCAAGTTCGTTAACATTAGACAAAGGAAGTATTTCTTATCTAATGTCACAGCATTTTATAGAATATAACTCCTCCCGTCTAAGTTGGAAAAATTTGGGACTTCACTTTCTAATTTTTCTGAATCAATTGAATTTGGAATTATTTTTGCTTGTCCCTTTTTGCCTTAGACTTCCTATACCTATTTAATTATAATTTTACAAACTTCATAAATGATTAATACAGAAATTTTTTTTTTAAATTACAAAATACATATTATACAAAATTGTCCAAATACATGTCGAATCGAAGCGAATCACTGCACTTTTATTTAATTGCCTTTTGTTATCACTAAATTCACTTTGAATATTTTTAAATTCACTAAGTCCAATTTTGACAGTTCAATCGGTTTGATGTAGAACTATTATGTTGATCTTCTTTAAATGTTGAAATGTTGATGTCGGGAATCGTGGTGATTTTTTTTTAAATTTCCGATTTTTAGTTCACAATAATTTGACAGTTCGATAGCATGTACCGTTTAGAAAAACCTTTTTTTTTCGTAGCACTTTTGATGGGCCACTATTTGTTCTGTAGTTACAATTTATTGTTTACAATTGAAGAATTTTTCGGAGTATCACAAGAGTTGAGCTTCTCATGGAGAGTCGTGTTTCCAGTTATTCTTTTACAATTTTCTCCAAAATTTGAATAATAGTGCTCATTAGGATAAGAAATTTGGAATTAGGAAGGATTAATTTGTAATGATCATTGGTGAAAATTAGGATACAATTGAAAATAATCGTAACTTTTAGTTTCTACAATTAGAATGATAATCAAAAAATATGATTCGATTAAATTTAGTATAACTTTTAATTTTTAAAATGTTTTCGAAAAATAGAACGTTTTCCAATGTTGACTCGAATGGTAACTTTGCGTTTTCTGTTTGATTACTAATAAATTTTATTTATCATTTAAAATTGATGGTAAAAATTTTTTTTTTTTTTTAATTGAGTTTCAGTATTGTTAATGAATTCTAAAATTTTCGTGATTTTTGAATTTAAAAGATTTTGATTTTATGCAAGTCTTGTTGCACTTTGATCTTTAACAATAGTTCTAATGTCATTTTGATTTTGGGTTAAATTTTCAATAGCTTGATCGTATTTAAATGCATCTTTGTGATCTAAATTTCCGGTTACAATTTTTATTAGTGATTCATTTATTTAATGTATTAAAGGGTTAATTTGAAATATTTGTTTGTTTATTGAGTTTGTTAAATGATCGACTAGTTGGTGGGAGTTATAAAATTCTACATTATGTTCATTATTGAATGTTGAATTTAAAGTTTGGTGCTGATATTTTAATAGTTCATTAAAATGGTTTAATATTTGGGAAATATCAAAAATTTGGATAAACGTCCACGTTGAAATTTGGTTTTGGGCGTTGCCTAATTTGTCCAATATTTTGGTAATATTGGGTATAGGGGATTTGCTTTTTACTGTAATTTGATTCGTTTGTTGATGCTAGCATACTAGAAATCTGAAATGAAATTTGGTTCTTTTTTGAAATTAGAAAATTTGAATTGAAAATTGAATTTTTGCTGTTAGTTGCGTTTTTAGTATTTACTTTAAATATTTGCACTAGTTTGGTAAATGCATCTATAATCGTTAAATATGTTTGTCAGTAGGTATAATTGAACAGGTCGATTTGCAAAATTTGAAAATTTAGAATTTTGAAAAATTTGGAATTATCAAGTTTTATATTAATTACTTAAATTTGCATATTGTGGAATTACGTGAAAAAGAAAATTTGCTGTTTTGGTTTTTGGAGGTACCAAAAGTGAGTATTAGTCAATATAATGGTTATTTGATTTTTTCCTTTTCCGGTTGTCGAATTTTAAAATTTGTAATGATTTATTTATAAATAATTTGAAAATCTTAAAATGTTTTCTTTTATATTCACTATTCGGTTTTTTATTTGCGTGTTCAGGGTTTCTATCTAGGTCTTGTCTTTTGAAATTTGTCAAATTTAAGTAGGGTGGTATAATGAATTCCGACGGCTTTAAATTTTGAATTTCTTGTGGGATTATTGATTGTTGATGGTTATTTAATTTTTTCCTCTTTCGATTATTGATTTTTAAAATTAGTAGTGATTTATTTATAAAAAGATGACAATTCTTGAAATGTTTTCTTTTATATTCACTATTCGGTTTTTTATTTGCGTGTTTAGGATTGCTATCTAGGTTCCGTCTTTTGAAATTTGTCAATTTTAAACAAGATGATTTAATTACTTCTGATGGTGATTTTAAATTTTGAATTTCTGATTGATTTATCGATGGTTGATTTTTGTAATGTGTAATATTAAATTTTTTCCGTTTTCGAAATTTGCTGTGATTTGTTTATAAATAATTTGAAATTTTTAAAATGTTTCTTTTTATTGTTATTAATCAAAATTTTATTTATATATTTGAAATTTTTAACCAGATTTTGTTTTTTTGAAAATTTGTTGTAATTTATTTAAACTCAATTTGAAATTTCTAGAATGTTTTCTATTGTAATTATTGGTCGAAATTTTATTTATGTATTTGAAATTTCTAGTCGTTTTTTGTTTTTGGAAATTTATTAGTTTTAAATAATGTAAATTCGTTAATTCGAGTGATATTAAATTTTGATTTTCTGATTGAATTAATAATTTTTGTTCTAATTGAACTGGTAAATCCTGTTCTTCCAATTGAACATGTAATTCTTGTTCTTTTAAAGAATTTTGTTCAAGATTATTGATATTGTTTTTATTTGAATTTTCAATTTCCAATTTTGTTGTCTTTAAATTTTGTTTAATTACTTGATTTTCTTGATTTATTTTTGAAATTTGGTTTTGTAATGTTTGCAAAATTAAATCTTGAGTTAAGATATCTATATTATTTCTTTTGTTACTAAAATTTAATTTCAAAGTTTCTTTTAGCGATTTCCAATTATAGATTTCCGGTCTATTACCAACTGTTATTAAAGCTAAGCCTGAAAGTTTTCCAAAAATTGCATATATCAAAAATTCATTTATAGGGTCGTCCGCATTTGAATTATTAAAAAAACTGTCTATAAAATTTTCACATGCGTTTAAGAAATTGTTTAAAGTTAACGGATTTCCATCATACGGTGTTATCGCATTTAAATATAGTCGTATAGACTTATAGTCTACAGCTGGGTTAGATAAAGTTGGAGGTGTCATGTTTACCTTTCGTTTCAACTATTGTTAAATTTTGCAATGCGTTCGTTAATTCGTCGAACATAAAAAATTTTATTCTTACAAAATTTAAAATTTATACTACGTGATAAATTTGATTGTTTTAAATATTCTATTTCGCGCTTATTAAATCTAATTTATTTGATGTAATATGAATTTAAAATAAAGGATTACTTTAAGCAAAATATTTGCTTATGTTAAATAAATTTTCGTTACGATTATTTAATTGTAATTCTAAGGAATGGATTAATATTAGCACTTACATCAAAATTACTGTTAACTTCATTGGGTTGAATTGTTTTCCTTCTTCTTAATTGGTAACTTAGTTAGGGTCGATTTCCAGATTGTAGCTTAACGATTCTTGTTTAATCTCCAATCCTTGATCGGTTTTGGGTCGTGGCTATTTTTTTCCACTTTCCAATTTCTTAAATTTAGGTGATTCCAAAAGTTCTGCAGCGATTCTTGTCTGCTCCCGATTGAAATCGTTTGTTTTGCCGTCGATGTGGCTTCGGTTGTAGAATGGACTATTTTTGTTCCAAAAAACTACCGAAATTCGTAATCCTACCGACTGCGCCAGTTTTATTTAGGGTTTACCCAAATAATTTTACTTAAAAAACACTTAAACTTTTTATTTCATTTATTATTAATACTTGTTACAAATTGGTTTTTATTATTGAATTCTAACACTAAACTACATGTTACTTAAACGGAGGTTCTTAATCTACTGATTAACTTCTACTGACAATTCATTTTCTAGTTGAACTTTACAGACATAGAATTTGCAAATGTTGCATTTCCCATGGAAATGCAAGTTCGTTAACATTAGACAAAGGAAGTATTTCTTATCTAATGTCACAGCATTTTATAGAATATAACTTGCAGTTTAATTCCGACATATTTTTGCTTGTGCTCGTCCGATCGATCGAACAGTTAGAAGTCTACGTCACAGCTACACAAAAATTGTAAGTAATTGAAGATTCCTTACTATATGAGATTTGAAATAACCATTTTGTGTCAAATAACTAATCACTTAGTAATAAAATTTAATAAGGATCTTAGATACCAGTACAAAGTCAACGTGGAGTCTATACTACCACCATCAGTTTATTTTCAACCTGTTCAAACATTTTATTTGTTAATATATTTAAGGTTTTTCATATTGTTCATAATAAATGAGAATTTTGTCACGTCATTGTGTTTTTTAGATCTTAGCGTGTACTCAAGATTTTGTTTTGTTTATGTTTTTAATTTTGATACAAAATAAAAGGAAAGTTTCATTTCATATCTGGCGCCCAAGGATACGGTTATCAACAGCAAGGCAGTCTCAACTTGTATAAGCCAACCTACGATAGTTGAAAAACAACCCAGCCCTTCGACAGTGGTTAATACCTATGAGCTAGGCCGCCGTGTACTTCCCATCTACAGGCAAGCAAAGAGGCACTTGAGCGGAAATAGAACGGTTTTTGCTATAACCTGTGGGATGAATTAAATCGGAGAATTCGCAAACACGACATAACCAACAAAAATACTCTTAAGAGGGTATTACAGGAAGAATGGAGTAAAATTGGGTCAGATGTAACAAAAAATTTAGTGGAGTTGTTGCCTAGACGTATGGAGGCAGTAATTAAAGCTAAAGGCTATTGTACGAAATATTAAATATTAATATAAACGTTTATAGGGCCGTTTTAAATCAGCGTACGGAGACTTTTTGAGTTCGATTATGACCAATTATTTTATTTGTTTAAATTTTTCTTGTTAATGGACGGATTTGTTTAGAAATATTTTCCTGAAAGATTTATGTAATTTTGAATTTTGTTTTCCAAAATTTGTTGAGAAGAGGTGATAAATAATAACTTCAATTTTTAAAACAAAGAAAAGTAGCGTTTATTTTAATTTTAATGTTAACATTTCAAAAGTTCACACTCAACTAAACTATTCTTACATATTAACGTTGGTCGTTAAGAGGATGTTCTATATCAACTTACATCGATAAGAAGCATTTTACAAAGGAATTTAACATTTTCCCATGTAATAGGTATTGACCTTTTTGTCAGCGTCTAGACGCTTAACTCACATTGATATAGAACATTTTATGACGGAAATTAATTAACAATATTTAAATTACAAGAGGTTTAAGCAATATTGCTTAAATTATAATAAATATTTTAAAACTATTGTTAAGGGTAGGTTCCTTTATATAACAAAAGTAAGTCTGAATGTATTGTTGCGTCGCGGTCCACCCTTTATAGCTCTGGGTGACGAAGAACAACAAACTTTCAGCACCTGCCATTAGCACCTTTTAATTTCAGGATATTTTTATTATTTGTCTCACTTTAGCAATTCTTATTTAGCATCAGCACAAAAGAAACACAATTGGGTTCAGCTAACACATTTATTATGAACAAAGAACACATAAAAAAATAGAAATACAACAATCAACTCAAGCACATAAACACAAACTTAAAATTATAAATAAATCTAATCCTAACCTTGATTACTTTGTGGTGACTCGTGGCTTGCGTTGCACAACACGATTGCACATGCACTTTCTTCCTTCTTCTTGTAATCGCCTGGTCCAATTGAAACAGCCTTAACTCGGAATGTTACAAAATTGACTTTCGGCTACACCTGCCGCTTTTCGTGTTCGTAGATGGACTGTACGTAACAGCTAGCCCTTGAGAATTACCCCGCGTCGGAGATGCTGGGTTCCCCTAAGGGAGTCGTGGATCCTTACAAAAGTTGCTTGGCTTTGCTTAATAATTATTTTTGTTTGGGCGCTAGCCTCAGTAGAAGCTTTCGTTGGTCTAGTTACTTTTACTAAGACAAAATGAAACTTAAAATGAAATAAAACTTGCTGATTAGAATACACACGTTTAATGAAACTGAACATAAATATAATAACAAATAATAGGATAAATTCTTGATTACACACTTAAAATGATTAACAATAGTAGAAAAATATTTATATACAAAATTATTCGGTGAACCAACTTGAATCGCAATGATGTGACTGATCGTTGTTCGGGTCGAGTCTTCACACTCGTCTGGTGTCGATACGAATTTTATTATCTTAAAAAAAATGGCGTACTAGAGTTAACTTCTATTTTGTTTCACTTAATTTTTTAAAAAAACACTTTTAAATTTTTTTAATTTATTTTCTTTAAATATCAATTTCCACAATAAAACCAGCAGAGTTTCTGCTTAACTTAATTAAAAATATAGACTAACATAATAACACTTAACAAATACTTATTGAATAATTATTTAACGTTACATTATGATTACTAAATGAATACTCGTAGAATACTGACTGAAATCTAACCGACATAGGTTTTTATGTGTTTTGCAAATTTTGTTTATTTAACGAATTTTATAATTCTAGAATGTTCGAGGATATCCTGTTTGCTAAACCAGCAATGGAAAATAATTATAATATTTGCATTTCCTTATTACATCATACTACGGAAAATTACTCGGTTACATAATTCTTTATGAGAATATAACTTCTCCCCCTATAAGTTGAAAAATTCGGAGCTTATTGGTGACTAAATTTTCAGCAGTGTCCAATTCGATTTCGATGACGTTTTGGGTCTCTTGATGTTGTGATTTGATTTGATTTTCAGGCTGATAATATCTATACTTTTTTTACACAAATGAAGATTTTATAAATTACAATTAACAATAAATGGTAAAATAAAAATGATAAAATAGATTAAAATTGTCCAAACACTTGGTTTTTTAAATTGTTATCACTGTATTATTGAATCTTTTGGTTATTAAGTTCACTTTAAATTTTGTTAAGTTCACTTCAAATCTACTGAGGGCAGTTCTAATGATTTCACTTCTAAATTAGCACTAAGAGTTCCTTTGTTTTTGGTAATTTTGATGTCGAATACTTCAAAGAATTTTTTTTTTTTTGGAACTTCGTAACTTGATGTCTTTTAATTTTAACTCGCGGAATTTAGGTAATTCGATCACATATGTTCCTTTTAATAGAATGTGTTATTTTTAATTTTTACACTTTTGAATGTCCAATAGTCGGTTCGTTGATATAACTATCCATTTTCCATTTTCGAACTTTGACGTTGTTTAATTTAATGGTTTTTCTTGACATTAGTTTTTCGAAGTTGGAGTAATATTGCTCATTTACAATAAGGAAGTTTGAATTTGGAAGGATCATTTTAAAGTTGTTTTCGGAAGTAGGAATTAATAAAGGATAATTTGAAGATAGTCATATTTTTCAATTTCAACAATTGGAAATCGAATAGAAATATGATTTAATCTAATTTTGAATAACTTTTAATATTAATAAACTTTTTCCAAATAGTAAGATAATTTCTAAATTTGGTTCGAATGGTAATTTTTAAGTTTCATTTATTCTAAAAGGTTCATAGGTGCGATTATTTAATTATGAAAAACATTAATTTTTGCAAAACTAATTGTTATTTCCAAATTATTTAACAAGTTATTGATTATTCGAAAGGTAATTATTAATTCTGAAATTGTTGACATAAATTTAAAAATATTGATAGGTTAAAATTTTGATTTCGATTGATTTTATAAATTCTTGTTTGTATTGATCTTCGACAGGGATGTTATGAAATATAAGGTTTATGAAATTATATTATTTTCTAAAGGGTGAAATTGATTTGTAAAAAGGGTGCATATTAAAAATTTGGATAAAACGTCCAAGGTGATAATTTTGATTTATGCATTTCCTAATTTGTCCAATATTTCGGTAATATTGGGATAGGATATTTGCCATTTACTGTAATTTGGTTCATTTGCTGATGCTAGAATACTAGAAATCTGAAATGCAATTTGGTCTTTTAAATGAATGATTTCGGCTTTGTTATTTTGCTGTTGATTGTGTTTTTAGAATTTACTTTAAATATTTGCGTCAGTTTGGTAAATGTATCTATAATCATTAAATATGCTTGTTAGTATGATTGAGTAAGTCCATATGTAAAATTTGAAAATTTGGAATTTTGAAAATTTGGAATTTTTAAGTTTTATATTAATTATTTAAAATCGTGTATTGTGGAATTGCGTGAAAAAGAAAAATTGTTGTTTTGTTTTTTGGAGGTACTAAAAGTGAATATTGATCAATATAGTGGTTATTTAATTTTTTCCTTTTCTGGTTGTCGATTTTTAAAATTTGCTGTGATTTATTTATAAATAATTTGAAATTTCTAAAACGTTTTCTTTTATTGTCATTAGTCAAAATTTTATTTGCATAATTAAGATTTCTATCTAGATTTTGTCCTTTGAAATTTATCAATTCTAAATAAGGTGATTTAATTAATTCTGATGATTTTAAATTTTGAATTTCTGATTGAATTATTGATTGTTGATGGTTATTTAATTTTTTTCTTTTTCGGTTATTGATTTTTAAAATTTGCTGTGATTTGTTTATAAATAATTTGAAATTTCTAAAATGTTTTCCTTTAATATTGTTGTTAATCGAAGTTTTATTTATGTATTTGAAATTTCTAACCAGATTTTGTCTTTTGAAAATTTGTTGTAATTTATTTAAAAACAATTTGAAATTTTTAAAATGTTTTCTTTTATTGTTATTAATCAAAATTTTATTTACGTATTTGAAATTTCTAACTAGTTTTTGTTTTTGGAAATTTATCAGTTCTAAATGATGTGAATTTATTAATCCAAGTGATTTCAAATTCTGATTTTCTGATTGAATTGATAATTTTTGTTCTAATTGAACTGGTAAATTCTGTTCTTCCAATTGAACAGGTAATTCTTGACTTATTGATTTTTGATTTTCTGACATTGTTTTTTGCAGTAAAGTTAATTTTCTATGATTTTGATCCATCAAAATTTCGTTATGCTTCTTTGAATTTAATAATTTATTTGTTTGAATGTCATTTAAATTAAATTTTGGATGTTCAAGATTATTGATATTAATTTTATTTGAATTTTCAATTTCCGATTTTGTTGTCTCTAAATTTTGTTTAATTAATTGATATTCTTGATATAATTTTGAAATTTGGTTTCGTAACGTTTGCAATTCGATAAAATTGTCAGCTATCAGGGGTTCACAATTTTTTATTGGTTCTTGATTTTTAAATTGATTTTGACTTAAATTTTGGTTAATCAGAAGGTTTGTGACATGTTTGTTCATAGGATCAATAGTTGAATCAATTTTTTGAAAAACTTTGTTTTCTCTCAAATTTGCGGGTTCTAAAGAATTTATTGGTTTATGTGGGGGTGGCAAATGATGATTTTTGATGATGTTTAAATTTTTTACGTTATAAGTTTTAATTAACCGAGTTTGAAAAAGTGGTAATTTTCTTTGGGGTGTATCAAAGGTGTTATTTACAAAATTAAGTAGTACTTTTAGTTGTTTCAGCAAATCGTTTCCTATTAAACCGTCATATTTTTTTGAGAAATTAGAAATGTAAAATTTGCATTTTTCATTATTTTTGAAAACTTTAGGTAACGGGGTATATAAAATTTTGTTGTGTTGTGATAATCTATCCGAGGTTTGAATTTGAAAATTTTCGGTTTGTATGTAATTTTTAAAATATTTAGTTGCTAGTTCTAGATTTATTAAACTATATTTACTTCCCATTTCAATTAAAAATCTTGCTTGAATTTCTGGAATGTATATAAATAATTGATTACGTTCTGTAGTGTCGTAGTCATCGGTATAATTTAAATTTATTATTTCGTTACTTTGAATTTTTTGTTCAAAATTTTCGGATGATTCGGAATTTAAATATTGCATTTGATTTCCACAACAATTTTGTTTAATATTTGGGAAATGTTGTTCATGGTTATCAAAATTTTGTGTGTTCACGTTTACATGATATGATGCTTGCGAGTTATTTTGCATCGTTTTGCTGACTGTAGTTTTATTACTATGAACTTCCGTAGGTATCAATTTAAAGGTCGATGTTCTTGTTGGATCTCTCATTTGGAAATTTGAATTAATATTTTGAGGATTAAATCTATTTTAATAAAAATTTTGAAAATCAGTGTTAAAAATTTGAGGATTCGGTTCAGGTTGAAATGAGTTATTGAAATTTTGATTTGGTGTTTGTTGGTAATTATTTGGTCTAAAATTTTGAAAATGTGATGATGGTTGAAAATCATTATGTCTAAATTTTTGAAAATTTGATGATGGTTGAAAGTCATTATGTCTGAAATTTTGAAAATTTGCAGTTTGTTGAGGATAATTTGGTTTAAAATTTTGGAAATTTGACATTTTAATTTGGAAGGTGAATGGATTTTATAAAACTGTATCGAGTTATTTTAAATTAGCGTTTACGTTTTCCGTTGTTATTTGCAATGATAAATTGTTAAATAATGCAGAAATATTATCAGTTCATTAACTTAGGTTTAAAAATAGAATTAATGAATAAGTCTTTATTATTATGTGATGTAATTTAATTATTATAAAATGTAAATTCTTTCTTATCTAAATTATTTCGCGTATATGACTATTTTCAATTTGTTTAAATTAATTTAAATGTTAGGATTAGGAATTTTAATTTGAGCTTTTTTCTACTCACGTAACTAATAATTTCTTCATAATATGTCTTCTTAAAATTAGTTGGTTGGTTCCTTAAAATTAGTTGCGGCGATTCTTGTCCACTTGGTTTTTCTTAAAATTAGTTGGTTGGTTGTAGCGATTTTTGTCCACTTGGTTTTTCTTAAAATTAGTTGGTTGGTTGTGGCGATTTTTGTCCACTTGGTTTTTCTTAAAATTAGTTGGTTGGTTGTGGCGATTTTTGTCCACTTGGTTCTACTTAAACTAGGGTTGGTTGTGGCGATTTTCATCCACTTGGTTCCAAATGTTGCGACATTTTTAATTCGCTTCCAATTGGTTTTTCTTAAACTAGGGTTGGTTCCAAATGTTGCGACGTTTTTAATTCGCTTCCAATTGGTATCGGTTTACGGCTATTTTTGTCCGTAATTTTTGCAGCTTCCGTGGTTTTTTGGAAATTTTTAGACGATTTGAGTACTAATTTTTCCAAAAATTTCGGATCCGTTGCGACTGCGCCAGTTAACTTCTATTTTGTTTCATTTAATTTTTTAAAAAAACACTTTTAAATTTTTTTAATTTATTTTCTTTAAATATCAATTTCCACGCGATAAATGGAATATTTCAGCCAGATGGTCAAGTCTTGAATTTAAAAGTTGACGAGAATTTTCTTTACTGGTACCAATTCTGAACTGATTGTTAATTACAAAGTCGAACTCGTCCTTTGCGGATGGTTTATAATCCCCTGGGTTGCCCAAAATAATTGAAGTTGAAATAAATTCACAAAAGAATAACTTCAAAACAGATGGTGGCGTTGTTCTGCCTGTAGCCAGATTTAAATTATAGTCGGTCGATTTTTGATTTCCAATATGGCGCGTCGTCATCAAATTTTATAAAATCCAATATTTCGATTTCCGATACTAATTGACATACAGAAGGCTAAAATGTAACACTTCACTTAGGCGCGTTCGTACTATTTTTGAAACTGATAATTTTCGGTAGTTAAAACTATTTAATATAAGACTTTTAACTAGTGATAATTATAATAATATAAAACTTTTAAAAAAGGAAATAGTTAAACTTTCAAAAATGTTTATTTAAGCTTTCGGTGTTGTTTAACACCATCATCAGAAAATAATGAACATTTACATGGAAACAATCAGTGGCGGCTCGTTATAATGAGCCAAAGAGCCATGGCACTAGCAGGGCAAAACGGCCTTAAATATTTTTTTTCATTTTCAAAAAATATTTAATTTTGTTTAAAAATTGTTTAATCTTAAACATTTTTCTCACATTAAAGCGTAAACATAGTATAGACATATGTAATTTTTATTTCAAAATGTGCACTTTACATTAAGATAAATTATCAACACGGAGCCAATTCCATTGTGGCTATGCAACTCCTAACCACTACTGTAAATATAGCGAGATGCATATTATGGGTACGTGATAGCATTCTACCTACACCGCACCGGCCGAGTGTTCCGTATGAGGCTACCTCCTTATATCTCTGATTTCATTATGTGCAATTATTAATACCGCGTTGAATTATAAAAATAATTTGTCTGATAATTTATTATTAGTGAAGTTAATTAAACTTCTTAATACATATTAATTTAATAATGAATAAAATTAATAACATTTTAAGCAAGCCTTTTTGCTCATGTTGGCTGGAGGAAAAGATTAAAATTCAAAAATTGGGTAGACCATTGCCTGATTTGATTATTTCAAAAATCATTTTATATATCCTGCAATTTAGTAAAAGTGCTTTTCCTTATTTTTTAAATTTTAGAATAGATGTTATATTATAATTATTATCATGCAATCTAATAACGTTAACGTCATTAAAAATGTTATCTCAATGTTATAAATTTCAATTACAATATTCTTAAAATATTTCTTATACTAATTTAATTTGGATTTGCTCAACTTGCTCGTAATGCAAAATTCTTTAATTTAATAAATAATGTAATAAATATTTTATCCTGAAGTGTGTTCTATTTAACTTGTTGCATTTCCGGCAAGCTGATTTTTAGGAATTAAATTTGAGAAAACTGTTTAAGCTAGTGAGCTGAAATTTAGGATTCTTATTTATTCATGTCTAAAGTAACATCTAAAAGTTTTGCAAAGCGTTTTATTGGAAATTATACAAGTAATAGATCAACGCGTAACTCATGTTTCGAAGTGACTGTCCAATCGGGCGCAATGTTTTTGACCGACGTAGTTATCAAAAATATACGAATTTTTGTACATTTTGTTCTCCATGAATGCCAGGCTATGGTGGGAACCTCGAAAATGTAAAATTTAAAAAAAAATGACTATGAATGGTTGAAAGAACAAAATTCTTTTGAAAACATTTTAAAATAAAAATTAGCATAATAATTTAGTCAAATAGATAAAAAACCAACAATTTTAGGGATTTTGTATCTAATATTATTTGTTTGTGCAGCAAATATGTCAGTTGAAGACCTTGTATTAACTGCACCCATAAGAAACATAGTAAATTAGTTATCAACCCCAGACGGGGGAGTAATCCCGCAATTTGTAAGAAAAAACTTTTAAAGCTCCTTTTTCACAATCAATTCGATTTTAAAGTTGGACTAAAACGTCGATTTTTAATAATTTCCTTTTTTAACAAATTTTAAAATTTTTTTTTGGTTTTTTGGACTCCTAAAGACAATTACAGAAAACTACAACTTAAATTTGTTAAATTTATTTTTATATATTTTATATAAAGTACAAAATAAACACCATTACAAAAAATCCGTTATAATTCGGGTAATTTGATGAATTTTACTTTAATATTTTTTGTAAACATATTCAAGACCCTAAACTATAAAAATATGTAATAAAAAAAAATCGAAAAAATTTATCGGTCACAGTAGGTAACCCCCTTAAACTGCTATTTAAGTCTGTATACAGTTCCTTTGGATTCGGAAAAAATCTCTTTCGGTTGGACTTAAATTTATAAACTCATCAAAAGAAACAATTCTGGCACCACCACTGTAGAACCCCACGAGCCGCCACTGGAAACAATAACAAGATTTCAACGTATTGTCATCTGATACGATCCAAAAAAATAATTAATAAAATGTAAAAGCCACGTGTAAATGAACAACGTAATTGGTAAAACGATCCAATTAGGAATGGATAATCTTTTTCATTTTTCAACGTATTGGAGTTAAGTTTTTTCCTGAATAGCCTCACATATCAGGTCGTTTCCTTAACTCACGATCTATTGTAAACCCCATTCCTAATTGGATCGTTTTACCAATTAGGTTGTTCATTTACACGTGGCTTTTACATTTTATTAATTATTTTTTTGGATCGTATCAGATGACAATACGTTGAAATCTTGTTATTGTTTCCATGTAAATGTTCATTATTTTCTGATGATGGTGTTAAACAACACCGAAAGCTTAAATAAACATTTTTGAAAGTTTAAATTAACTATTTCCTTTTTTAAAAGTTTTATATTATTAAAACTATTTAACCCCATATAGTGCACTTGTGAGAGCAATTTTATGCGACTGTGCTTGTTCGATAGCGATTGTCGAGAGAGCTTTGTTCTATTGAACGTGCTTGATCGTTAATTCAAAATCTATAGCGAACTGCTATATCGACCAATTGTCTCGGAAATTATCGAAACTAATCAATCTTAAAAATATTTGGGTATTAGAAATAGGTGTTATTAAGGTTGCCTATGATGCAGGCGCTAATGTTGCTGTAAAATGCATCAAATGCATCGCTGTTCATTGCACTCGAAATTATTCTAAATAGAGCATAAAAATAGAGCATTTCTATTATAAAAATATAAAAAAACAGAAATATTTCGTAAATAAAAATCTTCATAAATAAAATTTATTCATAATGAATTATGAATTTCGCTAAAATCATACATGTTAAAATATAAACGTTTCTAAAAAAATTAAGACAAACGAGGGTTTACCCCTCATGTAACATAAGATTGTTACACAATTTGTCGCCTATACTCGTTAGGTTCCAGACCTGACACGATCCCAGTCCAAATGCTGGCTCTGACTATTCTTTCTCCGTAGAGAAAACCCACGGAATGATGTAGCACGTTGACTCCACGTCCGTTTCCGAATTAACTGTAGATTAATTAATTTGCTTAGGTGATTAATTCACCTCACGTCTGAATAACCGATAGCACGTCCGTTCTCTATTAATTGTCGATTATGTCGATTAATTAATTCAATAGTTGATTATGTTCAACTTGCGCCACGATACGTCTTATCCGGACGCTCTCTAAATG